>OU426861.1:4943630-4966130 GCA_911387685.1 Dolichovespula media | reverse complement strand
AGAGATCGGGATTAAGAGAAAAAAAGAAATGGAGAGTAGAGAAAAGAAATGAGAGAAAAAAAAGAGGAAAAGGAAGAAGAAGAGAGGTGGAGTGGGGGGGGGAAGGAGGAGAAGAAGATTCGTCTGACTTCGCCCAATGGAATTACGCGCGTTTGGAATAATATTTTCAATTGGGCTAACAAGTCTGTGGTAAATACCTTATCGGTTAGACCCGGATGTTTCCGTTCAATTAATTAGGGTCCAATTTCTTTCCTTTACCTTAGCTCCTTTTCCTTCTTCGTTTTTTCATCTCATTTTTTATTCTCGAATCGAGAGAAGAAGAAAGAGATAGATAGATAGACAGATAGATATATAGATAGATAGATATATAGATAGATAGATAGAGAGAGAGAGAGAGAGAGAAGATTCACAAAATGTAAGTGTGTTTTGGGTGAATAGAAAAGGTACACGGAGTAAAAAGTCGTTCCGATTAATTAAAAATGAATAGACGGGGAAGGAGTAAGTTTGTAGTTGAGCTAAAATATACAGGGAGTTGAATAAAAATGGAATTCCTTTGTGGATCATATTCCTTCTTTTTTTTTGTTTTTTTTTTTTTTTAATGTTTTACGATCCTGCTATGAGAGATACTCCTCGAGTAGTAGTACGTTCTCCAAGTGAGATAGGGTAAAGAAAAGAATAGGATAGAAAAGGAAAATATCTGTGCAATGTTAAGACATCTAACTCTCCTAGGACACTTATTATTAAGTTAGAGAAGAAGTAATATACCTTTGGTGTCATTTTTTTCAATATACTTCGTAACGTCCTCATCGTGCAACTATGTGTCCGGTTTGTTTTTTATTCTTTTTTTTTTTTATGTGTGCCGTAGTTTCGCCATCAAAAGTATCACACTGCGATCTATCATTTTCTCTTGGCTGACTCTTTGAAAATTTTTATTTGCCAATCTTTTTTTCTCATATCGTCGTTGAGAAAAGTCGATGAAGCGTGAAAAATTAAAAAAAAAAAAAAATAATAATAATAATAATTTAAAGTGAAAAAATTACGACCGTAAATCGAATTTTTTTCTTCTTCTTCTTTTTTTCTCATGTCATAAACGTAATGAGAAAAGTTCGTGAACGTAGTTGTATATAAGAAATAGGAAAGAAATAATAAAAAAGAAAAAATAATATAAACGAAAGGTAGAACATTGCGATAATAAAAGTAACCGAAGGCAAAGTTATTATGTATTGAATTGAAATGAATGAAAGGAAAAAAAAAAAAATAGAAAAAAAGAAGTGTTAAATTAAATCTAAACCCCTTATAATATATATTAAATATTAAATCGTAAAATCAACTCGTGATTCTCTCCTCCCCTTCTTCTCCTCCTCCTCCTCCTCCTCCTCCTACCACTCCCCCATCAAAAAAAAAAAAAAGAAAAAATCAAAGGATACAAGTACGATTTAATTTTTCGGCGAATATTTTAGAGAACGAATAAATGTAAAAAAGAAGAAAGAACATGAATACGTTTACAAATGAGAACTTTACCGAAACATGTACTGTAATCAAAAACGAAATTTAATTAATTGATGCTCTTTGGTGTCAGAAAAAAAAAAGAAAGAAAGAAAGAAATGAAAAAAGTACGCGCGTAGATATATATATATATATATATATATATATATATATATATATATATATATATATATATATATATATATATATACATAAAATCTACGCGAATACATATGTAAGTGTATGTACTCCTTGGATATAGCCATGCCAAGGGTATACTTTTTTTATTTATATGTCGTTGGCACGCGAGTAAGTTAAAATTGTAACGGGTGTCTCGCATGTTACACGCGTACAGATACATTTTTACGTTCAACTACGCAATAGCTCGTGGCACACCAGCTAGAGTCCTCATCGCGTTAAGAAAAAAAGCTATGCAAAATAATCGAATACCACGGGTTCGCGTGTCTCTCTGATATTCAATACGTTTGTGTTCGTTGAAGCAACGAGAAAGAGAGAGAGAGAGAGAGAGAGAGAGAGTAAATATATATATATATATATATATATATACATTTTTAAATTACGTGACTGATTGCGAGTGATGTCTTTCGTGCTCGCGAATGTGAAGGACAAAGACGAATAATGTTCCTAAAATTGTTTAGAAACGAATGGGGGAAAAGGGATAGATTGAGATCGTATTTAGAAAATTAAAACGGATAAGGAAATACAAATGGAGATAGGAATAGAAAGATTTCATTTATAACCCTTAAATTAATAATCCTTCAATGCATCCAAGACGTCATTATTGAATTAAAATATATATATATATATATATATATATATATATATATAATATAATTTAATACGCATAATCAAACACGCCACGTGACTATATTAATACTACGTAAAATTTTTAACACCAACGTTTACGTTAATATCATCTTTTTCATTGATATTTGCCATAAGTGCTTTGCTTGCTTAATGCTTAGGTAAAATTCAATTTTTTTTCCTTATTATCGACCACTCCAAAATTTCTACAAAAATAAATCGCGCATCGAAATGTTTCGAACGAGTTGTATATGCAAATGTAATTCGTGTTTTTATTTTATTTTTTTTTTTCAAGAGATATCACTTCGTTTCTACATTATGTACATTGTGTTTTTGTTTATCGGTCATCTAATCGAATTCATTAAAATATAAGGCTCGTGATCCTTGATACTTTTTTAAATGTTCGAAAAAAAAAGAAACTCGAAAGATTGGGCGGTTATTAAAAATATTTTTATCGTTGAATGAAATCGAAGATCGATTGGAAAAATAAGACGCGATGCGTGTATACGTTTACGTGTACGTGGAATAACAATGAATCAGATACATATTAAATGATTGAAATTCGTATTTGGATCATTGATAAATCTTCCGTTTCGCGTGGTACATAACGCGAGGGAAGCTTTCCGGCATGTTCGGCAGTTTCACGATTCAATTCGATAGAAAGCATTTTAATGTGTTAGGATCGTATTTATCGTCGACCGACCGATACACACAACCACAGAAATGCGTGCGAACGTACGAATTCGTGATACCCTTTGTGCGCCTGGTAAACCGCACATTATAATCGTTAGATATATACGAAATACGACGAGAAAGAAATCAATTTATTTGTTTTATAAAACGTAAAGTCCCATTTCACGTAGATAAATCTCTTCGCATTAGATTTGAGTGATCGTGGAGCGAAATGAGAATGAAAAAAGAAAGAAAAGAAGAGAAGAGAAAAGGAAAATGGAAAGGAAAGAAAAAAAATTGAATGTCTGTTAAAAAAAAAAAAAAATAATGTGTGAACGATGAATATCTTTGATTCGTAAAGTACGATACGTTCTCTTCTATTTGCGTGTTAAATTTTTTTCAATGAATTCTTCTAAACGTCATCCCTTTTTTTTCGTTCGGTGTCATGTAAAGGTCAGCAGAATGATATTGGTAACTTTGTATTATCTCTAAGGTGCGACGCTGTGATAATAGAAAATATCGATTTATCTAAAAAAGAAAAAAAAAAAAAAAAAGAGAGAGAAAAGAAAAGAAAAAAGGAAAAGGTAGACAGAAAAATCGATGAATTCAAAGTCACAAAGAAAGGTCAGAACCTTAAAAGAAAATTATAGCAATCGCAATTATAATTAATAGTATTTATTTTCTTTTTTTTTTTTTTTTTCATTTGATTTCTTTTTTTCTTTGGTTCGTTTTAAATTCAACATTTCCTTCTTTTACATTTTCTTTATTTTTTCGAAAGCATCAGAGATATTTTAATTATTCGAATTTCATTTCGGAGAGACCTTTTATGATTTCCACAGCACAACATCGTATTTTTCAATACCATATTCATTATTAAACTCGATTAATTCTACGATAAAATATAAAATACATAAATTTCGAAACTTTACGAGATAGCAACGTTTTCGTTTTGCGGGGAAAATGAATGATTTTCAAATAAACGATTATTGAAATGAGTTCGATACGATGGAAGAGAATAAAAATAGAGATATAGAGGGATGAAAAATGTTCTTTCATCTTTTTCCATGGAAACTGGGTTTATCGATGAACTATCTACATATTCCTCTCTGTATTCGATGCAAGCCATGTTTACGTTACATTTACAAAAATTTTCTCCCGGTTACTAAAATAAATAATCTTTTCACCTTTTACCGTTTATCAAAAATAGTTTTGCGTTACAATATATATATATATATATATATATATCGATCTAGGTCAGTGGGTCAGAGATTATCGATATACATAGGTATAGGTTTAATTAATGATGGTATTCGTAATTAATGCTGGTACATCGAGAGATTAAAAAAAAAAAAAAGAAAAGGAAGAAAACAGATTCATTTAAACGAAACTTATGTAAATGCGATGGTATAATTTTTCTTTTTTGCTTATTTATTTCCTTTTTTCATATGTTTTATTTTATTTTCCAATAAAAATCGTTCTACACATTTCGATCTTTACGAAAGATTAATAGTTCAAAGGGATAGCGATAGAATAAATCAAAAAAGGATTTCCGTTCGACGAATTTTTGAATTTTTTTTTCTTTTTCTTTTTTTTTAATAATTTCTATCGAATTGTAAATATAAGAATTTTTCGAGAGAAACAAATCTGCGTCTTCGTATTAATTTTTGTGTCAAAAGAGAACGTCTGAAAACCGGGTTTTGTGTGCTGTTTGAAAAAGCTTACGGGTATCTCTTTGCTGTTATGAGAAATCTTGCGAAATGAAAAAAGAAGTCAACCTTATGAAAAATTTCCAAAATTTTACATAGAAACGAGCCTTTTAACGTAGGTTACAGTGTGTATATAATTTAAATAAAAAATGAAGAGAGGAAGGAAAAAAAAATTAAAATATATATATATATATATATATATATAAACGGTCTAAATGAACGACGTTGAAATAACTGTGAAATATTAAGAGAGAGAAAAAATGAGTCGTCCGGGGGTGGGTGGGAGGGGGGGAATATTTAATCATCCCTTTTAACGTTAACCCTGCGATATTACGAACGAAGAAAAATGAGAAAGAGGAAGACGTTAAATAAATATTTGCCAAACAAAACGCCCGTTGGTTTGGGTTGTACAATGAAAAAAAAAAAAAAAAAGAAAAAGAAAAAGAAGGAAAAGAAAATAATAGAATTATGAATACGTTTCAAAATATTCTTCAAAACGTAGACTTCCATTTTATTCAGATTTCTTCGTTTTCGATGATGCCAAGAATTTTCGAAAGGAAATTGGGTGCATCTCTCTCTCTCTCTCTCTCTCTCTCTATCTCTCTCTCTCTCTCTCTCTCTCTCTCTCTCTCTCTCTCGCTACACCGACCTCTTCCTTCCAAAACCGTCCACCTCCCTCCACAACCCTCCTCCTCCTCTTTGTTTCTCTCACATTATCTACGATCAGAAACCTCTACGTTCGCTTCAACGAATTATTTGGATAATGGATCCCTTTCCCCACCCCCACCCCCTCCCAACATATCGGATGCAATCTAGCTTTGTAACAAACTTTGAGATACACATACGGACGAAATGGAAATTGTAGATCTGTTAATGACAGGTGATATTCAGGTGGAATATTTCTGAATTCTGTTTATCGTTAATTCTGCTTGAATTAATACAGAATAAGAACTTATGGAACTTATTGTATCATTTTGAACGAAATATTTCAACGACGTCGTTAAAGGAATCCGACAAATATCGTTACAATCCTCTTTATTAATATTGACGGTAAAATTGATAAATTTAAACGTACGTTGAAGTTCTTTTAAATCGTCACCGGTGTCGCAAAACTGAAACGCGTGCACGCATTTTGTTGTTGCTGTACTCTCTTTTAAACACATTACCTTTGAGTTTCTCTTTCGAGTTTTTTTTTTTTTTTCTTTTAATGATGATAATCTTCCTGATAACGCGATGGAAAAAAATTTCCAAAAGACAAAGACACTTTTTTCTTTTTCCGTTTTTTTTTTTCCTTTTTGCTTTCTTTTTGAACGAATTCTGTCACAGGTGGATTAAAATGTTCGGCTGTGTTTTATAAACGTAAAAATAAAAAGAAAAAAAAAAAAATAGAATTTTTCTGCGATAACTTGACAGAGATAGAGTTAATAAATAATGTACCGTGAACTGGACGAAAAATTTATATCAATATTTCATAGAATGATGAATTTAAAAAAATCAAAATTCGTTCTAATGAAGTAATAAATTAATAAACAATTCCGACTCTCGGTTCTTATTGGCAAATAGATGCCGAATATGTTAACGATAACGTATCGTGAAATATTAACGTATGATGGTATGTGAAAATTCTTGTGAATCAAATCCATCCTAAAAAAAAAAAAAAAAAAATAGAAATAAATAAATAAAAAAGGAGAAAGTGCAAAAGAAGAAAAAATGCAAGGCAACAAAAAATAAAAGCAAACACGAAATGACAAGAAGAAATAATAATATGATACCTTTCTTTCTACGATCGTATGCACAAAAAAAAAGATCTCGTCAAATTGGTATATAAAAATGACGAAATCGATCTCTAACGAAATATAAAAGTCTTTCCATCTAATTAAATATAATAATGGTACGTATTATTTTGCATTTAAATCAATAGAATGGAAAGATTTTGAATCTATGGGGAAACTAAATGATTCGTTAATATTTGTAACCGAGGAAAAATGACAAATGTAACAAAAAAAAAAAAATAAATAAATAAATAAATAAATGAGTAAAATAAAATGAAAAGCTCGACGAATGTGATCGATTTTGGATTTCTCTTTGTGCGATAAACTTTGTCGAAACGCTCCTGTCGAAATGTGTATTAAATTCCCCCCTATGCGTGTACAATGCTTGCTCGCATATAACACGCAATATAAAACAATTTTTGTTTTTTTCTTCATTCATTTATATTCTTTTTCAAGCTACATTATTGATTTCTCGACAACAACCAAGAGAGAACATTTTTATGATCGATCTCGATAATATATTAAAAACAAATAAGGGGATCGACTCCTCAATATCCTCAAATATCAAAATTCCAATCGAATTTTGGATAAAGCGATCCAATGTGATGAAGAGAATATTTCAACGTTCGTTATCCCTCGTCATATTTTCACACACGCGCGCGCAGTATTAAAATAACTCCCGTTTATAAGTCGTTCATATTTCTCTTCATTTTATTATTTAACCTATTGATACATGTAAAATATAAGAATATATCGAATATTATATCAATTTAATATAATAATAATAATAATCATTGGCAAAATTTATTTATCGACTGTACGGCGTATAAACGGCAATTACCAATCATGAAGTTATTTATCATATTTTTACATGTCATTATCTATATTAACAATTCATCGAATTCATTTCAATAACTATGACAAAATATCAATCTCAATTTTACGAGTATATAATTACACACACACACACACACACACACACACATACGAATTTATATAATAATTATTATTATTACGCTATTTTTTTTTTTTTTTTTTAAGAAACGGAAACTTACAAATCGTCCTTATCTCGATATCAATAAAAATCAAATTAATCAAAGTAGAAGTCAAAATGAAAAAAAAAAAAAAAAAAAGAAATAAATAAGAAAAACAGAACTCACCTTTGATGATATACTTGTGAAGAAAACTATTGATTAAAGAAATGTCGAGCCTCCCTTCCCCCTACCCACCCACCCAGCCTCCTCTCTCTCTCTCTCTCTCTCTCTCTCTATCTCTATCTCTCTCTTTCTACCAGATACATTACTTCACAATTCGAATCAATTTTGATTAATTCAAGAATATAAAAAAAAAAAAAATAAAATGGGTTAAAGAGTACGAATTAAAAGAAAAAGAAGAAGAAGAAGTGAAACTAATTAAACAAAAGTATATTAGCGACTTTCTTACACGAGGATCTAAAAGAAATGATCCGTTGAGTGAGATCGAGATAGACAGACTCATTTAAACGATCGACATATGTATTTACTTTAACTCGTCTTCATTTCCTCTCTCTCTCTCTCTCTCTCTCTCTCTCTCTCTCTCTCTCTCTCTCTCTCTCTCTCTCTCTCTCAACATAGCAAAGCTATAATTAAAGCATTATCGGAACAATAGATAGTAGATGAATCTGGAATATATTCTCTATCCCTCCGTCCCTTCCACCTCCCCCCGCCACCCCCCTCCCTCCCCCAATCCAATCCCTCTGCCGACCTATCCATCTAATCCTACTTGACAACTCTGTTGATCTACGGAAAATTAATTTCCCGAACGACAAGTGGGTCCACCGTATATACGTATTTCGATATTATTTATAATTCTTTCCCTTTTTTCATTTTTTCATCTTGTTTTTTGTTATCTTCTCTTTATAACGATAATGGATATAGCGTTCGTTGTTTGCAGAGAGAGAAAGAGAAAGAGAAAGAGAGAGAGAGAGAGAGAGAGGAAGAGAAGGAGTAAAGAGAAGTAAGCTTTCACGAAAGATTAATTCGAATCGAAATTAATTAAAATAATCTCTCTCTCTCTCTCTCAATCATATCGTTGTAAACGATCGACGTGTGTTACGCACAGATGGATGAATTTAAATGATCTCGTGATATAAATAAAAATCATGGCGAGCGTGATTTCTTGCAATTATTTTCTCTTTGGCTCGTTTCCTTCGTAAAGTAGGAAGAACGTTGAGTAAGAGATGAAAGACACACACACACAAACGCAGAGAGAGAGAGAGAGAGAGAGAGAGAGGGTGAGAAAAGTATAGAAATGAACGTTCGTTGAACTCTTCGAGCGATTTCACCATCGAGAAGTGAAAATTGCGAAAGAGAAGAAGGCTCTTTGACTTCTGAATTCGTATTTTCAAAATCTTGAATTTACCTTCTCTCTCTCTCTTTCTCTCTCTCTCTCTCTCTCTCTCTCTCTCTCTCTCTCTCTCTCTCTCTCTCTCTCTCTCTCTTTGAACTTAAGTACACGAGAAGTTCTCATTAAGCACGAGAAATCGAAATCGATTCGCGAAAGAAAATTCTTCAACGAATGAGAGAGCGCGTCGATATTACGATAATGTTAGTCGACCTAAAAATCTTTTTGACATTACTAGAGCGTACGAGCGTAACTATTATAAACGTTTTTATACTGTCTTTATCCTTTTATGTGTTCTTAGAGACGTTAAAAATAGATATAATAAAGGAGATATCATTTTATGTGTTCTTAGTGACGTTAAAAATAATATCGAAAATATTTTCGTGTGTTTGTGTGCGCTTGTATGTTGATCGAACGCTTTGAAAGAAAGAAGAAAAAGAAAGAGAGAGAGAGAGAGAGAGAGAGAGAGATATACCTAATTTATCGGTTTAAATGTTATTTTATCTGATTCATCTTTTTTTATTGGAATACGTATCAAACGTAAAATTTGCAATGCTAATTGTACGACGATCATGAGAATGTTACGAAGTATTTTCTAAGTGATATTTTTTTCTCGTTTTGTTTTTTCTTTTTTTTTTTTTTTTTTTATATTGATAATCGTTCAATTCTACGATAAAAAAAAAAAAATTCGCTCTCGAGAGATATTTTGATAGATTTCAATATCCTTCTCGTGATCAATGACACGATAATAAAAGAAAGAATTACTTTCGATCTATTTAAAATACTTTTGGAATGATTTTAATAAGTTCAAAGTGTTTTCCTTCTCTTTTCTTCTTTGTTTTCTTTCTTTCTTTTTTTTTTTTTTTTTTTTTTTTTTACTTTCACTTCAATCTGACGTCTTTAGTCTTGTAAACAGGAGGAAAAGACAGGAAGGATTTAACTTTGAAACATTGAAAGAAACGGAGATAGACAGACAGATAGACAGAGACAGAGACAGAGAGAGAGAGAGAGAGAGAGAGAGAGAGAGAGGCGTGCAAATAAATAGTTCCTTCGCTTTTTAAGTCGTTAAACGTCGAAAATCAACAACCTCGATTAAATTCTGGCCCGCAGCCATCGGCTCGATCATTCGTCGAACGTACTCACTTCTACCGATGTTAATGGCGTGCTTATTTTTCTTCGGAAAGAAAAAAAGAAAATGAAACGAAGAAACTAAACGATTTACTTTGGTCTGCACGCCGGCGAGATTCTAATACGCCATCATCTGCTAGGTCTCATGTACGTTCTCTAATTTCGTTAGAAATCATCCGAAATTCATCGATCCCTCCCCCCCCCTCCTCCTTCTCCCCCTCGTCCTCCCGCTTACTCTTCTCCAGTTACACGATCTATTCGATAAATTAGTCATGCAAATTTCGTGACGATCCATAGCGTAATTGGCAAACAACAAACCGCGTCTCTCTCTCTCTCTCTCTCTCTCTCTCTTTGTGAGCAATCTGATCTGTCGGAATCGAGAATTCCGTTCTATATATATATATATATAGACTATAGAATATATATATATATAGACTATATATATATATATATATATATATATATATATATAGCGTGTTCCATTAACGAGATATCTTATCCATTGAAAACGTCCATTTGTAATTTTGAAAATGTGAAAATGTCTCTCATTCGTTGATACGTTAATCTTTTTTTTTTTTTCTTTTCTTTGGTTTGTTTCCCCTTTTGTTTTCATCTCTATGTACAGGGTGTTACCGGTGCAACGATCGCCAGCGTATTTTACGAGTCAATGGATAAGGGGAAAAAAGAAAATTTGTCACACAAATATCATACTTGCGAATAATTCTTGTTGAAGATATTTAAGGGAAAAAAAAAAAAACAATTGTTAAGTAACGTACTAACGAGATAGCGTTTCTTCTTGATTTTCTTTTTTTCTAATTTTTGTGCTTTCTTATTTTTTTTCCTTTAAATTCGCTATAGTACTGTTAATTAATATCGCGGGATCGCGGAGATTGGCCATTGGCGTTATTAGTTGATCAATTTACACACGGTACATTCGATACTTCATATCGTTGCGGGGAGTAATGTGAGTAGTTAAATTAACGTAGTTGATGATTAATAAATTATACAGATTTCATAATCAACGTGCCGCGATTGTTTCTCAGATCGTCGTCGAATATGCCGATACGAATTTCATTTATGATTTTACTAACGATATATTTCTCTAATTAGGTTTATTTGAAAATCGACGAAGATTCCGTAAAATTAATTATTGGTGAATATACTTTTACTATGTCGAACGAAATTCAATCGAACAACGTTATACATCGTATTTACGTTATTTTGTTTCGTTTTTTTTATTTTTTCTTATTCCTTTCTTGCTTACTACTTTATTCGTTTTTTCCTTCTCTTTTGGAACGAAACGTCTTTCGGTTCGTATTTGTATTTTTATCAATTTTTTTTTTTTTTTTTTTTTCACTTATTTTTTGAAGATACCTTTTCTCCCTTATTTTCACTCGCGAAATATTCTCTGGCATCGTTGCGCGGTGAGAAGAAAAAAATGTCGGATGGAAACACTCCGTACATGAAGGATAACTCCATAGACAAGCTTTTAAAGTTTGTGAATCGGTTGAAACGTTAAAAGTTATTTTTCATCGAGCAAAGATACGAATACAGTATCACAGCGTTAGCTTCCTGCATCGTCGATTATACTTTGACATCGGTGAAGTGGCTCGAATAGTTCGTTCTACAACCACATACATACTTATAAATAACCAAGTGACCTTTGCTGAAGTAACGATATCGGAAATATTCCCAGAAAGTTTCAATATTTCGAAACTCTTTTTAACGTGAAACTTCGCGAAATTTTTTATTAATACAGACACAAAAAAAAAAGAGATGAAAAAAGGATATCGAAAAAAATATTTGTTCTGCTACGTTCAAAATAACATAAACATATACATACATATATATGTTATTTCTAACGATTAATATAATAACAAAGTTTGTATCATTATCAACGACTTATTCTGCGTGAGTACTTGTTCCAAATACATACAAGTACATACATATATATTAGATATACATATATTTTACATATACATATACATATCTATATTCCTACTTGATTTTATATATTAATTTTATATATTATTTTATATATATATATATATATATATATATATATAAAGTGTAAAAAATTAATGTAACAATTCGTATTAAAATAAATTATAACTAATATAATTTCATAAGGAGATCTTAAATTTGAACTTTGACAAAATTGATAATTATAACTTCAACATAGAATATGGTCTCTCGGTCTTATTCCCATCGTGCATCATAATTGCAGCATCCTTCTCTTATACACATACATATACAAACATGCACGTATACATACATATGTTTTTGGCATAGTTTCTAATACACGTATGATACGTATTGTAGTATATCGCAGTTCTTGTTAATATTCGATTTCGCCTGTCATCGATACAGATGAAATCATTTGCTCGTATAGATACAGTAGAACATACATAGTAGATGGAAACAAAGAGAAAGAGAGAGAGAGAGAGAGAGAGAGAGAGAGAGAGAGAGAGAGATAGTGAGAGAGAGAGAGAGAGAGAGAGGGAGCAAATGTGGCAGAGTATGAGATGAGATATTACAATTCCTTCCAACCTTCAACCCTTTACTATTACTACTTCCAACTATGTTCCCGGATATGTTCGATCCTAAGACGCCTAATCGACTAGCTCATTCTTCGAAGGATGATCGAGGAACTTTTGAAATTTATACCTTATCGCGTATCATTAAATTCAAATTTCAAATGATATCTCAAAACTTTACGCCACGACGATTTTACGTTCATCACGACGTCTCGATTAATTACGACGAAAAATTTGAAAGAATTGGTAATATTTTGCGGGAGGATAATTTTTATAATTGAAATATTCGTTAGTACGATATCTTTCGTAACCTTGCGGAGATATTCGTTCGATAAATAAGCGGCTAGTAATTAAATTCTATTTTCGTAATATCAATCAAATAATATCTAATTTTTGGGAATGTTAGAAATTTTCTATCGATTTTGTCGAAAGTTTACAAAGACGTGCGAGAGATAATTTTCTTAAATATGAAAAATTGAAACGAAAACAAAAGGAAAAATATAACGTTTCAAACGAAATTTTCTATAATGTCAAAAAGTACACGTCGTACACAACAATTGTTTCACCTTTGATCCCCTATAAACATTTATAAAAGTCACATTTTTATTTTTGAATGAAACCCTGTATATTATTTAATAAATAAACGAACATTAAATTGCTATGATGAAAATAATACGATTTTGTCATCGAAGTATCGGGCTCGTGAAATACGTTTCCTTTTTATCCCTCTATTTTTGTTTCTTTTTGAAAATCGTTTGACTTTCGATTAAAAAATATTTTTAATGAAAGGCGAGAAACGTTGTTTCGAGCGCTATTTTTCAATTTGAATTAAAAATGATGTGTGGGATGCGTAAGTTTAAAAAAGAAAAAAGAAAAAAAACATTTTAATAAAATTAATTTCATTTCACTCGCAAATTTATATTACTAGGAAATCGTTAATTCTCTCTCTCTCTCTCTCTCTCTCTCTCTCTCTCTCTCTCTTTCTCTCTCTCCCTCTCTGTCTGTCTTTCGGATTGTTTTTCTTTTTACACCTTATCGTATCTTTCAGCAGTTTCAAAAGTCTCGCGATAACTGACGATTCCAATGAAACGACATCGCGCGAAAGAATTTCATGAAAACAACTCCATTGACCTGAACTAATTTGATTAATAAAGTCGATACTCGTTACTACCTCGCTTCGATAGTCGTTCGATCATTTTTATCTCTCTACCTCTCTCTCTCTCTCTCTCTCTCTTTCTTTTTTTGCATTTTTCTTTTCTTACTCTCTATATCGATTCTCTCTCTCTCTCTCTCTCTCTCTCTCTCTCTCTTAAATATATATATATATATATATATATATATATTTGTCTGTCTGTGTGTGTATTTGCGCTCTCCTTTACGACGTTCCTATATAAACATATTTGCATTTTCCTTTACGAGTTACTTGCGAAAATAAATTGGGTACCTATTTGACAATATGTATGGTTCGAAGAGAAAGAAAATAAAAAAAAAAATATACAAAAAAAAAAAAAAAGAGAAAAAAATAGTAAAAGAATAAAGAAATGCACTTCGTTTTCTTCGAGAATATTTAATGGTATCATTTCGATGGGCTCTAACTTCTCCCTTCCATTTTATGTAAAGTCAACGTTGATTCAAGCTTCCCTTTTATCTCGGATGTTTGTCCGACACTGAACTCCCGTCGTCGTCGTCGTCGTCGTCGTCATTTTCCTCGGCGTCTTCGTCGACGACGACGACGACGTCGCCGAGATCGAGGTTAATAGAAGTCCAACTTTTCGAATTTATACACCATCATTATATCAATATGAGTGGAAGGTGTATAAGAATTATACGATCGTCGTTATACGAAATGAACATAATCATTTTCATGCGACTTTCGCAACGTAATTTTTGTTATAATTATCAAGAAATTTCGGATCACGACGTATTGCGAAAATATCGTCCTGATTGATTTTCAAAATCGTTTCAGATCGAAATTAAGACGCTTGTAGATCTTAAAAAAAAAAAAAAAAAAAAAGAAAAAAAAAAGAAAACGAAGTAAATAAATTACTACTTGTTAAATTTCTTTTTCTCTCGTTCTTTGTTTTTCCTTGTTTTCTTTTTTTTTCGTTTTTGTTTTGTATAAAATCTTTCGCCGAAAACGAATCGTCATTATTATGTATGCCACGTATAAATTATATCACGTTTATGATCGCTTTTTCTATCTTAAACTATCACCAGTAATTACATTCGCACTCGACGTATTTTAACTTATAATATTGTACCGAAAGTAAGAAACAGGAAAGGGTTATGTCTTATTATAACTTAATAAAGAAAGAAGTTCTTTAGTTCGAATGAATTTCTTTTCAAACGAAATTAACGAAAATGTTGTGTCGAAATGTACAAAAAGAGAGAGAGAGAGAGAGAGAGAGAGAGAGAGAGAAAGAGAGAACCAAAAATTTATAACGCATTAACATTGTACCGTACACATTCCGTATATGATAATGAATTATGATAATAATTAAAAAAAAAAAAAAAAATGTAGTTCATATTCCTTCATTACTGCTTATCACGCGCTATTATGATTTATCATCGATGAGAGTTAGTCATTCGGAACTTTAGATAATCTTTAAACGTTATTTCACAAGCGATGAATATATCGATTATTGCGAAAGTAATATTCCCGTAGAGAGAGAGAGAAAGAGAGAGAGAGAGAGAGAGAGAGGAGGGGGGGGATCGTAAAACGATCTGAATATATCTAATAGATAGGTGAGTGAAAGGAAGAGACGAAGAAAAAAATATGACTGAGAAAGAAAAAGCCGAGAGAAAATGAGAAAGAGGGAGGAAGGAAAGAAAAGAAAAAAGAAAAAGAAAAGAAAAAACGAAAACGACGAAAGATAGTAAAGGAAAAGAAGGGCCAAGAACGTTTCAGCGCGTTAAACGAGAGACACGTCGCAATCGATGCGGAATTTTGAAGGAAAGATTTTCACACGCCGGCGAATCGAGTAATGAATATGTAGGAGCGTAAAAGAGAGAATATATATATATATATATTTATTACGTTTTCACTCGCAAATCTGTATTATTACCATCACCCGGACGTACTCGTTAGCTGTGTCGAAAAGTGCTTCTTCTTAATTAATTATACAACCATAACTCTCACGCGATGCTTCTCGCTCGGCATAATTTAGTCAGACTTAACGACAAGCATGTAATCGAACTAACGAAGGAAGACTACTTTTCAATGCTTAATATTATAATGCTCGCTTTTTCTCTTTCCTTTTTTCTTCTTCGTTTATTTATTTATTTATTTTTTTTTCGTTTTTTCGTTTTATTTTCCTTTTCTTTTCCACATAACGACGAACGTGCGTGAGTGTATTTTAACAATCGACGGGTACGTTTTGTCGTTTACTTTCATTATCACGATAAAGAAAAAATATATATATATATATACATTAAACGCGTATATTTACTACCTAGACGTACGTTCTCGTTTAATTATGAGTTATACAAAAAATACATGATCAACGCCAAACGAGATAGGTAGTAAATTACAAATTGAACTTTCGTTTAACAAGAACCGATTGAAGGATGAGGATGACGATGAAGTGGAGTATTAGTAGTAGTTGGAGAGTGAGTAATGTCAAATAATTATTTTCCTCGTGCGATTATAACGAAAATATAATACTTTTAACCCGGTTCCCTTGAAATTATCTTCCAATTCCCACCGAACCACGAATTCCGTTCATTAAACCTTTCATTTTCGTCGGTTAACACGGTATGATGATCGAGATACCCCGAGATCGTGGTATTCGAAATTACTTTAATTAACGACATAATCAGTGTCAGGGTTACAACGATATATGTGAAGCAGCTGATGGCGTCGATACGTATATACATACATACATATACATACATAAATGTGTTCCTTTGATTAGGATAGTTACACACCTATCTATATGTATAACCGTCTATAGAGACTATATCGGGGATTGGTTGCTCTGCGCATAGAGACACGCGATGTGCGTGGAGAAACCACAAACGGCATACCTGATACCGAACCTGCTGCTCTGATACCGTTAACGGAGATATATATATATATATATATATATATATATATATATATATATATATATATATATATATACGTATATATAGAACTAGATAGATAGATATATAGATAGATAGATAGATAGATAGATAGAGAGATAGAGAGAGATAGAGAGAGAGAAAACCAAAGATATTACCGATTCCTTAGCAAATTGACAACGGACGGTATCAACGCGTGACAGTGCGATTTTATTGTGCCTTTACTACACTCCCTAACCCCCTCACGGTCAAACGTTTGGCCAAATTAATTAAGCGGATGTTGTTTGATACGAGAACGAACACGACGTTAAACGATACGTGAATAAACCTTACGATATTATTCTATGTTATTCCATGACGTGCTCAAATAAGACACTTTAGACAGGAATAAACGTACCGCTGGGTGTCTTATCGAACAGCTTCGTTATCGTAACGTTAAATCAACGAGGAAGATCTAGGGATCGGTATTTACGTTTTCGCCCACTGCTCGTTAAAAGAAAAAAAAAAAAAAAAGAATCATTTTTTATCAAACGGTAGAGTCTCCCCTTTCTTGCGTCTTTCTTTTCTTTTCTTTTTGTTTTTTTTTTTGTTTTGTTTTATACGATTCTGTCATACCGAAATGATTTTATTTTTGGAAATGGAAGAAGACAAAAATTTGTTTTCTTCTCTTTTTATTTATCTTTTTTCTTTTTTTGTTATACTTCGTAGCAAATATTTCTCGATCGTACAGCTCGTGTTATAATGTTTCTTTCTTTTTCTTTTTTATTTTTTTTTTTTTTTTTTTTTTGTAAATAAATATTCGCAAGAGATATTGAAAAGTCAATAATTTTCTCGTGCAACGTTTCAACGTATTCGCGAAAAATATGAAATAACTCCGATCTGTCGGATTCTTGAAAAAAAAATTGTATACTATAAATATTTGATGCGGCGGTATCGTTGCAAACAAAATTTATTGAGGCCGCATGGCAAAGAGTTTTGAAAAAAGCCGCTTTATATACTTAACAGGAAAAAGGAGATATCTGTAAAAGGGAAAGGGTGTGGTCGTTGAATCGTGTGAATATGTCCTTGAGCCTATTAAAATTACAACGACACTCTATAATAATAATAATAATAATAATAATAATAATAATAATAATATTAACAATAATAATAATATCTAGGATATTAAAAGAGGATGAGAATAGAACAAAAAAAAGAGAGAAAAAAAATAGGAAATGAGAGAAAGAGAGAGAAAAAAAAGAAATTAGTGCATAATATAGTAGTGAGATGTAATCGTGAGGTGTGGTATCTATAATGGTATGACAATGACAACCTGTCCGTTGTTGGACGGGTCACCTTTGCTTTTTAATTAGCTTAGAACCAGAGAATCATCAAACGATGGTTGATTAGTCGTTAGTGCAGTAAGAGACGTTTGTTTAACTGACGTTAAAGCCTTATAAAGTAACAGAAATTTTTTATTCTATCCTCATAGCGTTGTATAGTATTTTATGTGTTTCATTTTTTATACTTTTCTTTTTCTGAATTGTTATTTAAATATACGCATACCTACGTTAATAGAACGATATTAATTAACTAAAATTGCAATGACATAATTGTGTGATTAATCTACGATTTTTTTTTAGCATATCACGTAAAATTCGTTTACGATTTTCAGCACCATTCTTTATAAAGTCGAATAAGATATTTTTGTTGTTGTTGTTGTTGTTGTTGTTATTATTATTATTATTATTATTATTATTATTATTATTATTATTATTATTTTATTGATATTTCATTATCAACTTCTTCCTATGTTTTTGCCTATTTCCTATATTGATTTCCGTTCATTCCGTTTATCGAGCTATAACTCGGCCCCCACCTCTCCCCCTCCTCGCTGTCATTCAACATTGAATCTACGTTCTTTAAGGTCTGTCCTTGGTATAAACGCTTCGCAGCGTTTAAACCAGATAGATAGATAGAGAGAGAGAGAGAGAGAGAGAGAGAGGACTTTAAATTACGCCGATGGACGTATAAGAAAAAAAAAGAAAAGAAAGAACAAAAAATAAATTTAAAAGAAGAAAGAAAAGAGAAAAGAAAAGTAAAAACTTCCTAATGATTTATTACATTATTTTAAAGGATCTTTTATTCGATAGTCCGTTTAATTAATTAATTAATAAATAATAATAATAATAATAATAATAATAATAATAATAATAATAATGATATAATTATTATAAATAATATTAGATTGCGTAATGAAACTAATGTCGGACTTGGTATTTGATGTCTATAAATAAAATTAAACGAAAAAGCGAAAATTTCGAAATTGCTTGCATTATACAATCCGATATTAATAATAACAATAACGATAATGATAACCGTGATTATAGGGATGGTGGTGTGTTTTGCTTTATAGATGACTATAGGAGTAATGTATTGCGTTGGATATTTCGTTGTTAAAGATATATCGATGAAGTATACGCTTAATTATTGTCTTTAATCAGTGTGTTAACGTGTGTACACTTTTTATTGATTATCCTTCTAACCTTTTCCCCCTGTTCTTGAGTACGACTTAGGTTTATATCAATTAGGAGTAACCTCTCTCCCTGTGACAGGAACATCTGTCACCGTTAAGACTATTCCTTCTTGGCCACTTGTCAACTCAAACATAGAAACTACTGCCATAATCTATTCGATAGTAAATATTATTCGTGGACAAAAGTGGCGCGAAGTTGTTGTTAACGTCTTTTTTTTTCCCCCTTTTTGTTTTTACAATTAACATCTCGACGATTAGAGATGACGATTGGGGAAAAAAATATTGTTCCTACGTCACGTTGGAAGATATTTTTATTATCTGTAAAAGAGAGAGAAAAAAAAAAGAAAAAGAAAAGAAAGGAAAGGAAGAAAAATAACGATTATTATTTGAAAAATTTTGTCAGTCATTTAAAAAAAAAAGAAAAATAAAAGAAAAAGGATTTATTCTTATATGAATCAAAGTAAAGAGGTGGTCATTAAATTTCGCAGATAAATTTGTCGAAAAATGAAATTATTAAAATTATGATATATTAAGATTCATCCGTTTCTGATTCATGGATAACCATTATAAAGGATTAATATGTTTTATTTGTTTTTGTTTTCTTTTTTTTTTTTTTGTTTTTGATTACCGACAGCCGATTATCGATAATGGAAATTGTTAATTGTTTTCTATTACGAGTAATCGTAATTGACAAGGTTAATTGTTTTCGTTTAACGATAACAACTATTATCGCTAAAGATGAGTTATTTTTTGATTACCGATAGCCAATTATCCATGACAGGAGTTCCGTTTTGTTTAGAGGTAACCGATATTGATGAGAGAAATTTTGTTTATGTTTAATGGTAATTAATATCGATGGCGGGAGTTTTGCTATTGTTTATTATTAATTATCGCCAATTTGTTTGTTTTCTTTTCCTTCATTAATATCACTAATAATTAATATCTACGAAGGATGTGCAACGGATATGATAAAATTATGTCGTATCTTATAATACGATTATCTTCCATTAAATATATATTCGACGTTCAGGGTATTTCCTGTGCTCATTAATTCCGCAAGGTTACACACAACGCACCGTTCGTGAAAACAGATGTGTAACCGTGAACAGTATTTATACGTCATTTCCGATAAGATCAGGAAAATCCATTAGACGACAGTAGACAGTCATTATCGTTAGAGGTATTTTAGAGGCGTTTCAAATACTCCGAAACTCTAATAATTCCTATCTGTAGCATTTAACCAGTTCCAAGATCGTTTCGTACAGTTTAATAATTTTATCGGGGAATCTTACGCACGAATCTAATCAAATAATGAGAGCAATTTTTAGCAAGTTATCTCCCCCTAACCTCCACCGTCGCCACCCCCCCCCCCATTCCCTACCCCTTTCCATTACGAACCATTCGATTCCTGTCATACGGCCTTCGATTTCCTGTGGTCCGAATCAAGGAGTCCGCATCTATTTGGACACGTCGCCATATCAGACGACAGACGGACGGACAGACGGACGGACGGACACACGTCTTATTAATCCACGACAGACAGGACATGACAGGATAGGACAGGATAGGACAGGATAGGATAGGATAGGAAGGAACAGAATAGATTAGGATTTAACACTTGAACTATCCCACCAGTCAAAATGACTGGTTTTACAATTTCGTTATAAAATTCCTACTTCGTGTTACATTTGTTTTTTTTTTTTTTTTTTTTTTTTTTAAATGACGCAATGACATTTACAGGATTAAGTAAAGATTGTATGGAATGAATTTTATTTTTTTTTCGATCCTATTCAATTCTTTTGGGGGTCCTATCTGTCCCTTATCGATCCTTTCTCGACACCATTCGGTCCTATTCGAGATTGTAATCGATTTTATTCAATGCTATTTGACCCTATTCAATCGTATTCGATTCTGTTCGATCCTATCTTATCCTATTTATCGAGGTGTCGTTGTGTCCGTAGGCGTGGCCGCACGTTCGAAAGAAATTTTTCATTTTTAATGAAAGTCGAAATTGACTCGTTAATGCAAAGAATAATAGAGGGAAAAAATTGGGA
Source organism: Dolichovespula media (assembly GCA_911387685.1). Lineage (NCBI taxonomy): Eukaryota > Metazoa > Arthropoda > Insecta > Hymenoptera > Vespidae > Dolichovespula > Dolichovespula media. Next base: position 4,944,989 of record OU426861.1, on the reverse strand, counting down.
CGATGTAAAAGAAAAAAAATATTTCTATTAGATTCATTATTAGATTCATATCGATAACTCCCGGACATAATTATTAACTATATGAAACAACGTCAGATCCGATAATACACGTTAAAGTAATAAGCAAAGTTCCGGACATTTTGTCGTTATAAAAAACCTCTTTCGATAATGACTGTCTAATGGATTTTCCTGGACTCCTGTCTAATTGGTTTTCTCTAACTAACCGGAAATAATCCAACAGTTACTATTCTTATGTACATATCAATTTGTTAACTTGCGTAATTAAAGTGAAAAAGAACAGTGAATAATACGATCTTATATGTTGAATTTTTCATTATTTTCATAAGATATTATAGGAATAATAGTTCGTTCAAGGGACACGTGAATCGAAAAATCGTGTCGACGTTATATAACGATTTCACGTAAAGATCGAATTTTATCAATATTTATTACGTGAACGTTAGAAATAATCAAATTATTAAACAATTTGATTAAATTGATGGAACGGCAATTGTCGATAAAAATATCGATGAAGACTACTTTATTAGCTTTTAATTGTTTAATTTATATATATATATATATATATATGTATGTATTTTTTGTTCGTTTTGTCAGAACAACTTGTTATTGCGAAATTATAAAAATAAATGTTTTACTACCTGTACGCATATTCAAGCGTTTTGATTTTGCTTAATTTTTTTTTACTTTTTTTTACTATTTTCCATCGATCCAACCTTGTTAGAAATTTTACGGATGATAGACAACGAGGTATTATTTTTGATCACTTTGATAGGTGTCCCTCGAGGGATTCTTAGTAAAAAAAAAAAAAAAAAAAAAAAAATACTTTTATCGACTTTTTTTACTCCGAGAAAAAAGAAATAATAATGTACGATCCATTATTTTAATAACCTGACAAATTGACGAAGGGGATAATGAATAATATAATAAACGTTGTCGTAAATAACATTTGTCGTTTAGTTAATTCAAAAGGATCACAAAATTGTTTTTCCCTTCGATTTTCTTTTTTTTTCGAAATTTCGTTCACCTACGAGATGTTTTACGAACGAAATCGACGAGACAATAATTATCGAACGGATAATTGTTTGTCGTTACATCACTTATCAAACACCTTTTCGTCTTATCACGTATTTCTATTAGCTTTTCTACCCTCATCTTAGGGTGATACTTTAATAAGATCCCTAATGAAGGACTATATAATCGAAGTACGAAAAGTTATCTGTGGCGGATCGAAGGTCGTTGAAACAAGTGGTGATATCGTCACAACTACGATGCGCGTAGCATCACACGATAAAAAGATATGTGGTTAAAATTAGTGAAATGAATGGACGATAAATTGAC
>OU426861.1:4933630-4941130 GCA_911387685.1 Dolichovespula media | reverse complement strand
TACTTAAAAGTAGATATTACGTAACGGCTGTTTCGACCTATGTCTCTATACCTTATCCAACATCCGAGAACCATTAAACTAATGAAAAATCAATCAAATTCGTGCAATTTAATTTCGTTAAATTAAAGAATTTATATTAAAGTACTGATAATAATCAATATTACAGTAATAATAATAATAATAATTATAATAACAATAATAATTATTATTATTATTATAGTAATAAAATAATTATTATCATTGGTATTATAGTAATAATTAACAAAAAGGAAACAATATTATTAATAATTATTATTATAGTAATAAAATAATGATGACGATGATGATGGTGATGATGGTGATGGTGATGATGATGATAATATAATGAAAAAAAGGAGGATAAAATAACAAGCCGGGAAAAATTCCTTTTCGAGATTGAGAAGTCGTAAGCTCGATAACGAGAATTTCGAAATCATCTCTGATTGCCCTGTGTATAACCAACGTTCCTCAGAATCGAAAAGTCAACCGTCAATTCAATTTCGGCCAATCGATTCTAATTTTCTCACTAGAAATCTAATCAACGATCCTTTCGTGCTCTCTCTCTCTCTCTATCTCTATCTATCTATCTATCTATCTATCTATCTATCTATCTATCTCTTTCTCTGATTGTCGTCGTCGAGAGGGACAAGCTGGCCGATCAAAGCCCGAAGCCAAGTTCGATTCTCGACTAAAGCCCTCGAGATTCTTCTTCCAGAAAAGGCTTTCGTACTATTCTCTCTTATTCTCTCTCTCTCTCTCTCTCTCTCTCTCTCTCTCTCTCTCTCTTATTCTCTCTCTCTCTCTCTCTCTCTCGCTCTTGCGTTCGGACACTCTGTATAGCGGTCTTCTTTGTCGACGTTCTTGATTCGAGAATCGACTGGTAAATTTGACTGGTAAACTTGATTGTTCCTAATCCCTCAAGATTAGTGCGACGTGTTCAAAGCAAGGTTTACCATGGTCAGAAGCCGTGCTTTGTGTAATGAACCTGATAATGGACCGCCATTACCCTTATACATATATATATATATATATATATACATATATCTGAATCTAGCGAAACGCGGTCAACGCTAATTAGTGATTTCGACGGCCTTTCGAATCTACCTGCGATATAATTTCTATTCGTACCAATCAATCGTCATTTTCACATTTCACGTTATCTTAGATCAGGTATTAAAGATAATTATGTATTTATAATATTTTTCTCGCCGTCACTCTTAGCGTCTCTCAAGACATTGTTAATATTTTTCAATCTTAAATAATTTTTATCTTTTTCTTTTTTTTTTTTTTTGAAGATCGTTCGTTCAAACGATCGATCTACAAACGTTCGACATTTCTTATAAATAATAATGGAAACGATAAAAAGAAGAGAAAAAGCGGCAAAGGAAATGAAAAAGGAAACAGACAATGATTTATCAATAACCCGTTCGATGCAAAAAAAGAGAGATTGAGAGAAAGAGAGAGAAAGACTAATATTTTATTTAACAAAAAAAATATATATATATATATATATCATTATCTTTCAGTAGAGGAAAATAATTCTCAAATTTTATAAAATTATCTATTTATTTATTTATTGCCTTTCATAGAATACAACCTTACCATGTATAAATTTACAATTAATTAATTGTATTCGTTCGTCGCGATATCAAAGAAAAATAAAAAGAAATAAATAAAAATAAGAGAAAAAAAACGATAAAAATTTATACGTAGAAGAGAAAGAGAGAGAGATAGAGAGAGAGAGAGAGAGAGAGAGAGAGAGAGAGATATCGAAAAGTTCTTTTTTCTTTCTTCCTTTTTTTTATTTACCGATTATATCAGCTAATCAATGAGAAAGCAGGACGGTATTTATTTATCATCTCTCACGATACAGATAACTTTCATCGCGTCCCATCGGGTAGAATTATTCTTTCTCTTTTCGCGAAGATACTTCCCTTTTTTTTTCTTCTTCTTCTTCTTTGTTCCTTTCTCTCTTTTCTATCTTCTCGTTCCCTTGGAGAAAAATCGCGTCTTGTAATATACAACGAAACGTTCGCTTGTATTAGAATGGGGCAGACAAAGGAGGAGGGGGGGGCGGGTTTTGACGAAGATGAGAGTAACATGCATGAGAAGACGAGAAGAGAGATATGATTTCCTATAAAGATCCATTACCATCGATCAAAATCCTCTCGATCTATCTACACGTACGTCGAAGCAACCTGTCAAAAGAGATCCAACTCGACGCGTTAGTTTCTTCTTTATTGGATTCCTGTCCTCATATCTTTTCTCTTTCCCACAGCGCGTACACACACGTGCGCACACACACGCACACACACACACGCACACACACACACACACACACATCGCGATGTTCGATATAATGACAAACGCGTCTGTAATACGCATACGTACGTACGAGCTCGCCTAATATAATTAAATGGCGACGAAGGAAGGAAGGGGAAAAAAAATAAATGAAAAAGAGGAAAGAGAGGGAGATGAAAAAATTTGAAAAAAAAAAAAAAGAAGAAGAAAAGGTCGACGACGAACGACCGACGAAGAGGAACGAAATGATAATTAACGAAAAGGGGGTTTTAAAAAATATGAGAAGAAATGAGAGGTTGGCCGATGAAGTGGGAGAGGAGGAGGGGATAGGGTCGAAGAGAGAGAAAGGGAGAGAGAGAGATATGTGTAAAAAGCGACGCGTGCGTTGCATAATACATTTTATTTACATATCTCGTAAGCATACAAAATGCATTTCTTCGTCTCTTCTTTAAACGGGGAAACGAGGATGGCCGCGCGACCGTCTGGTGGTAACCGGTATGCTCGGGTTGGCCGCGATGGGTGGGGGTGGGACGAGGGGGCGGGGGAGAAAGGCGTCTAGCCGAGGAAAATAAATGAGATTATCTCTCTTGTCGGTCTAATGCATTCATTGTCGCTACTATGTAAAGAGGGAGAGAGATAGAGATAAAGGGATAGAGAGATAGAGAGAGAGAACTTCTGCTTCTGATATTATCCAAGATCCGTATTATCGTTCAACTGTATGGCGATATTACGTAGATACTTAGGTATATATACAGTGGGATGTGTCATCCGAACTATATTATATTTCTTCTCTTACGTGCGAACGAGTCTGTGATGTATGTGAGTATGAAGGAGAGAAAGAAAGAAAGAAAGATAAAAAAAAAAAAAAAAAAAAAAATAGAAAAGAAATAAGAAAAAATCTTTCGACGAGAACAAATGATATTGACAGGAAAAACTCGTAAAAGGGTAAACGATAATCGATCCCGTTATCCACACTGCGAATCTTCAAGATCGATCTCGTTATTCGGAGGATGGATTTATATTTTTTGTTTTTTTTTTTTTCTTTCCATTTTCTTTTTGTTTTCTTCTATATTTTATGTAGAAGATACTAGCCTTTCACTGATTGTAACGGTGAATAACGGGAAGAACGCGACGCACTCCCCATACGCCCTGTATATATATAGGACTCTCCTTACGGTCGTATAAACATATGACCGATATTACCTTGTTTCTTCCGTTGTTGTACCGAGTTTCGTTCCTTTTTAACGTCACCGTATGTATATTCGCTTACCGCCCATGGGAAGATACGTTTGAAATAACTTCTTTACTGAATCTGAATAAAAGCTTCGTGACATTTTACCATTTACTGTCCCTACAATATATCCCATTCCTTCGGTTATCCTTTGGTTATTTCTCTTTCGTAGTTTCGTAGAAATACTCTAGCGAGAGTGATATTTCAACGCTGTCAACGACGGAGGAGTAGACGATCCTGTACTCTAAACGATCTATGTATCTCAAGTAAATCCCGAGAGTAATAATCCATGGACGTATCGTCGATCTATCCGTCTATTACAAAGTCATTCGTACTAATATTTTCAATCGCACCCGATAAGTAAGCAAGAGAAATTAATTCGATCGCCCTTATATCGCGATAAAATCTATCTCGATGACGAGTGAAACTCTTTCTAGCTCGTGAAACGATGTCACGACACTATCATATGTTCTTAAAGGCATAAGACATTTTATTTTGAGTCGAAAAGAATAAAACGGTTGCTCGCAATTCTTCCGAACGGAAGTATAGTATCCTAATTAGGCAGGGGCAGACTAATTTTTGAAGGGAGCCGGGAATAATTGTACAGACAGGGACCGGACTAATTTTGTAAGAGGCGGGTTTTAGCTACGTAAGGGACTGGGCTAACCTCGGAGGGACAGTGTTGACTATTGTACAGGAGGTGGGGCTAAGTAAAATTGAGGGTGGGGCTAATTAAAAATTGGGGTGGGGCTAATTAGAATTGGGGAGGGATTAATCTCGGTGAGAGCGCGGCTAACTTCCGAAAGGACCGGGTTAACTAGATAGGGGGTGGGAAAACTTTGAATGGGTCCTAAGCTAACTAGATAGGGGACCGAGATAACTCCCGAGGGGGTGGAGATAACTAGACATGGGTGTGACTAACTTTGATGGGGGGCGAGGCTAACTAGCGAGAGGTGGGGCAAACTTTGTAAGGAGCAAGGTTAACCAAAAAGTTTTACGTGCCCTCAATTCGTTCGGCGATAAACCTGACCATAACCATTGCTATAGTTAGTGCTATTACATTATAATTACATTCATTTCAGTAATTCGCATCTTCGAAAAAATATCATTTTCGTTATTACGATTAAACACAATAAGGAAATATTTCTTTTCTAATTGATCATTCCTTTCTATTTAATCAATCTTAATGTTCTCAAAGTTTGCCTGTGTTTCTCTCTCTCTCTCTCTCTCTCTCTCTCTCTTTCTCTTTCTCTTTCTCTCTCTCAAAGTCCCCAGCTCTTTTTCTTTCCTTTCTCTTTGTTTTTACTCGCTCATGAGAAATTTCATTCTAGTATCGCCGTTCAATGCAAAACGACATTTTTACATCGCCAAATCGGAGATCGGAGTAATAGCAAAGAGAACACAGAGGCAGAGGATGGCTTTTCAAAGGGCTTCGAGCAACCGGCAACAATGAGAGCTCGAACCTGCAAGTAATGTCTCGTTCTCTACGGGTATTATTGTCGCTTCTGGCGAAACGCTCGTTTGCATTTGTAACCAGCGAGGGTTTGTGTTCTGGTGCCGCATTAGAACGAACTGGGTGGGTGTGTGTAGTCGTCGGGTGGGTTGGGTAGGCGAGTTGTGAGGGGTGGGCGGTAGGATGGCGGAGGGTAGGAGGAGGTGAGGGAGGTAGAAGCTCGGTCGCACAGGGATTTAAACGATATTGCTTTAACCGAAGTTGATTTAATAGCGAAAACAATGGCCCATGTTATAATAACTTGCCTTTCCCCATTCGCGTTCTCTGAACATATCTACATTATACATTGTTTATGCACATATCTGTTATTGCAATAAAGTGATGTATATGCATTATGACCGTATTAACTATAACTGAAAGCGTAAATATATATATATATATATATATATATATATATATATATATATATGTATTTATTTTTAGGAATCCCCAATGACAAGACAAAATTTATCGAGAAAAGATCACGTTAAGATTTCAAATAATTGATTTAATGAAGGATGACAGTATTTATATACGGTGGTCGTCTTCTTCGAAACATGATTATCCATCGCAATAATATTATATTTTTGATTTCTTGTGAATTCATGTAACTATAGATTTTTTTTGTTTTAATCTCATAACGTGCCTCGAGAGGTAATATCATTTCGTGACATATGCACTTAAATTTACCACGATGATATTGAAAGGTTTTCAGGTTTTTTTTTCTTCCATTTTCTTTTGTTTAAAAAAAAAAATCTATTATCATACTTGATTGTGTTGTATATCGTGCCGGTGTATAAGAGCTTTATGCAGTTTATAGCTCCCCAACAATCGGCTTAGTGTGGGTTAAAGTATTAGTGTTAGTAGACTGAGAGTTCAAACTTTTCAATCTCTAATATTTATATACTTCTTTGATGATGGTATCCGTTTATCCCAATAATCCTTGGTAAATAGGACGCGGCAACGTTACATAGTTATTTTAAAGCACAATTGCATGGATAATAATATATATATATATATATATATTTTATAAATATAATAATTATGATGAAGGAAAAAAGATTTTGTTGATGATTTTGCCAAAAGTAATAATTACTTGATATATTTAAGTATACGTTATATCAATAAAAATCCAAATGTCTGATTTCGTTACCCCACTGTTATATTTCTTTTGCTGTTTTCCACATTAACAGCTCATTCCCCTTTATATTATTACTATTACTGCAAAAAGAAAATAAAAAAGGAAATCATCAAAAGTATACAAAACTTTCATTGAACTAACGCGAACTATAGGAAAGGAAAAAAAGAAATGGAGCAATTTAAAATATAAAAATGCATTCGCGACAAAACTGTTTTACGTAAAGGAAGTTAAAATTAATGTATCGAGTTGAACGAAAAGTGATGAAAGAAGGAAAAAGGAGAAAAAGAGTTGAAAGATGTTTTTTCTTATTTTTCCTTTTCAAAAAATAAAGAGCCACGATTTTTGCATACCTCGTAGAAGTAAGTAAAACGTGCTAAGGGAAGCGTTTGTAAAAAGAAATGAAATGAAATTACATTAAATAAAATAAAACTAAATTAAATAAAATGAAATAAAATAAAATAAAATAAAATGAAATGAAATGAAATGAAATGAAATGAAATGAAATGAAATGAAATAAAATAAAATAAAAAATAATTACAAGAGACCCAGATCCGTTAAGTATATTTTATTTTAACGAAAAGAGCCGACGTTAGCGTTACTCTACGAAACGTCGTATCGCACGTCAGCAAAAGACCGTCCATTTTGTCGGGATAGAATTAACGTCGTTTCATCTCTACCCTTTTCTTTTTTCTTTATTTCCTTTTTTTTTTCCTCGGTGTAAAAACGATATGGAAAAAAAGAGACGGACCATAAGAAGAAAGTAATAAATAAAATAAAGATAGATATATAAACGTAATTACTTACTCCACCCTGTTTTCCTTTCGTAAAATCAATGCTTAAAGATCTACAATAAATATCTATAAATCTCTCTGGTGTGGTCTTTCGAATATTCGAGAGTGGGTACTTACTCTCTGTTCGCTGTGCGATGCTTAACCTAAACGTAAGAGATCGTTAATCAAATTGACGCATTGCTCTGGACCATGTGAGACCAGATTCGGAAGAGCGATCGCGTGAGCTATCGATTAATTACTAATCGATGCTCCACTTCCATGTCATTGATTACAGATTGATCGGAGCTTTAGCATGGATTCGGTTAGGTCATTTGTTATTATTATTTTATTATAAAATAATAAAAACGAACGAGAAATTTATTAAATACAAATTTTTCCGTATATGCGACGTTAATTAAAAATCATTTTAATGTTTTAATATTTTTCGTCTTTTTTTTCTTTTTCTACTTTATTTTTTAAATATATATATATATATATATATATATATATATATATATATATATACATGTATACACACGAAAAATTA
>OU426861.1:4901130-4931130 GCA_911387685.1 Dolichovespula media | reverse complement strand
CGATACAATCAAAACAATTGCGAATTATTCCCTAACATTCCCATGACTCATAATAATAAATAATTAATTTCATTTCAATCCGTAACAATTGTATCATGATGATTATTCGACTTAATTTGTAACAATAATTTTTCTAACGTTTATCGATCGTTGATTCGATCCAATATTCTCAAAACAATTATCCTTTTCCCGTTTCTATCGCAAATTTGTCTATTATAATTCTTAAAAGTATTTCTTTTTTATTCACAATAATTATCTTATAACAATTACTAATTTGACCTATAACAATAAATTTTCTAACGTTTATCGTTCGTTGATTCAATTCGACATTATCAGAGAATCAAATATCGCTCGTTTCTCTTTATCTTTATCTTTATCCTTATCTTTCTATCTCAAATTCGTATCTTAAAACCATCGATGTTATTCAATTCTCAACGTGGAGAATCTTTTCTCAATCTCTCTCTCTCTCTCTCTCTCTTTCTCTCTCTTTCTTAAATCGAAATCCCGTGGCCAAGTTTAAAATGGATATAACGTAGACGGGGGAGGGGAGGAGGGGGGGAGGGTAAGGGTGGTAGGTATAATGAAAATTCAGGTTGACTCTTAAACAAAGCGCGGCCTGATTTTGCATTGTAAATACAGCGGCATCTGATACCGACGGGGAACGGCGAGGTATATACACTGAAAGCATTCTCGATGGAAATCCGCTACGAAATGAAGATCGTTCATTTGAGCTGCACCAGACGAATTCTGGTAGTGGTGCTGTGTGAATGCACCCAAAGTGGGGATAAAATTGTGAAAGATGTGGGGTTGGGAGTAGGGGAGAGTAGGGTGGTAACCGGTAAATAGAGGCGACATCGTAGAACGGCCAAACTTTTCAAAGTGAAATTTCTCTTCTTCCTATTCCTTTTCTCCTTCTCTCTCTCTCTCTCTCTCTCTCTCTCTCTCTCTCTGTCTTCTCCTACTCTCTTCTTCCTTCGTGGATTTACGTAATAAATCGACTTTAACGTCTTATTTTTTATTTACCCATTTTGATTCGACAACGAAATTTGTTTTATTATTTATCCCTAAACGCAATTCGTCGATTATTCGAGCAATTCGATCTATCTTGATCGTTTCCTCTCGATCTACCTTTTCTTTTCTCTTCTGTTTTTTTTTTTTTTTGTTATTTTTTTTATCATATTTTTTTTTTTTTTTATTCTCGACAATGAATCGTAATCGTAACAGTTAAGAATAAATTTTCACCTTTTTCTTTTTTCCTTTTTCTCTCCTTTTTTATTAACAAATAAAAAGTTTATTACTCTTGGGAAAGAAACTTATTTTCTCTCGTACGATTGAAATGGATTTATGAATAAATTTTAATTTTTAAATGTGACGTTCGAAAGTTGAAACGATCGAATGAAAAGATAGAAAATTTGACATTGATGTTTCGCGAAGAGGAATGTTTCATTTCGTGAAATGAAAAAGTTAATAAAATACGATTGACCATTGATATTATCGTCAAAAATGTATTTACTTGGATATTGCGGATTTTTGTTTTAACCATTAACTCCCTTCCTTCTCCCCCCCCCCTCCCCCGATTGTTCATACCATCAATTCGGGTTCTTTGCTCGTTTTCATGAAAAACGAAGCGTTCATTATTTTCTACAACACGACTAAGAGGACTTTAAGGATCCCGTATTCCTCCTTTTTCAGACTTTCCAAGCGGGTCGTTACTTGTTAAACCCTTCCAAAGGAAAATCACGAGTAAAAAGCGTTGCATCTTCTTTGTGTTTATTATATTCCCTGACCTTTCGCTATTATTTTTCTCCTTTTTTTTTTCCTTTCTTTTCTTTTTCTTCCTTTTTTTTTAAACTCTTGCCCCGCCCCCCTCTCTCTCTCTCTCTCTGTCTATCTCTCTCTCTCTCTATCTCTCTCTTTTAAAAACGTTAACCAAAGAGAAATTCTTTTGATTCTATACAAATGTCTGTACAAATGTTTATACGTCTATCTATTTTTCAAACGGTTTGAACGGTTAATAGAATCGTGGGTAGAATATAAAGTTCCCGATTTAACTCTAATAATGTCTCTCCTCTCTCTCTCTCTCTCTCTCTCTCTCTCTCTTTCTTCCTTTCTTTTTTTTTTTAACACAGTAATAAAGTGTACGCGTTCAACCGCAACCGTCCAAGTGAGCAAGTCAGCTGATGCGGAATCCATTTTCAGAATCTTTTAGCCGCCGAGAGACGGTCGATGCATTTATTCCAAGTATATTCGCAAGATCTTCCCTGTGTTTGAACGGGGTCTTTATCAAGTAGTCCTTGCTTATTCATCGGCTAGTCATTAATGTTTAATTTCGTCACTTTTGAACCTTCGAAACCATTTCTCAGAAACGTCGACGGATAAAACGACACGGGTCTTTCAGAAAGACTCGCTCCGTTTCCGCAAGGAAGTTTTTCTTTTTCCTCTTTTCCCTTTCCCTTTTCCTTTTCTTTTCTCTTTTTGTTTATTTTTCTTTTTTGTTTTTTTTTGTTTGTTTGTTTGCTTAAGGAACTAAAGAAACAATATACACGATCGAATTCCCATTCCAATTTTTTACTTGGAAGAAAAAATAAGATCGCGTTGTTACTTACGATGCCTTAGATAAATCGCAAGATTATGAGCAAGGCACCTCTTTAAATTCATAGAGCTTCGTAGAGGAGAAACAAAGGGAAGACAAAAAGTTAAAAAATAAAAAGGAAGGAAGGTAAAAAGAACACCTACAGTATCAACTCGCAGTAACTTCCACTTATTTGCAAAACGACGAACTTTTGCAAGCGCCTGATATAAATTCTGTTAGGAAAGTTGAAGATGAATAGGGATCTTTTGTTCGGTCCACAACAGATTCAAAGTTTCATCCATACGCCCATACCTTTGATTACTTTTAGACTAAAAATTTCTGAAACGAATAAAAGGAAAATAAAAAATAAAATAAAATAAAAAAAAAAAAAATTCCATGGTTACTACCCACTAATACCATTTTATATTTTCTTGAAAAGTTTAAATTGTTTTCGTTCTACGTAAGAATCTTCATGAATTCATAATTTTTCTCTCTCTCTCTCTCTCTCTCTCTCTCTCTCTCTCTCTCTCTCTCTCTCTCTCTCTCTCTCTCTCTCTCTCTCTCTCTCTCTCTCTCTCTCTCTCCCCCGCTATCGTCATTTCGTACCAAAAGGTTGATGCCATATAAAGGAAAGAAGAAGATGAAAAAAGAAGAAGAAATATATACCGTATATCGTAAAATTTGAAGCAAAAGTTATATCAAAATGACTTGTCGTTCCTCGTTAAAAGTAACTTTATTTTTGCTATAAATATTAAATCTATTGATCCATCCGGCCGTTTAAACGGAACAACGAATACATAGACAGTTACACGGAGGCAGGTGTGCGCGCGCGCACGTTTAACCCTTGCCATACTAAAGGCGACCGTACGTCAACCAACGCTTTTTTTTTTACTCCTCCGAAAAAAAAAAAAAGAAAAATAAATAAAAATCAGTTTTTACCCAACGATTCTTATGAAACAATGCTATTGTTTATGTGAAAAATTATTCTTTCTCATTTTCGTCTTATATACGTAGAACGTGAGAAAATATACCCAAGGTATTCGATTTAATCTGAAATGTAATTAAAATTTTTAATGAATTTCAATAGAATTTCTTTACGTGAAGCAATATAATCGACAGTTTTCTCATTTATTACATCTACTTTTTATTCCTCGCGCATTCATCTTGTCGGTATAACGATCGTTAAACGGAATATGTCCGTCATAATCGACTTTGGGGATTATTTCAATTAGTATTACCATCCTCCGTAATTCCTAGAACGTATCGATAAATTAATTATATTAATTAACAAGAATATTAATCGTCCTCTGATAATTAAGATTAACAACAGATAACCTATGGTAACATAATAATCATTAATTATAACGAAGTACATAGTAATAACGTAAATATGATTTAACGTGACATTAATGATTTAACAACATTTAAAATATGAATAAACGAAACTTAAACGGCCAACTGTCGAACAAACATTAAAATGTGTTTCAAGTAATCATGCGGCCATTTTATGTCGCGTTGCGTGTCACGTAATGGCGTCGTTCCTCAGGTAATAAAGCGAAACTTCGTCATTTTGATACGAGACAGAGTAGAAGAAGTAATTTTTACCATACATTCATACATACATATATATATATATATATATATATATATATACCCACACTTTATATATATATATATATATATATATATATATGTATGTATGTATGTAAATATATATATAAAGACGCACATGCATACTTGATAAAGATAAACCAACACATGCAAAATGGTTATAGAGAAAAAAAGAGACAAAGAAAACAAACGGCTTTAACGAGTGACAATACTTTATATAACATGCAAAAGCATACTTTAAAGCGTGAGAACCTGGTCTCTGTAGTTATTATACATACATGCGTAACGTACGAACTGTCGGGTAGAAATTTTAACGAAATATTTAAATATTTGAACTCTTTTATCGGTCACGATTTCGTTATTCTACTATTCTGTCTCTTTCTTTCTTTAATTTCAACGTTTCAAATAATGTTTCACGTCCACACCATCGATTACGTCCCCATACAAATGCATAGACATACGTATATAACACATATATTGACAATACAACGAGTGATATGAATAAATGTCAAACAGGATAAAAAATTCATTCGAAATTCAACCGAACGTAAATTCCTTTCCAAATACGATTGTCTTCTGTGGATATAAATTACTGTTAGCACACGTACGTTTCAGATAAGAAAAGAGAGAGAGAGAAATAGAGAGAGAGAGAGAGAGAGAGAGAGAGAGAGAGAGAGAGAGTATTTTTTATTTCTGTCTTAAGGAAAGGAGATTACGGTGTAAGCTGAAAAACAAGTTTTGTTATACGGCTGTTCTTCTCCATCTTTTTCCCCGTGTTCTTCATTTTTCGCAATTATCATCCACTCAAGTTTCGTATACTTTTAGTTTCTTCCCATATATATACATATTATATAATGTATACATACATATATATATATATATATATATATATATAATAATAATATTTATATAAGTCAATTTTTTTATATATGCATACCTGTCTATAATAAAGAATAAAGAATATTATCGTAAGTATGAAAATTTAAAAAAAAAAAGAAAGAAAAAGAAAGAAAGGGAAGACAAGAAAAATGAACATTACTTTATTTTCTAATGTATTCTAATTTTTATCAAAGTTTTTCCAAATTTTCGGAAAACTCGTATCCCTCCAATTATGGATACTTAAATTATTTATAATTTACTTACACCTACGTGCATATATATATATGTACACACACACACACACACATCTTGGTCACATTTTATCACTATTTATATATGTTGCGGATGGATCTTATAGGATTATCATTTCTCGTTTGGCACAACTCGAGATAACTTGTGTAATTCCATGTAAACGCTTACTTACAACGTCGTGTTACGATAGGTAATGTCGTTAGACGATTACCACGTCATCGATGCCGCTTTATTGATTATCAACCTGGCACTTTCACGATGTATATCTAACCATCGTACCTCAATACAATTTATCATAGATTTTCATCATAATAGAAGTAGGGAAGATTTATTCCTCTTTGAGATTATAAGAAAAGATCAAAAAATAATTGAAAATTTCGTTTCATTCGATATACACTGAAACAGTAATAATTAAGGACGCCTTTCCTTTATTATACACCTGATCTCAAAACTTCGTCCCCTTGCAATTTTGTGATTGCATCATTCAAAAGGGGAAAAGAAAAAAGCGAAATTAAAAAATTAAAAAAATAAACTGACCTAATTACCATCTACTCTAATATACTTATTAGATTAATATAGTTGCGTAGCGATGATGAAGGACGCCCTTCACGTACACGCGTAATCTCAAAACTCCATCCCTTACGATTTTCCGATCGAGTCATTCAGGAAGAAGAAAAAAAAGAAAATTAAAGAGATAATAAGAAATATTAATCGCCACGATTCTAACATTATCGAAGTAATAACGTTATAATAATAATAATAATAACAATAATAATAATAATAATAATAATAACAATAATAATAATAATAATAATAATAATAATAATAATAACTGCAATATTAACAATAACAATTCTTTCGTGACATTATGTTTTCAAACATAAACATATTTACGAACCATTTCACTTAAATGACATATATATATATATATATATATATTCTCGTTGGAACGAAGAGGAAAGGCAAAGATTTTTTAAATATTAGAAAGAGAAACGATCCATCCCCTTTTTCACGATGGTGTAATACATCCCCTTTAATAATTCGCCAACCGAGATTTATCTCGCCGGTAACTTTGAGAAAAGCATTCTTTCCGAATAATTCCAGTAATTAAAGGGGGAGCAGAGGTCTCGTTAACTAGTCCGATCCGTCGGACAACGACGATGGCAAAGACGACGAAAAAGGGAAGACACTTTGGGAGCTTGTTTGCAAAGTACATATATATATATATATATATATATATATATATATATATATATATATATATATATGTATATGTATATATGTATGTATGTATGTATGTATGTATGTATGTATGTATGTATGTATGTATGTATGTATGTATGTATGTATATGTATATATATGTATATGTATATGTATATGTATATACCATCGTATTCCATTCGAATATTGGCCAAAATGAGATAGAAAGAGAGAGACAGAGAGACAGAGAGACAGAGAGAGAGAGAGAGAGAGAGCGAGAGTAGGATAGAAAGAGAGGATCATACTTAACCTGCTCTCGTCATTTTCTCACTCCATCCAACTACCACCACCCTTATAAAGTAAAGCAAGCAAGAAGCCAAGCACTGCCCTGAG
Organism: Dolichovespula media; assembly: GCA_911387685.1. Classification (NCBI taxonomy): domain Eukaryota; kingdom Metazoa; phylum Arthropoda; class Insecta; order Hymenoptera; family Vespidae; genus Dolichovespula; species Dolichovespula media. Next base: position 4,924,222 of record OU426861.1, on the reverse strand, counting down.
GGTAGAAATGAGCGAGGACTGGAAAAGACGAATATTGGGCTGTCGGCGCTTACTGCTACTAGAGTCAGAGGGATCGGGAAGGGATGGACGATGGGAAAGGGAACGGGGATGGAGAGGGAGAGAGAGAGAGAGAGAGAGAGAGAGTGAGAGGGAAGGAGGGATATAGGGAGGAGGTAAATTCGAGTTCCTTGTTTCTCCACGACAAACAAAGCGTACCTAGTTTCCCATCTCTTGGATTGTCGCGAAAGGACAAAATGCAATTTAAATGTTCTTCCAATTGTTCTTTTTTGCCCGATCGGAATCGAATAATAACCTGTCATTGTACCTTCTTTTAATTTCGTTCATTTTGTACTCTCTCTCTCTCTCTCTCTCTCTCTCTCTCTCTGTCATTCTTTCTCTCTTTTTCTATCTAGCTGTCCCTTCGTATTCTCTGAGCGTTGATATTTTTCTCCCTTTTTTTTCTCCTTTTCTTTTTCTTTTTTTGTCTTTTATAATCTCAGGATTTTTTTTCTGCCCCCTTATAATAGAACGAAACTGGCGTTACTCGTGACAATGTTGTTAAAGTGGATTTTCGAGTTTTCATTGTTCTCTCTCTTTCTCTCTATCACTCTCTCCCTCTCTCTCTCTCTCTCTCTCTCTCTCTATCTATCTATCTCGCTGTGCAGACAACCCCTCTGTTACCTCAGTTAGTGAAGAGCTTGACAGAAGTCCTTGAACATGTTGACAAAAGTGACAGAGAATTTAACTCGCTTATATTCCAAGATTACATAACCCGTAATCGAGTATACGTGTTGTGCATTAATTTTTGCTGGAGAGCTATGAAACTATGAGATAGATAGAGATAGAGAGAGAGAGAGAGAGAGAGAGAGAGAGAGAGAGAGAGAGAGTTTACATCCCGAGGGAAGAAAGACGGACTTGTCGTTGCTGTTGTCTATCCACCTATCAGGAAAGCTTTGTTCCCTTGCATCTCTCTAGTGGGGTTACGCATAGTGCCAATTCCATCCACATACAGCAAGAGAGAGAGAGGTAGCAAGAGGGGGTAGAGAAGGGTAGAGGGGGAGAACGCTAGCGGCGTTACCTCACGCAGGAATACCTTTGTCGTTAATTAGGGACTCTGGTCAACGATGTCATTCTGCGGTTGAATAGGTCGTCATCGTCGGAGAGGGTGGTAGGGGGAGGGAACACAGGGGTCACTGGTTTACCTAGAACGTCACCGCGTATGCGGCTTACCTGTGCCTACATAGAGGAATATATGCACCAAATCCGTAGCCCGTTTCGTCGCTTATCATGAACGTTCCTACGATGTAAAACCTAATCTATTCACGACCACCTCCTCATGAAATATTTACAATCACATCAGAGAACACAATCAATTATAAATAAGATTTTATTCGTCGTAGTCCTTTATATAAGATTACCAATTCGAATTGGGTTACGATCGATTCGATCTTTATATAAATATATATATATATATATATATATATATATATATATATGTATTTATGTATGTATGTATGTATATGCAATATCTATTATATATAAACATATCTTTCCTCGTTTGTCACGTTATTTTTAAAGGGGATTGCGTTTATCGATTAACTTTGTCAATTCGAAATCTATAAATCGAATTTTATTATCTACGCTTGGTTCGACAAATTCGACAGATATTGAAACAGATCCTCGTTATTTCTTCGTTTCCTCGAACGATCAACAACGAATTTACCCATTGGACGTAAAACCTTTTCACCGTTTTAGGGATACATTGTTCTCACGAATTGTTTTTACATCAAATCGATTGAATTGAAGTTCGTAATTTTATTCCAATCGAAATGTAATAGCGTTAGGGAGGAGGGGGGGGGGAGGCAAGCATCATGGTGCTATATAAAATTTGGTAACTTGGTAACGTCGATCGTGTATCGATCAAATCGAAACGACAAATAAAGATGTCATAACGGGTATATCACCATGACTGGTAATATGTCCCATACGTTGCATTCGATAATTCGATTAACCAACTACTAGTCGAAAATTCCTCTCGTCAAAACTTAATCTCACTATTCGCGCGCGCCGACATATTTATTATTGAAACAATTTTCCTTCGTTAATTTCCTTTTTTTCTTTCCATTGTCAATTTTCCATTTCGCACCCTTTCCATCTAAATCCTCCTCAATCGCCTGTTCTTTCCTAATCCTTTCTGACTTTGCCATACTATTATTATTATTATTATTATTATTATTATTATTATTATTATTATTATTATTATTATTATTATTATTATACATAAACATCGAAATATTGTACTAAAAGATAATAGCGTCAACGGGACGTCATTCGAACAATAAAAACTCCTTTTGTCGTGTGCCATGTCGGCTAAAAAACGAATAAAAATCAAAGAATTCAAGGAAAGCTAAAGGAAATATCTCTCTTCGGATACTTCTTAACTATTGGGCCGTAAGTAAACGAAATATTATTATTCCCGAGCGTATCTCAAAGGAGATTTAAAATTGTACAGCGGCACGTCTATCTCGTAAAGTTTCGAGGAAGTATCTCGGAGATACAAACAAAATAAAATTTCAACGTTAAAGTTATATATATATATATATATATATATATATATATATATATCATCGATTTATACGCGCGTACTACAAGAAATATATTTGACTACTTATATAAAAGTATAAAGTATCATTTAACACATATATCGTCTAATTTCTCTTTCCCACTTTCATAAAATATAATCCAGCTAAAAGCTTGGAGAAATCTTTTACGCCCTTGTCATATTTTCCTAAGTAATTAGATCCTCGATCAAACCCTTCGAAACAATCCCCAGAGTTTCCGTTTTCCTTCCTAACTGAAATACAATTTCCATCGGCACAATGTCCAAGTTCGCTAGATGTTTTAACTTTATACTTCTAGGCCAGTTCGTTAGAAGGATAATAGATCAATGCCAATCCTATTGACGTCTAAATAACTTGAAGGATCGTCAATGATTAAACCGCTATAGATCTGATGGACGATCGATTAATGATTTCAATGAAATCGCAAAAGTTTCTACTGCGATTGTACTTTGCCTTTCGAAAACACACGTCGGGAAAAAACCAAACAAAGTTGCTACTTCATACGGGATTCCAAGTATTCGAGAACGTACTTCGAAAGTAATGCGCGTGGATTCGGTTAAAGCCGAGTTTTGGCTTTGAGAAACGTGAGGGGATAAGGATCTCGAAGTATAAATCTGATGAAAATCCAATCCGATCGGGATCATTGGTATAGGATTTTGAACTTTTGGGACATTTCGAAACTTTGATCGCAAATACAGTTATATACCAAGTTGGTCCCGTATATAAAGCATTAGACGACGCCGTTAACAAACTTGTTACACGCAGTCATTCGGGTTAGATTTTTACTTTTTTTTTTCTTTCTTTCTTTCTTTCTTTTTTCATTTTCTTTAAACTTCGAATCGAACGAGAAAAGAAAAGAAAAAAGATAATTATTTCTACTTTAACGTTGTCAAACTTTTACATTTATCGTTTCTCTACTTATACGCTGTTATAAGCCGTACTATGTCGATCCTATGTGTATGTATATATATATATATATATATATTAGATACAAGAAAATTAAAGGAAGCGAACAAAGGTAAATAGGAAAGGAAGGTAATCGAGTGTGACAAAGCGAGAGAAAAGTGAAGGAGAGAAGTATTTCGTTTGAACGTAACTAAGACAACGAGTTTTCTCAATGTATTTACGAACGACAAAGGGAGGTAAGGTATCAATTCGTAAATTTGAATCAGTTTCTATATATTACTTTACGACCACTGAGAGATCTTTATTACCTTATAAATAACTCGTTGGAAATTGTAATATCGTCGCAACGATTACGTCGAGTTCGGAAAAATCCTTTGACATTGTATCGCTCGAACGCCGAGAGCTTGAAATAATTAAAGTATAGTTTAATCCCTTAGGCAGTAAGCAAAAGCTTAACATAGATCTCTGGTTAAGTCGTAAGAGCCATGAGGAAAGCTTTCGACCTTTAAACTTTGTTCCGGCCTCGGGGATAATCCTTCTCATGGATATATATTCGATCTCTGCACTGTGTCCTCGAATAATAGCCAAGGAGAAAGACAGATAGATAAAGAAAGAAAAAAAAGAGAGAGAGAGAGAGAGAGAGAGAACACGCTTGCCTTCTCCTCTCTCCCATATCGTTTTGATCTTACACGATACATGATTTCCTTCAAGATCATAAAATTTGTTTTTATTTTTAATCGAGGCAATGGAAAAATTATATTACTCCTTCCATTTTGTTTTAATTATACTCTCAATACGATATTACTCTATAAACCGTTGATAATACTACAAAAAGTTAATATACTTTTATCTTCCCATAGGACAATTGAACGTAGTCGGGAAGTATTTTCTTTTCTTTTCTTTTCTTTTTTTTTTTTTCTTTCGTTTTTCGTTCTTTCCCCTTTTCCTCCTCCCTTCATGTTACTTTCACTCGCATTCTCTCTCGCTCGGTTTTTAACTTTTTGTTAAAACTCGACATCGGTAACATTGGTAAGCACTTAAAGAGTCTCGTGATCCCTTTTCCGGTTTGTTCCCTCACTTATTCCCTCGTGAACTCTTTCCATCTTTCCAATTATTTTTCATCGATTTCCATATTGCAGCTCGATCCGCATTTTTAACTTCGGATAATCCTTTGATAATTAAAAAATTTACTCGTTATTATTATTATCATTATTATTATTATTATTTATTATCATTATTATTATTATTTTGGTTATTCTATTTTTTTCTTCTTTTTTTTTTTTTTTGATCAGACACGTGCAGAATATCTCACAAAAATAAATAAATTCGTGCAATCAACGAATGATCCATGATCGATGACAATACCGTAAATAACTTATGATTGCTTCGACAAATTATTTACCGAAGGATCGGAATTACTTTCGGAAAATTTTGTCCTAATGATTCATTCAATAAGAACGTCGATACAATTTTTGTCCTCGTTATCTCGGATAATTGGCTCGTCGGAGTTACGAGAAGAATTTGCAAAAATTGATAGAAGCAAAGAAAAGAGAGAGAGAGAGAGAGAGAGAGAGAGAGGGAGAGAGAGAGAAAATAAAAAGGGGAAAAATCAATTGCGTACCTCGTGAAATTCTATACTTACGGGGAATGGCCGGTAATTAGTTTTTCGAAAAGAAAAACGAAGATTACAAAACGTGTTCGAAGGTTTTCCTTTTCTTTTTTTCTTTTTTCTTTTTTCTTTTTTATATAGAAGAGAACGTTGTTCACGAAGTAACTAAATTAGTGATTCAGATTTGCCCGACTAAACTTCTTCATAAGTTATACTTACCATCCGAAGAAAAAAAAAATTAAAAAAGAGTAAAGAAGGAGAGAAAGAGAGAGAGAGAGAGAGAGAGAGAGAGGGAGGGGGGTGGAAGATCAGGGATTAGTTTGTGGTTGGAGGGGTGGGGGGAAAGGGAGTAGAAAAAAAGAGAGGTAAAAGGAGTAAGAATCTTTCCTTCTCGAGGAGTTTAATTCTTGGACTTATCGATGCTCGTAATACTACCAGAATAAAAGAGGGAAAAGATGGACTTGTACCGGCAAACATGGTTTTCATTATCACTCCACCCAGACGGAAATATTCCAATTAATTTTCATTTCTATCTAACGGGATTCCGCAAACCAACGTTGGCCCCCAACGTCGGCGGTGGCTTCGTTAATTAAATATGAGAACGAAATTTTATGCTCTTAATTAAGTCGACTTTCTCTTTATCACATCTATCTCTCTCTCTCTCTCTCTGTATCTCTCTCTGTCTCTCTCTTTCTCTCTGTCTCTCTCTCTCTCTCTCTCTATATATATATATATATATATATATATATATATATATATATATATATATATATATATATAAAATATATATCTATCTCTCTCAACATTACGTAACGAGATAATTCGTTATAACAATCATAATAATAAAAATATTTATTACAATCTATAAACTCTATAAAAAGCGTTTCACCGTAACGAGTGCATTAAATGAAGATTGAAAGAAAGTATTGGGAGAAGAAAGAAGAAGAAAAAATTCGGGACAAAATAAAAGAAAAAATGAATGAAAATCAAAATTCTTTCAATTCGATTAGAGAGAGAGAGAGAGAGAGAGAGAGAGAGAGAAAATCGGCGTGATTAAAAACTTGTAGAGAGTCCGAAATCGTTATGGTCGTGGAAATGAGCGTTACTATAATATCGGTGATCGTTCGTTATAACGCCGGCTGGTTAGGTGCAATTATGTTAAGCGATCTTCTAATGCGTATTCATTTCGCGAAGTGCGGTAATAATATTGATTCAAATGTACACGTGAAGGAACCTAACATATACGTAGGTAACTCCGTACGTAATCTATGTTGTAGGTATATAATTACGTACCCGCGTTCACGTTTCTGTATTTATATACGTGTAATATCTGTGGATGAACGGAGAGGTATAACACGTGCATTCACTGTACAAATACCAATCGGGAAACGTTAACGCATCGATGATAATCTGAAATTGTATAAAACCAACAGCGAATCTGGTAACCTTCCGCATGGCTGACGCATGTACATGCACGTGGGCGTGTATGTGTGTGTGTGAGAGAGAGAGAGAGAGTGTGTGTGTGTGTGTGTGTATATGTGTATATGTATATTGGGTTGGCAACTAAATGATTGCGGATTTTGTCGATAGATTCTTATTTAAAATCCACAATCATTTAGTTGCCAACCCAATACATATACACACATATATATATATATATATATACGTTCTCTTTCGCAAATTGAACAGAATAAATACAGAGAACCGAATTATCGGTCCATCCGAAGGTTCTTAATAAAAAAAAAAAAAAAAACTCGTAACTCACTGGACCATCGAAATTTACTATATTTCCTTCTCGAATAATTCGATAATGAAGTCGCCACGTCATCTTTGCGTTCGACCGTTTTTATGCTCCGAACGAATTTCACTCGTCTCGTATCTATGAACGTTTTGTCAACTTTCAGAGAATACTTTGTCGCGTTTATTATTATTTTGTATCTCTTTGATAAGGATTATTGTTCTATTTTTTGCCTTCTTTCTTTTTGTAATACAAATAACTTTACTCCAATTTTTCTTTTTCTTTTTTTTTTTTTATTTATTTATTTCATTTATTCGAATATATTTGCAATCGATATAGGATATAGAAAATAATTAATTAATATTGTTTCATCCTTTCGATCTCTCATTTTTAAGAAAAGCAAACGAGCAGAACCAAATTAATAATAATAATAATAATAATAATAATAATATTTATTATTAAACTTACGCATAATAACCAAATATATACACGTATATAAATTAGTGTGTATGTGCTCAGGTATTCAGCTTGTTAATTAACATCAAAACCAATAAAATCGAAAATTTCTCGTAAGAATGCAATAGATCGGCGTTTCGAAATTATACATTTTTTTTTCTCCGTTAAAATTTCTCGCGTATGTGGAAATTGATTGGAAAAATTGGCAAATTGTAACTAAATGATTTGACGTTTATTATTTTATTCGTGATACGGTCAGATATTCGAATTTATATTAACGTCAAGTTGTTAGTTATTTATCTCCATTAGATGATATATAAAATATATATATATACATATATATATACATATATATATATACGCATTATTATCTCCATTATTATCTCCATTAGATAATGTATAAAATATATATATATATATATATATATATATACGCATTAACATAAAAATCTACAGTTTTAAAAGATACTGAGAGAAAGAAAGAGAAAGAGAAAGAGAGGGAGAGAGAAATAGGAAAAAAAATGTTTAACCGCCAAGGTTAAGATGTCGTTAGCGATATGTATTTCTTTCATAAAAATAGAACGGCACGGAATAAACTGTGCACGACAGAATCTACACGATGAACAATAAACCTTACGAGCCGTAATCACGCTTCCCGACCAAACTTTACAATGCTCGAGGTCAAACCGACGACTCGACCTCGCGGTGTTTCATTTCCCCATTTCTTTCGCTTTGTCATTCCTCCGTTCCTTTCGTCCCGTACCTCTCCTTCCTGATTTTTTGTTCCTTTTTGTCTTCTCTTTCTTTCTTTCTTTTTTTTTTTTTTTTGTTGGATTTCGATCTAAGAAAAAGATTACAACGTTCCAAGTACGAACAAACAATAAACGCATTACTGATCGTCCATGTTTTTTTTTTCTCTCCTTTCAGTGCAACGCTGCCGTGGGTGTCAAAGCTTTTTTCGACATGATGCATAGCGGGCCACATAAGGTTATGCTTTTCGGTGCAGCTTGCACTCAAGTCACGGATCCGATAGCGAAGGCCTCCAAACATTGGCGTCTCACGCAGGTAAAACTATTTCGATATCCACTTTTTTTTTTGTTTTTTGGAGTTTTTTTCTTTTCTTTTTTTTTTTTTTTTTTTTTCCTTTACTCGCCATCGACGAAACAAAATTCGAATCTCACGTCGAGATAATATCTATGTAAATATGTAAATAGGTACATACATATATATATATTTTTTTTATTTTTATTATATTTTCTATTATATTTTCTTTGAAATTAGATTAACTAACATCGATTTCTTCTATTCCTATAGAAGACACCTTAAAATTCAATCATTACGAACGAACATTCCCCATTTATCATTGTTTATAACAAAAATAATCATTGAAGGTATACATTGAAAAGAAAATATATTCCATTGGATTAAGTATATTAAATAATAAACAATTAAATGAATAAATATAGTACAAAAATTTACATTATCATCATTGAATCAAAGTATCGTATTAAATCGAATTAAATATATCAATATATTGTATTTCATCGATCACTGTGCATTTAAAGAAGAAGCGGAAAGAAAAGAAAAGAAAAGAAAAGAAAAGAAAAGAAAATAGAAAAAATATAGAAGCATAAACGCGCACACACACACACGCACACACGCACGCACGAACACAAATTATTTTTACATTACTACCGTATTAAAGCTATAATATAAATGACTCACGTTCTATCGCTTTAATGGAATCATTAACCTGTATCGTATAACTCGTAACGCAATTCTTTTCACGTACAATAATAAAGATACATTGACTTATCGTACGCCTAACTACTACATATGTACATTTATATCAACGTCGGTCGATTTTCTGGAATCGCATTAATCTTCAACGAGCGGTCTTAATCCCGTTCATTCGTCCTTTCGTGCGTTAGATCAACAGAAGGGCTCGACGTTAGTGACATTAGGTGGTACTCTCACGTGGACGCGTCAATGGGCATAGCAGGATGAGGAAAATGGGTGAGGGGTGAAGGGGTGTAGAGGAGGAAGAGGAGGAAGAGGAAGAGGAGGTGGAGTTGGAGGAGAGAGCGAGGACGAACCGCGAGGGAAACCGTCGACGTGCTTTGTGTAAATCTCTCTCTCTCTCTCTCTCTCTCTCTCTCTCTCTCTCTCTCTCTCTCTCTTTCCCTCTCACTCTACGCTCCGCTGGTAAAGCAAGAGGAAGCTTTCCTACCGGAGGCAATGATAATGTCAAGAGGGTGCAATGTCCGAGGCCTAATCAACAGATAGCACGTATGCAAATTTATCGTCACGGTTCTCCCCTAACTCTGAAATAACTCGTCGCACATCATTTTCGTTGACATTCGTTTACCACACGTACGTATATCCGTTAACGCATTTATATATGCCCGTGACACGTAATATTATTCGTATTTTTTCTTTCTTTCTTTCTTTGTTGTGCGCGTGTTTTTTTTTTTTTTTCCTTATCTTTTCTCTTCGTTTTTCCATTTATCCTCTTTAATTTTCCTTCCTTTTTTCTTTTCTTCTTCTTCGTCTTCTTCTTCTTTTTTGCGAACAACGATCATCAACGCCGGACAACGAGAAATTTCCTTTCTCTATATACCTCTCTAAACTCAACGTTCTATCAGGATTCGAGAGAACTTTCGAGAGCGTTACATCGTTTTTCCTGCATAATTTAGTAATTTATTATTTTGCCATTATCTAATAAATAATCGTATTGAATTTGTTCGTTGAAATATTCTACGATATAAACATATGTTTTTAATTAAATTTTTACTCGATTGTATTCTATCGTTTCGTAATAACGAATACGTCATCAGACGTTTTGCCATTTGCAGTTACACGAAGAATGAATCTACTTTGAACGCTTTTAATCTGTTTAAAGTCTGTTATCACTCGTTACCGTTGCATTATTAATAAGAAGAAAAATTTGTTTATGTTCTACATATTACCACCAATAATATATATATATATATAATGAAGTTGTGAGTGATTTGTAATAGTTAAATGAAACTATTGCAAAATTGTATCGTTAAATTTATATCGTTACGTTAAAATTACGATCAACAATACGATCAACAATTTGTCGTACTTTTAATAATGGGAAGATCAAATCGAAAAGTTTTCATTAAATTTCGCGAAAAAATTTCACGAATGTTGAAACGTAAAGTCTGTCTCGCTGAAAATCGTACGAGAAAGCCCGGCGGCTAAAAGAAAGTATTGCAAAATCCACTACACAACCTCGAACATGATGCGTCAACCTTCTCAACAAGAGAAACATAGTCAGTGCAAGGAAAAAGGACGAAACAAATAAGTCGTTGATCGAATGAAATCCGTTATATGAATTATATATACGTGACTAATTCGATCATATTATTAACTTCGACAAAAATTATTATTCCCGAGAAAAATTTTACTTCGCGCCTGTGAATCATAATTGGGGGAAGAAAAAAGAAATAAAGAAAAATAAAACAGATCGCTCGGGAAAGCGATTGCTTTCATTTTTCTATTTTCTATTTACTATTTTCTCTCTCTCTCTCTCTCTCTCTCTCTCTCTCTCTCTCTCTGTCTCTCTTTTTTCTTTTCGAAACGTAAAAATCCACCCGCCCATCCCCCATTTTTTTTCTCTCTCGAGATAATGGATCCAATCGGATCTTACTTAAACGATAAGAGACAATTCGTGTAACGAAATATATTCATTGAAATGAAACGAGGTTGAATCTCTACGGTACACACTCGATCGACGATATTTGAGGAGAGAAAAATGGTTACAAACGAAATAACGAGTATCAACGATACAGGTAATAGGTATCGTTTTCCCGAGATGGAATCTCTCTCTCTCTCTCTCTCTCTCTCTCTCTCTCTCTCTCTCTATCATTTTCTCTGCTTCGAGAATAAAAAAGTAAAAGGGAAAGAAATACGTGACGGTGAGGAATTTAGGTATATACATAAACGGAATACCGAATCGACCGGGTGGGCGTGAAAAATCGTATTATATCCGTCCGTAAGCAACAAATTTCCTCCTTCTTCCTAAGAAAAATGTTTAACTCACGACATTCGCAATTTACATGCGAATAGGGAAAAACGTTCAACGAGAAATGTGTTGTACGACGACTACGACTACGACTACGACTACGACTACGACTACTACGACGAAGACGACGACGACGTTAGAGACGTGGACGACGGTGCAATATTCTTCCAGTTGTTAGCTGCAGGCGATAAGACCTCCCGAAATGTGTCAGACCGAAGAGGGGAATCGTTCGGTCGAGGAGGAATAGGGGTGGAGAGAGGAAAGAACGAGGAAAGAGGTATTATTTCGAAACTTTCCCGAAGTGCTGCATGCCCGTCATTTCTCTCGCGGCCTCTTAACTCTCCTCTCCTCCTCTCTCCCTCCCCACACCTCTACTCCACAGTTTTCCCATCGACGCGTTTCTCACGGATCGTGCGCCAGTATGCACAGGGTGATACAGTTTTAACGCAACTCGAGATCTTTCCTTCCTTTCATTTTTTTTTCTCTCTCTCTCTCTTATTTTCCTTATTTCTCTTTTTTTTTCCCCTTCTCCTTTCCCTTATCCTTTACCTCGTCTCCTTCATTTCACCTATCGAAAATGTACGAGAGAGAATTCCACGTAACGTTTACGACGTCACGTGTCTTATCCATAAATTTATTTTACGTCGAAGATCTTTCGTAAATTGGATTTTTCTACGATAAACGAGACGAAATTTTGAGATTTAGTTTGAAAAGACGTTCTCCGAATCGAACGAACAACGAAGAAAATATATTTATCCAAGTGAAATTTGGTAATAACTTTTCTATATCGTAAACGTGTACCGTTCGTTACTTATATAGCGTCCATTATACTGTCGATTATTTTTATCAATCTATTATTTTTTTATTTGTTCTTACGTTCACGCGAACTCCGTCCGAACATTCAGTTCAAAGAGATTTTGTGATTGGACTTTCTTCTTCTTCGTTTTTGTTTTCTTTTTTTTTTTTTTTGTTTTTTTCTTTTCGATATTTCTCTTCGATAATAAATATCATCCTCGTTTGATTATAAATATTAATTCGTTCCTTATATGTATACATACTTGCATACATACAAATATATATCATGAATTTCGTCAACGCATCGTTACACTCTAAAAAAACGATTGAATACGATTGAATCACTATGTTTACAAGAAAAGAAGGGACGACGTAGGGATCAAGAGTCATAGTAATCCTATTTTTCGTGAAATACGTTTATCATAATAAAATCCTAAATGCGTAGCGTAGAAAGTTACGAGGTAATAGATTGCAGTAACAATAAACAAACGAACGAGAACGATCCCGAATCCCCGATAGTAATTCGACAATCACACGGAGACATGAATCGCGATCCGGATGGTGGATAATGGATCTAACAAGAATGCCGACGAATTCCTCCTACTCTCTCTCTCTCTCTCTCTCTCTCTCTCTCTCTCTCTCTCTCTCTCTCTCTCTCTCTCTCTCTCTCTACTGTCGAGCTATCGGGAAAACGGTGTCTCATTCGTCCTTCTTTCTCAGACTTATCATCCTCGGTAAAAGCCTCGTAAAGTCACAAAATCCTCCAGGGAATGTTATTTCATCTTACGACCGTTTTTCAGATACTCTTTTTCTATTTTCTTATCTTTTTCTTTTCTCTTTTTCTTTTTTCTTTTTCTTTTTTTTTTTTTTTTTTTTTTTTTTCTTTGGAGCGAAAAGATAGAACGAGAGAGAATGTAAGAATGAGAGAGAGAGAGAGAGAGAGAGAGAGAGAGAGAGAGAGAGAATGAGAGAAGTATAAAATAATAATAGAACGTGAGATTCTTCGAATCATTCTCGAGATTTAACCCTTTCGATACGGAGTAGCTGGCCGCGATAATAAATTCTTGATACGAGGAAATTTTCAACAAGAGTGGTTAAACTGTACGACAGCGTAAGCAGACCGTCGAGTATTTGAATATTTTTAATCAATTCCCTTAGTCTATAATTATAATGGCACATAGGAAGCTTATCGTTAGACGAGTATTCATTAAAGGATGACTTTTTGTTTCTTGTCATTAATAACGACGTAACAACGAAACAATTATAATTCGTTCGATTACGTACCTTCTGAATAACCTCCTTTTGTATAAAAAGTGATACTTTTTAATTTGTCCGACACCAGTGGTTGTTTGTTCTTTTCCCCAACGATGAATTTAACTGAATCTTCAGGAAAAAAAAAAAAAAAAAAAAGAAAGAAAGAAAAAAGCAGTCGGTAGTAATCTAAAATTCTCGACGAACGATTTAAATTTTTACATATTACTCCCAAATGTTGTCGCTTAAAGTCATGTATCTTTGGACAAAGCTTTTCAGAAGTCGATACGATGGTTTAAGGAGTATCGATTGTTGTTTCTTCTCATTTTCGCAAAATGCTAAATTGTACTCATTTTCTTCATCAATCTTATTTCCTGAATCAATTATTTCTTTTATCCGTTGTTTCTTCTCTCAAACGTTTCGCCGATCATTCTGAATTCTCGTGAATGCCATCATGGGCGGCGATATGACGTAGAGAACGTCGAGTTAATGCCGCCAATGGGCGACAGTAGTAACGAAAGTGTTAATAATCTTTTCCTTCGGTCAAGATTAGCGTTAATACCTGTCCGACCACGCAACGACACTGTATCACTTATTACTAGAACCTAAATACGTGTATCTCCATACACATTTGTACGTATGCGCGTAAATATACACGCAACGATGCATTGAGAATGATGGCCGACAATTTTCCGATTTAACGATGGATCGCGAGAGTGAGTGAGAGAGAGAGAGAGAGAGAGAGAAATATATATATATATATATATATATATAGAGAGAGAGAGAGAGAGAGAGAGAGAGAGAGAGAGAGAGAAATATATATATATATTTATAGAGAGAAAGAGAGAGAGAGAGTAAAAGAATGACTCTGTATTCGATACTCGTCGAAATTCACTAAATTGGCTTTTAGAGATAAACTTCAATTTACTTTTGTACAGTTTAACGAAGCTCGAAAACGAGCCATTCCTCTCTCTCTCTCTCTCTCTCTCTCTCTCTCTCTTTGTTTCTCGCCCCTTCTCTTTCTTTCTCTCTTTCATTTTGGTTCATCCCTGGGTAAATCGTCCCTATACTAACGAATTACCATGTATTTTTTTTTTTTTTTTTTTTTTTTTAACAAACACTCATCAACCATTCCTCCATCTTCCTCTCTCTCTCTCTCTCTCTCTCTCTCTCTTCGTTCCCTCTCTCCTCGGGCTTATTCTTTTTCTTTCATTCATACGCACAAAAATGTAACGAAATTAATTTCTCCTTCTCCATATTAATCATTATCATTATCAATCGTCGAACGTGTAAACGAATGTAGAGAGAGAGAGAGAGAGAGAGAGAGAGAGAGAGAGAGAGAAAGACAGACAGATGGAGTGTGTATGTGTGTGTGTGTGTGTGTGTGTGTGTGTGTGTTTGTAAGAAAAAAAAAATAATATAAACGTTTTCAGGAAAAATCTCAGAATATAATAGCTAAGCTCGGTAACGATGATGAATATGTATTAAAATTAACGAGACACCAATATCCAATAGTCCTATTTATTATTCAAATAGTTTCACGTTTAACTCTTTATTACGATAAAATTGAATAATAAAAATCATAACTAAAATTTATATGGGAGAAGAAAGAAGTCTTACTAATGAAACGTGAAGATAAAGAGACAGAGAACGAGAGAGAGAGAGAGAGAGAGAGAGAGAGAGAGAGACAGCAAATTATGAGTTTCGAGAAATCAATTTCCTTGAAACCTTCCGCAGTACTTAGATTGCCTTAGAGAAGAAACAGATAAACGAATGAACGTGTGTATGTTTGTGTGTATGTGTGTGTGAAAAAGAGAGAGAGAGAGAGGGAGGGAGAGAGAGAGAGAGAGCTAGAGAAGAAGATACAGAACACGAAGAGAGAAAAATGAACGTAATAAGATATAAAAGGGTCCCGATTCGAGAAACGATCTCTTATTCTTGCACAAGGCCAAAGACCTCTACAACCTATCAAGCTACCTTAATGAAAGGACCGTAATCGTCGCTCGTCGATGCTGAAACTGCTTCCAATGAGTGATTCCTGCAGGGCGCACCCCCTAATTAATCCACCCTCGTTAATTATCGGAAGGCAGGCATACCACTCGAGTTCGTCGACGCACCCCTTTATCGCTACTCATCCCCTTTTCCTTGACGTTCGCTAAAACTCTCTCTCTCTGTCTCTCTCTCTCTCTCTGTCTCTCTCTCTCTCTCTCTCTCTCTCTCTCTCTCTCTCTTCCTCTCTTCCTCTCTTTGTCTCTCTCTTTGTCTCTCTCTCTCTCTCTCTCTCTCTTTTTCTCTTCCTGCCTCGAAGACATAACTTTGATCTTGGCGTATCAATCGCTAAATTTAATAATATAATATATTGTAATGATATATTATATAATATTGATATGACAATGTATAAAAGTGTAAAAAAAAATAATAAACCACAACAAGGAATAGAAGAAGCATATTTAGAACGAGTCCATTGATATTATTGCATCTCTTAATTGACATTCAAATGCGTCACTCAATACGCATTGGATATTAAAATCTCTTAAAGTGATAGGTAATATTAAATATACATGTGTGTACGTGCGTGCGTGCGTGCGTGCGTGCGTGCGTGCGTGTGGATCTTTTTCGTAAATTTATTTCTTTTTTATTTATTTCTTATTTTTATATTTCTTTTTATTTTTTTTATTTTTTCTTTAATCAACACGTACAACGTTACGATCGTCGAAAAGATCCTTTTCGATGTTGGTATTGGTCATAAGGTAGTCAAGCTAAACTAGTATTCTTTTAATTGGAAGAAATCCGATTATGAAACACTTCAAAACTACCCCTATTAAAATATATCAATGTGATCTATGATATTGCAGGACGTATACAGTATGGTATATCAATAGTATCTTAAGCATTGATCATTTTGTAAGTAAAGAGTTGACTGGTAGGGGATCTCTAAAAAAAAATTTTTTCAACGATCATTCGTACCTACGTTACGATAAAATCATTTTATTTCGTCCGAACCTTTCATTGGGTCCATTTTCAAAGATAAAATTGACAGATATACGAAATAAAAAATAATTTCACGTTTAATAGCATACAAAGTAAGTTATTCAATGCACTCTCCTATATTTTTGTCCGGCACACGCGAACACATACACACACAACACACACGCACGCGCGCCCACACACAATGCAGAATCACTCGCGATGATCAAAATTTATTAAACTAAGCGATTTTAAAGCGTCGAGTATCGATATAAAACTCGACATTCGATTCGTACGTCGAGTTTTCTCTTTTTTATCTATATATTTTTTTTTATCCTTTCTCTCTCTCTCTCTCTCTCTCTCTCTCTCTCTATTTTGATTTTTTCATTTTTTGTATTGTTTCTCCTACAATTTACAAGTACACGTGATTTCGATCTTCGCTCGAGGATATGACGAATATACAGGGTGTTTCATTATTATGAACCAAAATCATTTATGATATATCATACGAGATCGTAGTTTCCTCTCTCTTTCTCTCTCTCTCTCTCTCTCTCTCTCTCTCTGCCTCGTTATAAAATCATATCGAAAATTTGTGTCTACATACACTGTACATGTAGAAATTAACGATAAAAATTTATCAACAAATTTATAAACATTTCTCTGCAATTTTTATAACAATCTCGACGATATTTTTTTTCTTAGTCGATTAAAATTGGACGTCATTTTTTATATATGCATACATACGTAGCTACATCATCCACTCTCTCTCTCTCTCTCTCTCTCTCTCTCTCTCTCTGTCTTTCTCTCTCTATCTGTTTCTGAACTTTGTTATTTTTATCTTTCCACGTGGAAAGTTATTACAGGATCCCTGTGTATATGAATGTGTGCGCGTGTGCGCGTATCTGGCTTTTTTCCCGTCATTTCTTCATTCCTGCAGTGTAGTTTTTTTCCTTTTTTAAATCCACGAGGAAATTCGATGTATCGACCGTAGCAATTTTTGAACTCTACGACGATCGATGCATCGATTACAAAAATTACCGGCGGACCACGAACAACAGTCGTTCTTTGTTGTGCGTCTCTCTCTCTCTCTCTCTCTCTCTCTCTCTCTCTCTTTGTTTCTCCCTCGAAATCAAGTTTCGAAAGTAAACATTAACGTGCGAGTAAAAACCCGTGCGACAAGGTCCAATGACCTTTGACGAGCACGTGTCGCACGTGTTCGCTCAACACAACGTTTCTTTGTACCGATGCAATTGTTCGTTGACGAATAAAATAAGCGCGTTAACCGTACGTTCCATCAGAACATTGCACCAGGCAATTGCGTAAACCGCAACGCATGCCCGTTCGAATCGTGCGTAGCTTATCCGTCGTTCGTCCAAAACCGAGCCAAAAATCTACGAAAATTGTTCGAACAATATCTTTCACACGAATGTTCTAAATATCGGAAAAGTTGTTCCGTATATCCCATATTCGAGCCATGGATTGCGTTGAAAATCGAAAATCGAAAAATACAAAAAAAAAGAAATATATATATATATATATATATATAACGATACGTCCGCGATACTCATTTGCGTCAACGCAACGTGCACGCAACGTCGTCGTTGCCGTCATTTACCGCTCGTTTGCAGCCTCGTTACGTCCAAGATAAAAATATCGTTTCGTCGTAATTATACTTTTTATCTACAATGACACTTCTTATTCGTGAGACTAATCTAAAAATTGTTGATCATATTAATTAAATGTAGATTGCAATAAATTAATTGACACGTAAAAATAATCTTGTACAAATAATCTCTATAAATATATATATATATATATATATATATATATATATATATACTTTATGTCGTACATACGTATATTATATCCTTGTTTTCTTAACAACGTGAAACTACCTTGGATCATTGTTTTTTTCGTTTTTTTTTTTTTTTTAAACTCAAAGAATGGATTCAAAATGAACGGCTTATCTCATACTAACGGAAAATAAAATCGATCCACTTGGACGTCACCTTACACTCGTCGTGCTTAATCGATGAAAGTATTAATCGATAGATAATTAACTGATTAACCCTGTTAATATTACACACGTATAATTAAATGTTTTCACCTAATACATCTTCCAACTTGCGAACGTTTAAGGACTATAAGAAGATTCTATCGAGGCACGATAGAAACAAGGGAACTAGACGAAACTACGGCGCATTCCTGCGACTCACGATTCATTATACTAAAGGATTAACGAAAGAAAATCGTGATTTACAAAAATTATATTTAAAGGAATAAAAGTAAAAATCGTATAAAAATTGTCATAACTGTTGCGATTGTTAACTTTGTCGCTTAATGAAAAATAATGTCGATAGGAGTTCGAGTGAACTTTTTGTCGTAAGTTTGTTCTCTTTTTTTTTTTTTTTTTTTTTTTTTTTAGACGCCATCGTTCACGCTTTTCTCGGTTTCACGTATGTATGGTAAAGTATAATTGAAAGGAATCGAAACAAATTTCTTTCTCTACGAACGCATCTCTCGTCGATTCTACGAAACTTGTATACCTGTACATGGTCGAGTAAAAAAAAGGTTTCCTTACCATTCCGTTAAAAATGGTTTCGAATCAATATTTCAAATGATAATTTTATCATAAAATTTGGATCAACTCGTTTAACTTTTATTTCATGAAAATTTTCAAATGAACTTCGTTTACTTATATAACGTATTTATTAATCCATATCGATTATCAATTATTTATTTTTGAATTCATTTATTTATCATCAAGCATTATCAAATGTTGCGAGAAAATTAATATCATTTAAATCGAACATCGATCAATTTATTAAACGTCGTTACACTTTCCTCATTTACTTATTTATAACTTATTTATTAATCAACGTGAAATATTACGAGAAAATTAATATCGTTCGAATCGAACATTGATCAATTTTACCAAACGCCCGTTATATATTATATTACTTTGCTCGCGTCCATCGTCCATCTTAATAATTCTCATCCATCCTCGGTATATTAATGCGAAGTTTTCATTTTCCTATTTTCCTTTCACTCCTTCTTCTTTTCTCCTTCTCCTTCTTCTTTATTTTTCGACGTAACAATTTAATCAAATGTAATGAAGAAGAAATGAAGATAAAAGAAAGAAAAGAAGAATATTACTCGTGAAAATGTTCGTGGTTAGCGGACGAATACAACGTCATACACGCGCGCACGCACACACATACACATACATACACACACACACACACAAACGCACGCAGAGAAAGAGAGACAAAAGAGAGTTTGCGAACGAGTTCTATATATTTCTGTTGCATTGTGTTGCCCCGAAAGGATGCTCTTGACTATTATTCATTTACTCATTACACAATGTGACGTTAGAAACTAGCCAAGCACCCTGTGCCACTACTTCTCCATTAAACTTCACCCTCTCTTCTTATCTAATTCTCTCACTTTTTCTGGACTCACTCATTCTCTCTCTCTCTCTCTCTCTCTCTCTGTGTTTCGAATGGGAAACGATCAATTACAAAACGCTATATATTATCTTATTTCTCTTCTCGTATAATCCTTCCGAGTTTTCTTCCTTTGACTCGCGCCCACTTCTCCTACTTTTTCCCAACCCCTTAAAAGCTTCGTCGTAAATCATAAACGAGTTAGAAAGAGAAAGAGATAGGAAAAGAGAGAATTCCCCCGTTCGATCCGTCATCATTTTCTCACCCTCTTCGTCCTTCTTCCCTATGTATTTTCTCTCTCTCTCTCTCTCTCTCTCTCTCTCTCTCTCTCTCTCTCTCTCTCTCTCTCTCTCTGTTTTTACGTGTTAAGCTCGAAAGCGTGGAATTAAGAGTAATATAATATCTACGATTAGAGGAAATTAGATAGGAGAACATATATATATATATATATATATATATATATATATATATATATATATTGAACTTTTTAAAGAAATAAATGACCTTTATTATGAATCAATTAATATTTTTAATGATTCCTTATGATAGAAGAAATAAAGGGGACTATGTCAAATCCCATGAAAAATCAACGTTTTCTTCTATCTTTCTCCCTATCTCTCTCTGTCTCTCTCTTTTTCCTCTCTCTTCTTTATCCGACTATTCTTCATCTCTCATTCTCTATCTCTCCGTCTCTGTCTCTTTCACATAATTCCATTCTTTCAAAATTATCTTCAGCTACTTTCTTTCTTTCTAGAATAGAAATTTGCTTTCTCTCTCTCTCTCTCTCTCTCTCTCTCTCTCGGTGCCCAACCCCCTCCTACCCTCTACACCTTTCACCTCCGTCCCCATTTTCTTCTATCTCTCTCTTTGTCCATTCTTCCACACGGCCCATTCTCTCTTTCTAACTTTTTTATAACACAAATACCTTGAAATAGAATGAAATTAGTGGCGATTGCGGTGCGATCGAAAGAAAAGAAAAAAAAAAGAAAAGAAAAGAAAAGAAAAGAAAGAAAGAAAGAAAGAAAATTAGATCGAAACGGGAGAACGCGAAGAAATCGAAATGCGAAAGGGATTCGTCGTTTATCTTACGAATGAATCATTTGGGATGATTAATAGTTTCGCGATGGAAGGTATCAATTAGATTATGTTTAAAAATCAAAACGTTTCTTTCGATCTCACACCCCATCCCTCTCTCTCTCTCTCTCTCTCTCTCTCTCTCTATCTATCTATCTATCTATCTCTCTCTCTCCCTCTCTTTCCTGGTTTCCTATAATTAATTTCATAATTCTTTATCCCTTTAAAATGGCCATCATTCTTACTCTTCTTCTCTCTCAAATAGCATTTATTTTTTTTTCTTTTTGTTCATTTCTAAGGATAAAAGTCTTCTTTCTTCTTTCTCTCAAAAAAAATTTTCCTTCTTTCTCTCTCTCTCTCTCTCTCTCTCTCTCTCTCTCTCTCTTTCTCTCTATCTATCTTTTTCTTTTATTCTACGGTTTTTTGTACGATTAGCATCGACCACGCGATCATCTAGCTACTCTCTCTCTCTCTCTCTCTCTCTCTCTCTCTCTCTGCTCTGTCTCGTACAAACGAAAAATTTCGCAGGATACATTTTTACTGGCGCGTTAGCAGTGTAATGGCCGACCAAGAGATACACAAACGAGGTATGATGGCGCGTGTTTTACTCTAACCGTGCTGGACGTTTAATCGAGAATAGCTTTACACGCTTTTCGTTCGCTCTCGCTTCCGCGAACTCGTTTTTATGGTGAGAAAGGGAAGAGAGAAAGATAGAGAGAAAGAAAAATGGAAAAAGAATAAACGTGCGTCGCACGCACTTATACCCCTTTTGTGACGATAGTTTTTAAAAAGAAAGAAATAAGAAAAGAAATATCGTACGCAATGAAAAAAATTCATCGCTTTCTTTGAGTTTACGAATGTTCGTCGAACGGGGGGAAGAAAGAAAGAAAGAATAAAAAAAAAAAAGAAGAAGAAAAAGAACGAAAGTTCTAAAGAAACAACGAAGTTTGGTTCGGGTAAGCTGTGGGTACATTAAAAATTTTTATCTTTTAATTTATTAAAAGTTTAATTAATGATTTTATTAACAATTCATTAAAATAAATGAGAGGAAGTTCCTTCCTTTATTTCTTTCTTGGTTTCCTTTTTTTTTTTTTCTTTCTTTCTTTCTTTCTTTCTTTCTCTCATCCTTACAAAACGTCCAAGCATAAATTTCTGATATGGTATCTAAACTAATTAATCCCCGATGAAGAAAAATTATTTCAGAAGGACAAAGACGATGATGCCAAAGGATCCATAAGCCGGGATATCAAACTGTGATATTTAAATTTCGTTAAAAAAAGAAAAAAAAAGAAGAAAGAAAGAAAGAAAGAAAGAACAAGGAGAAAGAAAATTAATAATGAGATTTTACGTTTACAAAGCGTACGTCAAATTATGCGTTTCTATTTGAAAACGAAAAAAAAAAAAGAGGAAAAAAAAGGGGAAAGAAAAAAATTCTTTTTCGTTCTCGCAGGCGAGACAAAATTTTGAAAGGACGAGTCAGCACACGATAGGCAGAAAATTTACTTCGCGTATCCTAGTTTTTCCGGGATACACGTTAACATCGTTATTTCGCGGTCGTACAGGTTTGCGGGTACGCAGTAGCAGTAGTAGTAGTAGTAGTGTAGTAGTAATAGTACACGCGCGCTCTCGCGCATAAATTAAACTTCTCGTTCGAGGAGATAAGAAGAATATTTCTTTTTTTCTTTTTTTAGGAGACAAAATTCTGTCCGTGCATAAAATCAGCCAAAAAACAAGAAAGAGATACATCTGAGTGATATGAAAAAATTATACTTCGTCGTTTATATTTATATATATATATATATATACATATATATATATAAATATTTATATGTATGTATGTATATATTCGTAACGTGCAAAAAAAGAAAAAAAAGAAAAACGGCGAGCATGGTCTATGATCCATAAACTATCATAGGCGAAAAGACACGTACACGAGTACTCCAGCCACGCTTCGCGCCCGCAAAATAAAGCACACGATAAAGCGAATAAACGACGATACGAATTGCATAATAACGAGAAAGTTTTAATTATCATCTGCTATTACAATCAAATCGGGAAGGCGCGAGGAGGATGGGGGTGGAGGTGATAGGATTGGGAGGAGGAGATGAAAGTAAGGAAAATAAAACCCTTCCTTTATCCGAATCGTTTTACATTTCATTTTGAATGAATTAGACGATG
>OU426861.1:4878630-4896130 GCA_911387685.1 Dolichovespula media | reverse complement strand
ATATCTTATATATATTTGTGTGTGTGTACGCGCGCGTATGTTCTTCTTTTTATTAATTTGCAATAAAAATTTTTAACAAAAAAATATATTAAATAACTCTGAGAGACCTTTGAAAAAATGAATAAAATTTAATTTAAAATGTCATTAGAAAAATTTAAAAGAATATAATGAATGGGTATTCAAATTTCCTAAGCGACTTCATCTACAAAAAAGAAAGAAAACAAAATAAATGAATAAAAATATACTTATGCGTTACGTCGTGTTTCGCTGTGTATCTTACGAATTTATGTTTGAAATATTTGTCAGCGTCGCAATTTATCTCGATAATATTCGCGTGGATTGATTCAAATGAGACACCCATTATATACGAACTTTCAAAGTGGTCGACATCATGCATTGTCATTCTTTGGCCGTTTTTCGTTTGAAAGAACGTTAATGGAACCATCGAACGGATAAGAATTTGAAAAAAAAAAAAAAGTATTTCTTTTCAGAATGTTCCTATAATAAAGATATACAGAGTGTATTATGTGAAGTTGATCGATCAAAAATTCCCTCGCTTGATAATCTCTTTGATCGAAGGAAAGAAAAAATTTTGCGAAACTTTTTCTACTCCTTTGATGATTTATAATGTGCTTATTGAATTACCAGCTGTATTACGTTCTTGAAAAAAAAAAAAAAAAAAAAAAAAAAAGAAAGAAAGAAAAAAATAAACAATTTCAATTTTCAAACGTAAAAGCGAAATTGAAAAAACGAAGGAAACGAAATGAAAGAAGAAAAAGGAACTAAAGTGAACGTGTATGTGCATACATTGGATTTCACCCTGTATATCAATAAAGCGATTAATACCCCGTCGAACGTTATTATATTCGTTAAGAATTAAAAAGGATAAATAAATAAATAAAAACAGAAAGGAAGGAAAAGAAAAATCGAACGAACGAGCGATCGACCACACTTCGAACGTTTCAAACATTTTTCACGAACATCGATTTTTTCCGTTCCAAATAATTTTTTCTTTTCCTTTTTTCTATATATATATATATATATTTTTTTTTCCTCGTTTCCTCCTTTTTCGTTGATCTGTCTTATTTCTTCGATGGGGCAGCCATTATCTAAATCTTCATGAGCGATGTTACGTCGTTCGCTCACGCGAAACAGCCGCCGCGGACATTTTTACGAGCCAGTGGCGTCCTTCGATAATCCCGAGGGATCGCGGAAAAGAAAAGGCCGAGTAAACACGAGATCCATCCCTCATACCACTTTCTCATCTACTCTCTTTCTCCTCTCGCCCTTTCATTACATTCCGACCGCCCAACAACAAAGATGTGCCCTTCTACTTGTATCCAAGTTCGAATCTTGTCAACGGCGAATTCGCTCGTTCACTTTTAATTCGCGAGTAACATCAACCAGAATTGGATATAACACACACACACATATATATATATATGTTCATTCACGTATGTATGAATACATTTGTATATCTGTAATCCAGCTGATTGCATTATTGTCAAATGAAAAATTTCTTTAAGTCATACCACTTGAAAGAGGATACTTTCATTGTTGTTTACCCGTCCAGCATAACCAAGTGTTTGCTAATAAAAGAAATATAAAAGAACTCGCATGGCCCCGTTTGTTTTTACTCAGCAAATTCTTTTGCTCCTTTCGACCATCCATTTCTCTCTCTCTCTCTCTTCTATTTTTTTATTTTTCTCTTCCTTTTTCCTCCTTGTTTATTCTTTTTTTTCTTTTTTAGCTTTATATCCCCCTCTTTATATAACCACCCCGTTTTACTCTAGGCGTTGTTAGTAGCAGCCATTGTTAAGCTAGCCCCTTTCTTAGCCTCGCAAATGCTCTGTCCAGGGACCGAGCTCTGACGTATATACATACGTACATACATATATACATACATACATACATACATACATACATACATACATACATACATACATACATACATACATACATACATACATACATACATGCATACATACATACATACATATATACGTATATAACATATAGTGAACATTGAGGATCTAAAGAAGAAGTGGTCGAACTAAAAGGATAATATATATATATATATATATATATATATATATATATATATATGTGAAGGAAAGAAAAAAAAGATGAGCTTTCTCATCCGCATTATATCTTTTTTGCTTTTATTCCTTTTTCAGCTCAGTTACGCGGACACCCATCCGATGTTTACGAGCAAGAGCTTCCCTAATTTCTTCAGGGTCGTACCGTCCGAAAACGCTTTCAACGCGCCACGCGTTGCGTTGCTGTTGCACTTCAATTGGACCAGAGTTGGCACCATCTATCAGAACGAGCCACGTTACGCTTTGGTAAGTTTATCGTTAAACATTTTTTTTTTTTTTAACACATGTCTTATCTCTCCCCGATTACAACTATATGATAAAGTAAATATATATATATATATATATATATATATATATATATATCAGAGTCGGTGTTACGTTTATAGAGATTAATTAAAGAGAAAAATAATTATCTAACGACGTTATCATATATTATAAACGAGTTCGATTTAATCTTTGCCGTACAACGAATATATAAACATATGTTTTAAGGTCGGCACGCTTTAAAAATTTTCGAGTTTATTGCTTCATACATTAAATACGTTATGATATTTCATTCGAATATATTTATTCTAATAATATCGCAGAAATGAAAAGAACGTACGTATTATTCTCTTTAGAAAAATATTCGTATAAGCGTATTAACTATCTTGATTTCTAAAAATATCGAATATATATTATTTGTAAACGACAACGTTCGATCAGCGGAATGACGAATGATTAATTCATGATCATTCTAATATCTCCGTTCGGATGTTGTATTTAATATATAAATAAAAAGATAAACTTCGCTCATTTATCACATATGAATATATTCGAAAATAAAAATAACATAACCGTGCGGCGATGTAATGCACGTTCTAGAAAAAAAAAAAAAAAAAAAAGAAAATATTTATTCGGCATCATAACTCCAAAATAATATTGAAAAATCATCGAAAACGAAAATGAGTTTAATGCAATTTTATATACATACGTACGTACGTACATACGTACATGCATGTGTGTGTGTGTGTGTGTGTGTGTGTGTGTGTGTGTGTGTGTGTGTGTGTGTGTGTGTGTGTGTGTGTGTGTGTGTGTGTGTGTGTGTGTGTGTGTGTGTGTGTGTGTGTGTGTGTGTGTGTGTGTGTGTTTCCGTGTAAATTATACTATTGTTTTATCCGAAACATTAAACGGTTATTTAATTGCCGAATAATAATAAACGAATAAGATATTTATTAACGAGAAATAAATGATGAAACGTTCATTGAAACACGATCTTCATGAGTCGTGTCGAAAACCGTGTCTATATTAATAACGTTTAATTCAGGTTTATTCATAAGAGCACTCGGATAGTATGAATCTCGTGAGATTTGTCTCACGTTGGGTTATCAACACTCCTCACTTGACCCAACACATTCTCTCTTTATCTCTCTCTCTCTCTCTCTCTCTCTCTCTCTCTCTCTCTCTCTCTCTCTCTCTCTCTCTCTCTCTCTCCCTCTCTCTCCCTCTCTCTATCCATCTCTCCATTTATCTATCTATCTCTATCTCTATCTCTATCTCTATCTATCTAACTGTCTCTTTATCTCTTTTTCTCGTTGGCCTCGTCCTTGCTACGTGTCGTTTCATGTAGAAGATTATACCACCAAACGAGAATTGATTATATCTTTGGGTCAAACGTTCTCTTTCACCTTTTTCTTCTTCTTTCTTCTCTTCCTGATCCACGTTCTTTTCCTTTTTCTTTTTCTTTTTCTTTTCTTTTTTTCTCCCCCCCCCCTCCCCCATTTGTAACTCCACCGTGGACAACAATCGTTCAACGGTAAAATAAAATTGAACGATACGAACGAGAGAATAGAATCGGACAAGAATCGACTACCTGTTTCTCATCGAAACGAACGATGATCGATTGCTACGATAGTTTAGAAAAATTAGAAATACGTCGCTCGTTTATACCAAAAATCGTTCTATATTGCTTTATGCCTGTTATGAAAATTTTAATACTCGTGCAAACTTGTTTTGATTAATATTAAGATGTTATACTTTATACAATGAATTTATTGTAGTATATGCGTAAATAAGATTTCCATGTAAAACGAATATTTGAATATATATATATATATATATATATATATATATATAGAAAACCGTAAAACTCGATGTTTTCATTGTCTTCGTCAAACTTTCTCTAATTTCTAATCGTACCAACGTTGATACTTTCAACATCAGTCTAACTTAATATCGTTGTATTATCTCTCGATTTTTTTTTTTTTTTTAATGGATTTTTTCTTTTCTATCGTTTTTACGTGGAAAATTCGAATCGCTGAAAATTACGGAATACATACCGTAGAAAATAATGAATAAATAAATCGAATGAAAATATTTCATGATTATTCATTGTCTACATTGAAATTTTCACGAAATATAATAAATGATCGAATTGAAGAAATAATATTTTCACGATATATTACGTATAATAAATGATCGATTGGATTTATAATTAATTCTAATATAAAGCGAAATATATGAATATATGTATCATAATGTCAGAATACTAACGTTACTTCCTCTACATTTACAGGGTGAGCTATATGTATACATTAACAACTCGAATTAGTAACTCGAATTAGTAACTTGAATTAATATTCTTTTGTTTTGTAACGATAATTCGTGGAGATTCATGAATACGAAGTTACACAACGCGTCACTTCCTCTCCTTCTCTCTCTCTCCCTCTAACTTTCTCTTTGTATGTTTTTCAGTTAATACCGTCCAATTTAGTATTTAATATGTTCTTACGAGTCAGAATAATTTTCATTCAAAGTCCTGTGTGCCTGTGCAGATGCATGAACGAGAGGTCGGTCCATAATAATAGCATTTCTACTACATAAATTGGTTTCACATATTTTCTTCGATCCGTTTATATCTATAATATATATATATATATATATATATATATATATATAGATTATATAAATATTTTAATTATAAAAAAAATTTATATATTAATATATATATATATATATGTATATATAAATTCATATGAAAAATAATAAACAAAAAAGATCAAATGACTCGGCTTGAAATGTCGGAAAAAAACGATACGAGCTCGTTGGAAACTCGCGAGGAGTGCAAGCCAGCGTGCATCCAACTTGCCTTAATTCAAACTCGTACTTTTATATTCGATGCCATGACGTTTATAGCCGTGTCTCTCGAGTCATACACATAGATACTTATGTATATCGCGTTTATTATCGGAAATAGATCGTTCGGAAGGTAAGAAAAAAAATTAAAACATAAAAAAGAAGAAAGATAGAAAGAGAAGGAGAAAGAGAATGAGAGAGAAAAAAAAAGGGAGAAAAAGCTTCTCGAGTAGGCGAGTACGAGAAAAGTTCCTTCTCGAAAATACTGGAGTTGATATTTCTCTAGAAGGTAGATCGCTAAACTGAAGAAGAGAAGTAGAGAGAGAGAGAGAGAGAGAGAGAGAGAGAAATGGCACGAACGCGTATAGTTATACCATAGTATATAGGGAGAAAACGAGAGAGAAAATGAAAAAGGAGAGAAAGAATGAAAGAGAGAGAGAGAGAGAGAGAGAGAGAGAGAGAGACCATGATACGAGCTCACAATGCAGAACAAAGTTTACAGAGAGATGCCTGCCAAATGCAAATTCCTTTCTCGGTCTGGTGAGAGTGCATACTTGTACCCCCTACTCCACCCCCTATATACCCCGTTTAACTCTTCACCACCCTTCCCCAAACATTTTGCACATTATTACGCGCGTAAAGCAGCAGCAGGAACTTCGGCATCCATAAATCTGTCAGAGATATACGTAAACGTCAGGTGGTCCCTTGCACCTACCAGCTTTTGTGTCTACTCTCTCTCTCTCTCTCTCTCTCTCTCTCTCTCTCTCTCTCTCTCTCTCTCTCTGTCTCTCTCTCTCTCTCTCTCTCTCAAGAACACACACACACGCGCGCGCGCGCGCGCGCACGCACACACACACACATTTTATGTCCTCTTCCTTACTAACACATACTCAAATTTTGTCTTCTCCCTTGTCTCTCTCTCTCTCTCTCTCTCTCTCTCTCTCTCTCTCTTCATCTATCTATCTATCTCTATCTCTATCTCTATCTCTCGTAGATCTATTTACATGGCTACGTGCGTTAAGGTGAATTAATATCACAGATTCTAGGTCGCAGGACTTTAATTAAACCCGATTACATCTTCGACGTGTTTCTGCCATCTTGTAATGCACCATCCTCTCCTTATCCAGGAAAATTAATAACTAACTATACGTCTTGCGAATAACTTGGAATAAATCGTGAAACGTAACCGTAAACCGTTGTAAACACGATATCGTATTGCCGTCGAAGGAATTAGAGATATATACATAGATATGCATATACATACATACGTGTATATGATGAAACGCGAGTGCGTAATAAGATTTCTTCGTTTTGAAAAGCTACTTTTACATGTTCATAATCGTTACGTCCGTTTTCAATTTATTTGTTACGATCGATCGGAACGATAGAAAATATCGTTGGGTTCGATCGTACGACGTGCAGCTTGTAATTTAAAAAAAAAAAAAAAAAAAAAAAAAAAAAGACAAAGAAAAAAAGGAAAGAAACGAACGAAGAGAGATGAGATAAGAGTGAATAAATTATAATACTTTGAACGACGATGAATCTCGAACGTATATATTTACACCCATAAATGATGAAATATATATATATATATATATATATGTGTGTGTGTGTGTGTGTGTGTGTGTGTGTGTGTGTAATAAAAAAAAATTATATATAAAAACAAATTACCAACAATGTAAAATAAAATATTAGCATCTCTCCTTGCTCTATCCTCGCGTTCCGGTCAAACAACAAAGGGGAAAAACATTTCTATCGTCTATCGTAGCTTGGAAATTCGATTTACGAAAAACTAAGATGTATGCGAACGAACGACGACAGAAACGTAATGGAAAGTTTTCTTTTCCCCTCGTCTTCCTTCCCTTTTTATTTACTTTTCTTTTTATTTTTTATTATTATTATTTTTTTCTTTTTTTTTTTTTTCATGTCCTTCCTTTTCTTCCCTTCTTCACATCGAAAGCAAACGATTAAGGAAAATGTCACTTGCTTCTGAAGAATGTCGAAACCGGTTGAACGATCAAAGTTGACGTAGTGTAGGGGAGATGGGTGGGGGATTGGGGAGTGGGAGGGAAGGTTATAGATCTTTCGAAACTCTTCGCGAATAGTTGTTCGAAGGTACATACGATAAACCAGTCGAGATCCAATATCATCTCTGGTTCGCTCTCTCGCGATCGAAGAATATAATATTTCATATCTTCCCCCCGTTTTCTCGCTCGCACTTCCCACCACCCGTTCCCGCCGCCCCTACTCTGCCCCCGGTCCTCCTTATCCCAACCCACCCCACCATACACCCGCACCCATCCACCAAATCGACTCCATTCCTCGCGTATATCTGCGACTCTATTGCCTTTACCCTTCGTCTAACAAAGGAACAACTTGCATGAAATCTCTCTCACGCTTTGAGCGACTCACGATTCGAGCTTTAGCTTTAAACTCGAAGGGAGCCCTTGATTTTTCGAGAAGAAGGCGGTCGATAAAAACGGGACAGTAAAAAGGAACACATCATATTCTCTCTCTCTCTCTCTCTCTCTCTCTCTCTCTTTGCCATTTCTCTTCATTCTATCTCTATTTTCATCCCTTTTCGACTATTTTCTCTTTCGATATAAGACCTGAAATTTATCGCCCCAAGATACTATTCGAGAACTGCGAAGTGAAGAACGAAACTAAATACACACAAGAATACGTGTACCTAAATGATATTCTCTTGTTATCGCGATTTCTTCCCCTTTATCTTTCACAAAATGGAGAAAGAGAGAGAGAGAGAGAGAGAGAGAGAGAGAGAGAGAGAGAGAAATATATAAAAGCAGGAAAGAATTAACTTCTACCGCATTTCTTTCGACAAAGCGTCTTTTCGTGAACGTTCTCTCGTTATAAAAAAAAAAAAAAAAATAAATAAAACTATCCCGCTGTATTGATGTAATTTATGAAAAATTAATTTGTAAAGAAAATCAAAATCGAAAAATCACGATTATATACGATTGGATCCTTTAATATGATTAATCATCTCAAAATTATTATCTCGATTTGGTTAGTATAATTTGTTTACGTTGTTTAGCATTGTCGTGTGAATGTAACACGTTTGTCGGGTTGGGGGGGGAGGGGATTCCCACTCGGGGGAATACATGACGTCACATTAACCTCCCCCTCCCAATAGCACCCTACGTCTACGTCACTTGGGTCACCTGACATATGATTTATACCCTGTGATACGTCGTCGCGTCTCTAGCCTAACCAAACCCTAACAATTATTACTACCATCTACGTTTCACCGCTGTTAGGCTATTTACTAATTTCTCCATTTCTTCTTTTCGGTATGGCAACGAAGATGAACAAAGACTTAGAGCATGCGGTATTACGGTTGGTGGAACGAATTGACACAATGCAATCAAGCTTGTATTCGTATTAAAAAAAAAAAAAAAAAAAAAAAAAAAAAAGAAGAAAAAGCGAAGTGTTAAACTGTTTTATAATTATTTAAATCAGGTGAATTGATGAATTTTAAAGGAAAAGAAAAAAAGGATTAATACTTTTGTTTATAATTTTTCTTCATAATAATTGTATAAACGATTGATAAATTATTTTTTAGAAATTATAGTCTCAATTAAAAGAGATGACCTACGTAGGAAAATTATTTTTTCCTGTCTCTTACTGTTCGTTAATTACGAAGTAAAATGATAGCCGAATTATCGGGGATCGATTTGACGTCCTTGGAGTGAATTTAGAGAGGCCAAAAAAATATTCAAAAATATTCTTATCTCGTCAATGACACATATCCAGACGTGTAAACGCGCATACATATTAAACGATCATCGTCATGCGATCCACGAATTATTATTATCTCTCTCGTTAATTTTTTGTATAAAATTCGCTTGTTTACTTCGTTTAATTACTTTAATCACAAATCGTACGATTTATTATTCATTCTCGACTTATTATTGATTTTTATTTCTTCCCGTAACGAATAATTCAACCCTTGGAATAATAACAATAATAAAGTGTCAGCCACCCCTCCCCCCTACAAAGGGAATATCAGAAGAATTTTGTCAAGGACATTGGAATCTATGAAAAAGAAATTTGTCAGTTTCTCGTCGGAATATTGGGTAAAGAAATCATCGATCATAACAAAATCATGATTATAACGGGACACGAATACGAACTGACCGAATCCTGCTTCGTAAGAACATAAAATTATAGTGTCCGGTCCATGTGACGGATTTATTCGTCTACGATACGGGATACGATCATCTACGTGCCACCTTGAAAATTACATTCATCATGTTGCATTCGTTTAGTTTGGACTCAGACAGATGAGGTCCTTGTAATTCAAACGCGTCAGCATTTGATTCAATATAATTCAGTGATCACCACGAGAAACTGCGTATTTACTCTCATATATTCTCTTGAATATATCCCAAATGATCACAAATAGGTCCCGTTTTCATCTGTAGCATCCACCACGACATACCATTTATGGATTTTGATGTTGCTCTGTTGATAAAACGATAATCCTTTTCATAACCATGAAGAGAGAGAGAGAGAGAACTCTTGCATACTAATCTTCATGGTAATGGGAATGACACTGTTAAGTTACCTCTCGGTGAGATCGGCTGAAACTTTATCAATTCAGCATCCCGCGTGCACCGGTTCAACATCTCGGAAATATTTGTTTAATTCCAAGGCAAAGCCATGGGGCTTTAGGGGGATTTCGCGGGTACCAGGATAAACGTGGGACTGGGATAGGATTGGGAAATTGTATGGGAAGTTCCGGGCAAAGATCATCGTGGAAGGACCAAATGAACGAACCTCAGTTGAAATTGATATTGTCTTTCTGATGTGAACGACGTTTAAAGCGGAGGAAAATAAGAAAGAGAAAGAAAACAGGAACAAAAAATAATCCTAGCCTTTCATCGTCCTATGAATTTTTTTTTCTTTTTACTTTTTTTTTTTTTTCTTTTTTCTTTCATTTCCCTCTTTTCACCTTTCCATTTTACAAATTACCGATCACAATATTTACGCTCGTACAATTTCGTTGCGCACTCAGTGAAAATTTTTTTCAAAAATTCAATCCAGCGAGCGACGGGTTTATTCTTCCGATTGAGCGAGATAGAGAGTTTAAAAAAGAAAGGGGAAAAAATGAAATAAACAGAAAAAGAGAGAGAGAGAGAGACAGACAGACAGACAGAAAGGAAAAAAGAGAATTTTTACGTACGCTCGAAGATTTTATCATGCGATATATTTCGTATATATAAATATATATGTATATATATATATATATATTTTTTTTTATATATTTATTTAATTTTCCATCGACAGGCACACAATCGTTTGGTCTCCGATTTGGATAATAACAAGATGGAGGTCGTGGAGACGCAAAGTTTCGCTACGGAAGTAACAGCAGCACTCGAGAAACTAAAGGAGAAGGACGTGAGGATCATCCTTGGAAACTTTGACGAAATCTGGGCGAGAAGAATATTCTGCGAGGCCTACAAGTTCGTATTCGGAATGCACAAATTATTTCAATTTATTTTTACAACGCATGCGCTTTTATGATATAATATGATACGTGATATCCAACTTCCGGCAACAAATGTTTTAGGAATTATTATATCAGGTTATAACTATTATAGACGAACATCTTGTATGATTTCTACGATATATGTTTCTTCGTACACTGATGTATGATTTTTCTAAAAAGCATATGTTTATGAATGTATATATATATATATACACTCGTTGTGCCTTCAAGAAAATATCAGAACTTAATTTTGTTATATAACAAATCCTAAGATATTAAATATATTTTTATTAAAATTATTTGCATGAAAGAGAAAAAATTCGAAAAAGAAAAAAAAACTGAGAGGCTTAACTTGACAAATTACAGGAAAGAAAAACACGGTATATCGACTGCATATCTATAAAAGAAAAAGAAGAAAAAAAAGAAAAGAAAAGTTTTATTTTACTTACAGGTGATAATGAATTCTTTTTTTTTTTTCCTGTTTCACTCGAATTGCATAACGAAACGAAACAAACGAAAGCTTTGCAAACTTCTTTTTCAAATCGCACACGCCGCGGAAACGTTTATTATATTTCCTTCGTATCCTTTTACTCGTTCATATCTTTTTTTTTTTTTTTTGTAATTTCAGCATTTTAACGTCGTTGTAAAAGAAGAAGAAAAAAAAATCACTCGGAGCAAAATCGCCTCTTGTTTCCTCTTTTCTTTTTCTTCCCTCCGTCCACTCTATTTTCATCAATTTATATCTGACCTGTATTGGATATGCATGCATGTATATACGTGTGTGTGTGTGTGTGTGTGTATATATATCGATCATTTTTCAGGTTCGGAATGTACGGAAGGAAGTACCAATGGGTCGTAATGGGCACTTACGCAGAAGAGTGGTGGACTCTGCCCGGTGGTGGCTGTGCACCCTCCGAACTAGCGGAGGCTTTGCACGGCGCCATCTTGACAGATCTCCTACCTTTAACGACCGAAGAGGATTACACTGTGTCTGGAATCGTAAGTAAAAGCAAACACTTTTTACAAATAGACTTTAAGATTTCTCCCCATTCCTCCCTCTCTCTCTCTCTCTCTCTATCTATCTATCTATCTATCTCCCTTTCTCTCTCTCTCTTTTTCTTTTTTATCCGTCTTCTCGATAAACGATTCAATTAATCATTTAATATCCTTATTGTTACGGATAATCAGTAACATACCTTTAGATCGAATTTACAAATTAATATTTGATATCTCTATCAAAGTATATGGAAATTGTATAAAGCTGTGGTATAATATTAAATCATACATTTTCATTTCCTTCATAATAAATTATTTACAGATTATTTGCCACATAGCGAATACATTTTTCTAATCGTAGTTTTAATTTCTCCTTTGTTTTTGTATATCCTCGTAGGGATGAGCGAAAGAATGAATGGCCGAAGATAGTTGTGTCTACGGTACAGATAAAGAATGTTTAAGCGAAACGATAGACGTGAAACGAAAGAAAAATGTTACATAGAATGTATGCGAGACCGTTACCGAACATCGATCAACGACAACCAATTATATGAAAACGAGGATGAACAGAGACAGCGATATGTCAGATTGCGAGAGTAAATGTCCGAGGACATCTATTATACTTATAAATATAAAACGTGAAAAATCATCGGACTATTCGTTTAAGGAGTTAGTACGTGTAAGGAATTAATCGTACACAATTATTTCAATTAAGTAATACGTAAAGTAATACTTCTGTTATCAAAAAAATTAATAAATAAATATATAAGTAGAATAGAAAGAAAAAGGAAAGAAAAACAAAAAAGAAAAGAACCGAAAATACCTTTAATAGTTTCATTTAATGGAAGAATATTAGCATTTGAATGTGTCATGCATGATTTACGATAAAGAAAAATTTCGGTGATATTTTAACGATGAAAAAAACCCAAAAAGAAGTATATAACTCTTTAAAAAGAATTCCCCTATGACGAAAACATCGAATAATGGTGTCTAATCGACGTTCCTTGACGCTACTTTTTTTTTTTTATTTCTTTTTTTTTATCATATCTTGTAAAGATTGAAAAGTCATCTCTGATCACGTAGTTACCTAATAAAATAATTTGTACTTTATTTTATATGGAACACTAATCAATTCGATTGGAGTATACGATGAGTCGAAGTATTTAGAATAATTATGACAAAAATCTGGTCAATGGTGTCTGACGAGAGAGAAAGAATGATGGTTGGAGGTGAAAAAAAAGAAAGAGAGAGAGAGAGATAGAGAGAGAGAGAGAGAGAGAGAGAGAGAGAGAAATAGAAAACTTTAAGATCATTTAATGCACGTTCAAAATTTGTTTTCGTTTTACAATATATTCAGAAATTATTCCTAGCCGTAATTATTCGTCGATTCGATTTTAAACACATGAGACACACCGGCACTAACGCTCACTAACTTCCTTTAATTTACGAACGAGGAATACATTACAAACGATTCGTAAATATTAATGTCATTTGTGATTAACATCACCTGATACATACATAGATACCAAATTAAATTTACGACGCCTGTATGATACACACATCGAATGAAATTGTCGATATGATTATGGTTCTTGAAAGGTCTCGTAGTAATTGCAGGGAAACCGTGCACGATTGTATCGCGATTAAGTATGCCCGCCAACAATTTGATAGAATAACACTCGAGAACCTTAAATCTTTCGTTTAGTGATAGAATAAATCAATGAGTCGCGTTGCTTCGAAGGACATCCTTTCGAATACATAAGACAAGGAACAATACCTGGGTTCACGACTACGTTTGTAAGTTTCGAACGTTACTAAATGACCTTGAACTACATAACTTCAAGAAGCAAAGCGTGTTACGGTCAATGAATTGATCTCGGAACGATCAACGCGCTTACACCTACATAAATCAAAAGCGTGCGGTTTAGTATGGGGGAAAAAAAAAACAAAACAAAACAGAGGAAGAAAAAAAAGAAACAAATGTCGACCAACGGAAGATTTATGTTCACCATATAAGATGTTAAACTCCTTGCCCAATCCCACCCATCCGCCCAAGGATAAGAGTAAGGATAAGTTTTGTTTGAAAGGAACTTTTTCGTATGGCGCTAAATATGGTAAGTAAAATAATTCCGTGCGAAACTTGAAATTGAACGTCCTGTGTAATGTTTGTGAAATAGAGTTGACGCCAACTGCCGCGAAATATACCTCGTTTACTAACGTCCGCGTGGGAGAAACGCGATAGCGTCTACCGATAAGACATTTATCTGTGGATCTATATTTGACCTGAAAATATAGAGCTTGCATGTAATTCGATCATGATGGAAAACGCACCATCGGTTGGTTCTCCGGTAGCAAGTATGTAGCTACCTACTCTTCGTATATATATATATATATATATATACATTGCCGGAGAAGAATAAAGATACACGTCGATACACGTATGCATATATATGCAGGTACATATCCATATATATATATATATGTATATATGTAAGTGTATGCATATATATGCAGGTACGTATACGTATATATATATATATATATATATATGTAAGTATATGTATATATATGCAGGTACGTATACATATATATATATATATATATATATATGAGAAGTCGAGTGAAGTTACATACCACGCACGTAGTTTCTCTTGAAACTCAAAACGAGTTCTCAGAGTGGTTTCTCGAGAAAATCGCTAACACGTCATAGTTATATAAATTATTATCCTTTCTCTCTTCATTCGTTCGTTCGTTGGAAGCCAATTCGGGGGATGAAGGAAATGAAACAATAACAAAAAAAAGAAAAGGGAAAGAAAAGAGAAAAAAAGATTATCCATAAATAGATAGATAAATAGATAAAGATATGGTATTAATGATTAAAGAAGAATAATATTGGCTTATTTTAATGAATGACCATTTTAATCCTCTTAATTTTCGTTCCCTTTTTATTACATTTAACTATCACGTTATATTTTAAAACGCGCGTATTGATCGGTGCATCAACAACGTGTCATTTAATCTATCATTTTTAAAATTAATTATCATATACGCGATAACGATCGAATATTATATCCTTTGCATTTAACATGAATACGTTGATTTAATATTAATTAAATGAAATATTCGGTTATCAAATATTCTCTATCGACGGTACGTATTATCGATAAATATCTATGTAATAAAATTGATATGTCACGTTCGCTGGCTTTTAAGAAAACGATTTACTATCGAGTTCCTTTCTCTCTTCTTCTCTTCCATTTCTTTTTTCTCTTTTTTCTCTCTCCTTTTAGAGTTCTTTGACTTCACCCAAGGGGGCGGGGGAGGGAGGGGAGAAAGAGTTCGTACCGAGGAAACGTCTGCGGGAGACGAAAGAAAGTTAAATTGGGGACTCCTACGATCCTCTTTCTTCGGCACCATAGGAGCTTCTAGCACCGCCACCGTGTTCCCATTTTTCTCGAAAATTTAATTTTCCTTCTCGGTACGGAGATGAAAGAAAAAGGTGGGCTAGATGGGTGGGTGCAGATGGGACTACTAAGGTGGGCCGAGTAGCGAGTGCTGCAGGTGGGCCGAGATGAACGGAGCCAGAGTGAAGGAGGAGATCGATCGAGGTCAAGTTGACCCTTCACAAAAGTATCTATTTCTCTAACGAGTCAATGACGCGAACACGAGAAACGTATAATCGGTGCGCTGATACGACAACGACAGTGAACCTTCTTCTTCGTGCCTCATTATATCAATAAAACGAGCCACGCTCTAATGAACGGATCGATCGAATTTTTTTCTTTCGATTGAGAGGATTAAAACTTTTTCTAAACCCTCTCTCTCTCTCTCATTCACTCACTCATTCACTCACTCACTCACTCACTCACTCACTCACTCACTCACTCACTCACTCACTCATTCAATCTCTTTCTCGATTTGATGATCTTTCTTTCTTTCCTCTTATTCCTTATTTGTTCAATATTATTATACATCGCCTTGTTAATTTATTTGAAATTGCAAGTATCGTAATACTAAATAATTGTACGTACGGAATCATTGTACATAAGTACGTGTCATAATTAAAAAAAATATTCTCCCCCGACGATATTCCAACTTGTTGCGTATAATCGTTGCGGATAGGTGATGGTTGCCTCTATTGAAGTCACTGAATTATGAAAAATTTGTCGGACGACGTTGAAATGTTTGTTCAGTGAAGAGTAACTGATCAGATATCATAGTAACTTGAGAGCATAGTACACTGAACGTTTGATGTGTACACCTGCGACCATAAAATGGGACATAGAGCGAACCCTCCCTCTCCACTTTTGCCCAAATTTCCCTTACTATGTATATCTTATATTATTTCTCACCGATACTATTCTACAGTGGAGGACATGGAGAGGGAGGAAATGTCAGCGTATACGTGTATGTGTGCGCATATGTATGTTTGTATGTATATATGTATGTATGTGTAATAATTTCTATTCTATGCGAGAAGCCAAGGATGAGTGGTAGTTTTTTTCGTTACAATGATTATTTCTAAATATAGTACGAACGTTTAAGGTAATTTGTTAAAAATAATGAATAATTTACAATTCGAATTAATAAAAATGATACGTTGATAGAATTAACGAGCTAGATAAAGATGATCGTAACATTGATTCGGACTCAATCAAGTCTCATTTAATAATTCTTTGAACGGCATTAAATTCTGATTATATATATATATATATATATAAAAAAAACAAAACAAAAAAAAACAAGAACAAAGATTTAACAAACCGAATGATGGGATTATGACCAAGAGCAAGCTCGAGACGAGTTTTGTTAATTTTTAACCATATATATATATATATATATATATATATATATATGGTTTACCATTTACCGTATTCCCGTCGTTATTAATACACAATGCGCCAGGATTTGCCGTTTTAGAGTATATAGAAAACGGATTATCACATACGTAAATCTATTTTGATCCCAAGCTAAACTTTCGACTAACAATAAGGGTATATCTAAAACTTGCTCGTACGCGATTCCCTGTGTAAAATCTCATTTTGTCCATTTCTTACGCATTCGCTTTGCATCTCGCATATAACGAAAGAAAATAGTAATGGATGTAATAAATATAACACGAGAATCCCATTTTCTTTCTTTCTACTTTTCTTTCTACTTTTCTTTTTCTTTTCTTTTCTTTTCTTTTTGTTTTCTTTTCCAGACGCCTGATCAGTATCGAGTCGAGTACGACTCTAGAAGGGGAAAGGAGTATTCGAGATTTCACGGATACACGTACGATGGAATTTGGGCGGTGGCGTTGGCGATACAGCACGTAACACGTAGGATACGACACTTTCGTAGGAATCAGACTATATCGGATTTCAAATACAGAGACGAGCTTTGGGAGAAGCTATTCCTCGAGGCTCTTGGGAACACAAGTTTTAAAGGTGTAACGGTGAGTACCTCACTTCCTCGGGCCAGCTTACATTAGTTCGTCGACACGTACACCATCGATTAGAATTATATACAAGATGTTTCTAAAGTATCGCTCGGTTATTTGTCAGTACCGATCGTCAACATAATTGACAGCAGGTTGATTCGTTCGATCTTATTGTCATTGCAAACTTTTTCACGCAATTTCGTCGATCTTCATTTACAATGATTCTTTCTCTCTTCTTTCCTCCCCTCCCCCTCCCCTATCACTATCCCTATCCCTCTATACTCCCCTTAAGTTTCCGTCGAACAAATTGATAGAATATATATATATATATATATATATATATATATATATATATAC
>OU426861.1:4793630-4876130 GCA_911387685.1 Dolichovespula media | reverse complement strand
AATTCCATACAGAGCCCTGCCATAATTTCTTGTTTATTTCTTTCTTATTGGAATGAGAATAGAAGGACGATACACGAAACTACGGATGCGAGATACGTTGCCTGGTGTAAATAAAGGGAAATGTTTATAACCTTGGGTATATAGCGTTTCCAGGCTTATGTTTATATGATTCAAAGTTATATATATATATATATATATATATACATATTAGTCACGTTGCGAACTAATTGTCTTTATTTTTGAAAAGTACTTGGAAGTAAAATGTGCTCTTAATATTCGACGATTTATTTCTAAAATGTTCTGTATTATTCGCGACTCAATTCACCGAACAATTTCATTCAGCGTTGAAAAGTTTCGTGTTCTTTTCTTTTCTATTTCCTTTTCATTGACTTTTTTGTTTCTTTCGCATTACCTTAAAGTTCATACAATTCTTTATTCTTCGATTTTGTTCTATTTTTTTTTTTTTCTTTTTTAATTTTGATCTTTAACCTTCGCAGAAATTTTTTTACGATGGTGTCGACCAAAGAAATAAGGGTAATTTTTTTAGACGAGTTTGAACTCGGTCATAGTTGATAAAGGTACCGTTAATGAACGCACCGCGCAATGATGGTTTGAAAAATTCCGTTCTCTAAAGGAAAATATAATGACGAGCATGCCTCTTTATAATGTTAATGAAATTAAAAATGTTTTCGCATAAATACTGTCATCTAAGGATCAGAAATTTTTCGAGAGAGAAAGATTTTTCGGTTAAAATCACGTCAACGAAAAACAATGCAATAAGATTGACGAGTAAAATGTTTCTTCGACATTAAAAGACATTATTCTATCTTTAAAAAAAAAAAAAAAAAAAAAAATCGAAAAATCCAAACCATCTCGTTCGACACGGTCTGATATTCTTCTTAAAATTTACGCGAATAAAACTCGATTCGAATAAAAGGTAATATGCAGAGAGAAAAAATCCTAACTGATTCCTTTCGGAACAAATGATCTCTCACGAATGATCTTGTTAACATGCGAAGATTTTTTCAAACGAAAATCTATTAATTAATTGTTTCTCGAGATTATATGAAACATTTCCGACAAACGTAGACATTTACATGACGTGAAACTTTAACGTCGAGTACGGGATTTTTCTCTTATCTGAAATATGAATATTCTCTTTCACGACGTTTACGTCATAAGGAATTCCCTGTGTGGCTATGTTTAAAACATAAAAAAAAAAAATAATCAGACAAAACGTACTTACCATTTTAAATTAACTGGAAAAATGTTTTCTCTGTTCACAGGGGCCCGTACGTTTTTATAACAACGAGAGGAAAGCTTACATCTTATTGAAGCAGTTTCAAAGTAAGTCAATTCCCTTTTCCTCTTCCTCCCCGCCCAACCCCCCCCCTTCTCGCTATTCTATTCATTTTTTCTTTCTTCTTCTTTGACTCTTCCACCCACACATATAAAATACACTCCTATATTATACCAACATTTGTTAATTAATCTCATTCATAAATGAAAATCTTTCTTGAAGAAGATAGATATAAAGGCAAGATATAAAACCGAAGAGAGAGAGAGAGAGAGAGAAAACATACAGAGTAAATATCTATCCTAATATATTTATAATACGACACAACATACGTGCGTAATAGTATAGCACACGTAAACACAAGCTATAGGTATACCTACATCATTAATCTTATACTCTAAGCTTTGCTAACCTTGCCAATTCAGTAACGCGGGTAATCGCGTGGGATTAACATATATTCCGAAAACTGGATCGTTAATTATCAAGAAGGAAGAAGAAACGCGTTGGTTTGTTGTTCCCTTCGGATAACTACGGTTAACGTTACCCACGGGATTTGATCGTTACTTGCATACACGAGATTTCCGAAGATTTACAATTAAAAGTGGATTTGACTTAATCTTTTGTACTCATCATAAATTGATATTCACTCAATCGTATCTCCGTAAACTTACTCCGATCTTACGGATGGATTTACGTACATACATAATATTTATATATATATATATATATATATATATATATATATATATATATATATATATATATACATTATCATGCACATGTGTACTTCTTATCTAAATCGTATTATAATAAAATAAGAAGTAACGTAAATGAAAAGAAAAAAAAAAACGATAAATAGATAAGGCAACGAGATCGTTAAAATGTGACGATCTAAAAAAAAGCCTGAAAAACTCTCGTTGATAATCTTTTCCTCGAAGGAGAGAATATTAATCGAAGTTTAATGTTTACAATTGATTATCGTCCTTTTCGTTCTATCCATTCGTCAATCTTCCATCGAAATGTTTTTATATTTTCAATGTTGTTTCCTATGTGCTCTGCGTTTTGTTTTTTGTTTTATGGACTATATACACGTACTTTAGAATAAACAAAGATATAGAACCATTCGAGAAACCTTGATGGACGCATTTTAGCACTTTATTTCGTTCTGAGAGGTGCGCTTGATCCTTGAGGCCGGTGGAAGGGGAGGGCGGTGATGAGAGAACGGAGGATACGTGACAAGAAGTTTTTTAAAGGAGTTTAACAAGTGCGTTGGAAACCATGCAAAAAGGATTTCAAAAAATGAACGGGCTATTTAAAGAAAATCCTAGAATTTTTCCAAGAGTGTCTCCGTTCTTTCCCAAGAGCGTGCTCTGAAAGTGGCAATGAGGTTCTCTTGTTAAAGGGGAAGAAGGTGTTAAGTATGAAGGAGTGAAAAAGTGGGAGGGAATAAAAGGAGTAAAAAAGAACACAAGAGCTCCAGGTTACAACGGGGGAACCTCGTCTTTCGGTATCCAGAAAAAAAGAGAAGAGGAAGAAGAAACAAAAATTTGTTTTTTAACGATATACTTTAAGGTTATTTTTTTTTTTTTTTTTTTTGTAATATTCGAGAAAGTTGCACCTGAATATTTCAGAGGTACGACAGGTGGATAGTTCTCTTTTTATCGGATCCTGTTCGATACTTGCCAGAGAAAGGAAACAGCCTTTTGTTATTATTATTATTATTATTATTATTACTATTATTATTATTATTATTATTATTATTATTATTATCATCATCATCATCATCATCATCATCATCATCATCAATTCTTATTATTTTATTATTATTATCTCTATAATTTTTGTACAGTTACATTAAATAAAACGACTAACCGTCTGTAAGTTTGTCCACGACAAAAATATATAAGAATATATTCTTGTTATATGTGTGTGTATGTGTGTGTGTAATTCAAGAAAATTGATCGAACGAATCAGTGAGTTTCCTGACGCCAAAGGGGGTAAAAATAAAAAATAAACACACACACACACACACACACACATACAATTAATTTGCTTCATTTTAAATCCATCATCTCAAATATCAAATTATTTGATAAAGTTAATCAGAAATTCAATCGTCTCTGGGAAATAATTCGTAAAATTTTTTATTTAAAGTGTCATGTACGCTCTTGGGTTATCTCTTATACGCGGTAGTTAAAAATTGATTACAACGACGTGAAACGTCATCGTCCTATTTCAAAGATCCTTTTATTTTAACTCGAGATATTATCTTTTTCGTTG
This sequence comes from Dolichovespula media, assembly GCA_911387685.1. Taxonomy (NCBI): domain Eukaryota; kingdom Metazoa; phylum Arthropoda; class Insecta; order Hymenoptera; family Vespidae; genus Dolichovespula; species Dolichovespula media. Next base: position 4,872,553 of record OU426861.1, on the reverse strand, counting down.
CGAGAATTTCGTAAAAATTACAGGAAAAATTTGTGGACGCAAGAGGATCCAGAGAAGAATATTAAGAAAAAAAAAAATAAAAAAAAGTGGAAAGAGAAGAGTAGAAGAAACTATCAAGCTGGCATTCCGTAAACATTTACATTACACATCTCTCGTGGGCTTCTCGCGTGATAGGTGCACTTTGCATCCCCCTTGTAACCTAGTCGCTTCTAACGGCGGAAGTGCTGACTCATTTTTAAAGAGGGCCCTGCCTTTTAAAGCGGTGTCGAGCGGCTATAAAGAAAGACAGGATAAAGAGTAGGAGAGGGGGGGGTTAGGGGGAGGGGGAGGATACGGCGATACGAGACGACCAGGCTTGGCTTTAACATTGTAGGCGAGGCGTGTTTGCAAAATTTTATGAAAATCTGATTACGAAGCGCTCTATACCGATCATTCTTCTCTCGTCCTACGTTCACATCTATGGTTAAAAAAGGAAATATTTGCACGTCGATCGGAATTCTGCGAGACGAAAATTTCCATTCCCGTTTACTTGTCTTTTTTTTTGTTCTCCCTTTTTTACTTTTATCTCCTTCCTCATCTTTTTCTTTTTCGTCCATTTGGTTCGTTTACTTTTTTTCTTTTTTTCTTTTTTTTTTTTTTTTTATTTGCTCCATCCTCCCACACGTACATCGCTCATATTTCGGAATCGCATGGAATCGATGAGATAACATTAAGATTTTGAAGTTAGTTTAAGACATTCCAAGAAATGTTCCTTCTACATATCCTTCGTAACATTCGTGGAAAGATATTTTATCTGAGAATAGTTACGTCTATGTGTTTTTATATTCGTACGTATTCAATTGCATCTACATGGATATATTTCTCGAGAATGACAATAAACGTATCTGAAATTTCTCGGGTATCTTGGCCTATCGTGAAAATGGAAAAGAAAAGAGAACGCAATTTTCCTATCGAGAAGTATGATTGAATCGCTTCTATAACCGTTTATCGTCGAGTCTTTAAAGTCGAGAAAAAAAACTTAAGAAACGGATGTATTGTTACAAAAGAATCATTTGCAAATATTTCGAATCGTCTTTAAATCCTTAATCCAGGGAAACGTTACTCTCTACGATATATTTGCACGATTATATTTCGTTATCGCTAACGAGGTATATAAATGTAGAATTTCAGCAAAAAAAAACACACACACACACACACAAAAATAAGAAAAGGAAAAGAAAGAAAAAAGAAGGTCGATGATCGAAAGTTCGGATTAAAAAAAATGATCTCCGCGCGGACAACCGCATTTTCAATTAAAAAAAAAAAAATCCCAAAATTGTTAAATCACACTTTAAATACTTCATTCGATTAAAGCAAAACCCTTTTAAATGGATTTGAATTGGCAAAATTTAAAAAGGATATGTATAATAACGTGAATTCTGAATGACAAGTTTATACGAAACAGTATACACGCAAATATCCGCGAATATAATTTGAAGTTCTATGGAAGTCGTACGTATTAGATACGCGAAAAGTTCGCTATTTCCTACCGCAAAATGCAAGTTAAATCTAGACGAAGTTAACCCGCCCCTTTCGTTGCCAAATTTCCATTCGTATCTAACGGCACTCTAGAGATAGAAACGTTCTAATGCGGTTGGTGTGTATTTGAAAGGATAAAGGATAATGATCAAGGTATTCCATTAATTTAGATGTTCCTCACATAATCAGAGACGTATTAAGTTTGTCCTTAAATGTTCTATACCAATAGATTGGAGGAGTGTAAATCTATAACGAGATAACAAGTACCATTCGAGAAACGTATTACGTTCTCATCCTTTTTTAATTTATCTTTAACGATTGTTCGTCCGATTAAATCTTTTATCGTATGTGTACTTTAATACGAATGAGTTCGCAGAATTTCAAGAAAATTATTATTTCTAAAAAAAAAAAAAGAAATAAAACGGAGAACGGATGAAGATGATACATTGTGATCTACGAATTAATATCGAATAATTTCTAATGAATAAAATGTGACCGGTAGAACAAGCCTATTTATATCTTGTTAAATATTAAAAAAAAAAAAATTGTATACACGTTATTTTCTTCTTTTTTTCTTTCTTTTTAATAAATATTTCTTTAACTATTGTTTCGATTTATTCGATGTATGTATGTACGATTGTGATCAGACGATTAAATATTTGTTTTTTCTTTTTGTTTTTTTATAAAAAAGAACGACGTTCCTTTGCAAGTTATTATCATGAAATTAATTTCTAAAGAGGTCGAAGAACATCGCGTTGTCAATAAAAAAGAATTGTTCACATAGGACACTTACTGGTACATCAATTTTGACGATATAATTTAAGATTAAAAAATATATTCGATATATATATATATATATCTAAAAGAGTATAAAAGGTTTCAAACCCGGAAATTCTGCTTTTAACAAAACTTTCTCATTATGTAGATCCCATTGTAAAGAACAATGTTATCATCGGAAATTTGCTCGAGATTTCTTTGAATTTTTCATTCTTTCGATAAAACTTTGTCAGCTATACGTGATAGAAATAAACTTTTTATATTCAAATTACAAGAGAAACACTCTCTTTGCATCGTTATTGTTTCATTTGCTCAATTTGCATAGTAATCGTTCTAATTCGATCGAATTTTCTTTTAAGAGGAAAAGAAAAAACTGATATAGAAGTACGACCTTCTTTATAATTAATATCTTATCAATAATATAATAATAAGAACGAAAATAATTATTTATCGCAGTCTCCTCGTAAAGTTTATATAAAAAGATTCTTTATCTAACCCTTACGGTTAACTAGTTAACTATAACATATAAAAAAAAAATTCAAAATTCAATAGAATTTTGAGAAACTATTTCGCTCCACTGGTTTATTTTCACTTAAAAAAAAAAAAAAAAAAATAAAAGAAACAACTTGAAAAGTAAAAAAAAAGAAACAACGTATGGAACATTTATGATTATTCTTTGATTTAGATCTACTTTTTGAAATAATCAGTGAGTTTGTTTAAACATTTGTTATAGCGTCGCACAGGTTCTTCTATAGGACTACTAGGTCAGGACCATAAGAAAGAGTCTTAAAAAAATTCAAATGCCATGTAAAAGAACGTATATACCCTATATAAAGGGTGTCCCGCTTATCGCGAAAAATTGAAATATCTTTTCGGAGAGACCGAACGTATCGAAAAAAATATTTGTGATAAATTTGTAAATTGATACGAAAGGATACGATGATACATCATATGATGCCAATTTATTGCTTTTTCTTCTTTTTTTTTCAGGTCGGGGGGTAAGGTGGGGAAAGAAATTTCGAAGTCAAATTCACTTTTTTAAATAATGAAACCATATATATATATATATATATACATATTTCATTTCACGGTACGTTGACATTTGTTGAGACGAATTCAAGGACGTACCTAACTAACGTGATCCATTTATTATCGCAAAATGTTACAAATTATGTTATAAAGTCCTGAGTTACTAAGGAGTGTAATGTAACCCAGTATAGTATCCTTGATTTCCAGCCGTTAGATTGCATGCTGTAAACAAAAACCCGAACTTCTTGTGACGTTTATACGTATATAACACATGGTAACTTGAGAAATATAGGGAACAACCAGAAACCAGCGATGCAAGTTATACTTTCAAACTCCGAACGTTAACGTAGTCAAAGAGTAAAATGAAAATTAAAGTGAAAAAAAATCCAATACATACATATATATATATATATATATATATATTTTAAACGTATTATTAATCTTAAACATATTTATATGTCAAATGAAACTAATGATAATATATATTATTTTGTTTTTATCGATATAACAATCATCACCGATCATAGATAAATAATTAAAAATAATTATCAACGAAGGTATTGATCCGATTTTATTGACAAATACGAACAACCAATTCGCTCTTATAAAAATACAAGAATCAAATAACTGAGAGGAGGGCGAGGTAGAGATAATAACTTTTAAAGGTTACGATGAAATACCGTGTTTATTCTTTCTTCACGAGAACGAGAATGTACTCACGAGGTAAGGTAAATCTGTCCCCTTTGGAAAGAGTGATAATCGGATTTTATAAAATCTTAGCTAACTTCAAGATGAATCACGACTTTGTGGATTCTATGTTAGCTCTCTCTCTCTCTCTCTCTCTCTCTCTCTCTCTCTCTCTCACTCTCTCTCTCTCTCTCTCCCTCTTTCTTTCCTCGGTAGAGATGTTGTTTTAACGTTTGATCGTGTACGTTCTTTCTATATTTCTTTGACGATGCAAAGAGGACAGAGTGAAATGGGGAGATGAAAGAAAGAGGGTGAATCAAGGGAAATAAGGGGTTTGAGGGGATTGCTTTGGATGAAGTTTCGGCGACGGCCGATCGTATAATCAATCACGAAGATTCTCTTCTTCTTTATCTTTTGCCATGGACGGAAAGTCGAATATCGAGTTTTGCCACTTTCAAACTACTTGTGATGCTTTCACGTCGAGAATCATAACCCATTTTCTCTAATCTAACCGAGCGCACTCGAAAACGATATTGGCAAATATTTATTCGACGTCGCATCCGATTTAATGGGGTCAGTTTAACGAGGACACGAGAATCGGAATCGAGTATCGTATTGTAAATTTATAGAAGTAAAAAAAAGAGTAATTCAAGCTACCAAAGTAAGTTCGTAAACTTTTCGGTTTTATATTATGTTGTATTTGAATCAAAGAAGGAAAAATGAAAAGAAAAGAAAAGAATGAAGGGAAAAACTTTTGAGAGTTCCTCGATTGCTTTTCACATAATTTTATACGTTTTCAATCAATAATGTATACTCGGTATTTAATATAAATAAATATATATATATATATATATATATATATAATAAGTAAATTTAAAAGAGAGTTATTGTTTCTATGTTATTTTGGAGCAATGAAAATTATTGATTCCAGGCGGTAGCGAGGTTAAAGTTGGCGAATATGACGGAGTGACAGACACTTTAGACCTGAATAAAGGATACTCTTTAGTTTGGAGAGGCAAATCACCTCCAAAGGATCGAACCCTTCACATCATTGAACATTCCACCGTGAATATTACGATCTATGCGGTACTGGCGGCCGCTGCAAGTGTTGGCATCGTCATGGCGGTCGTTTTCCTTGCCATAAACATAAGATATAGAAATCAAAGGTAAAAATCGAATTAAAAACTTCTTTTATATTTTCTTCTTCTTCTTCTTCTTCTTCTTCTTCTACTACTACTACTACTACTTTCTTTTCTAACAAATCATTTTTTTCATCTTCCTTTTTATTCCTTTTTTTTTGTTTTTCTTTTTAAGAAAATTTTTATAACATATCAATCTATACATACACATTTCTGTTAAAATAACAACTCCGTATATAAAAATTTCGCCTGTTCCACTCTTCCCTTTTTTTTTTTGTTTTTTCTCTTTACTTTTTTTTTTCATCCTGTTCCACCGTGTTAGGCGCAAAAAGTGAAAAACGATAAAGAGAGTCATCGTTGTTCCTTGGCGAGAAAAGCGAGTTAAAAGTTTTCGACGGCTCGATCGTCGTTACTTCCACACGGTTAACCTCTCGATGACCTCTTTCGGGAGATTTTCAGGTAACGGCGAGACGAATCGAGAATCTCTTCTTCCGCGCGCGCGAAATCTCGTAGAAAAATTGAGATTGTAAATATATTAGAGCCAGTATATCGGCAACCGCCGTCGTCTGTGCCGCCTCGTCCAAGATACGATCTTTTATGATTTTGTTTTAATTAAAATCCCGAGATTTCATTTCGAAGGGATAAAGAAAAAAAAAAAGAGAAGGGAGAAAAAAGAGAAAAGAGGAGAAGAAAGTGCCGAAGAGATAAAGATAGCAAAGGGATCGCCCGGGTTTGAAACATAGCATCGTTCGCAGTGGATGCATCTGACAAGAGCGTGGGAAAAAATGCGGTTAATTATTCGGTGGAGTTAATTAAAAGTTTTAAGCACAGTCTAGAGGGCAAAGCGATGCAATGGATTTTTTTAGAGACGGAGAAAGGAGAATGAAACTGACCGAGTTTGAAAAAAAAAAAAAAGAAAAGAAAAGAAAAAAGAGAAAGAAAAATAGAAAAAAAAAGAATAAGAGAGAAAGGAGAGGAAATAACGAAGTATCGTTAAATAAATAATAAAGAGAAAAGAAAATTACCGACCGATCGAGAAAATGATTATTATTATTATTATTATTATTATTATTATTATTATTATTGGCTTTCGAGTTATTGTTAAAAATCCGTTCAAGATCAAACAAGGATATAATGATAAAATATAAATGATCCTTTTGTCGTTTCCTTTTTCAGATACATAAAAATGTCATCGCCACATCTGAACAATCTCATCATCATTGGGTGTATGTTTACGTACAGCAGCGTCATTTTTCTCGGGTTAGACTCACAATTGTCGAGCGTGACCGCGTTCCCGTATATTTGTACCGCAAGGGCATGGCTTTTGATGGCTGGATTTTCATTAGCTTTCGGCTCCATGTTCTCGAAAACTTGGCGAGTGCATTCGATATTCACCGACGTGAAGTTAAACAAAAAGGTGAGTACTCTTAACGGACAAGGTATGTCCTATCTAGGTATATCTACGTTGGATATATATATATTTACACACACACACACACACACATATGTATCTTGTACAACTAATAAGGCTACGTGCACACCGTCGACTAATCGTTGGCGACCAGTGAAATACATTGAGTAATACAACAAGCGTTTGTACTATAAGTAAGTTTCTTATAGACTCCCTGAGAGCAACGTTACGAAGTTTTAAAGTGACTTTAACCAACGATCGCAACGCTGAACAATTTTTTCTTCAATCCAAAATTCTTAAAATATTCTCTTCAGATCGATATCCATTGTGTTCGACGATATTGAGAAATTCGTATCGCCGAGTTCGTCGTCGATTCTCGTCGAATTTTTTAATCGTTACTGCCCGTGCAATTTTAACACTTACCAATCACATAAGCGCCAATTACGCGCTTTTATATAGAAAAACACCCTTGTTTATTTTTCACTCGAAAAGAATTTTCCCTTTCGTTTTATTTTAACGCCTTCTCCCTCCACAAAAACGTCCTCTCATTCTAAGGTAACTGATTCTTTATTATGAACCCGGTTGCGTCTGGGTTAAAAAGAATTCTCTTCTCGATTATCGCCTTCCTTTATCCTCCTTTCATACGAACAATCTCCATTTTATCTAGGTTATAAAAGATTATCAGCTTTTCATGGTGGTTGGCGTACTTCTGGTTATCGACTTCGGGATCATGACTACGTGGCAGATCGCCGATCCATTTTATCGAGAAACTAAGCAGATGGAACCTTACGTAAGTTTTATTCCCTTTTTCTTTTTTTTTTTTTTTTTTATTTTCGAACAAAGAGCAAGCTTTTTATCCGGACTAAACTTCTCCTTTTTCTTTTCCTTTTTTTTTCTTTTTTTTCTTTCCGTTTGTTTTTTTTTTCTTCTTGCTCCTCGATAAACATAATAATCCTACGTAGGTTCCGTAATTAAAGAAAAAAAAAAAAAAAAAAAAGGAAAGGAACTGTAATACATTTGTTGCCCTTTTCGTTTCAAACAAAACGAAGATGTAAAATTATATCCAATTTCGTTAATTATTATTTTTCTGCTTATTCTAATGAAACCGAGAAAGGAAGGGAGAAAGAGAGAAAGGCGGAAGGAGAAAGAGAATGAGCGAATTAGAAAGAGAGGGTAAAAAAATATTATTTTACATAATAACAAATATTCGAGTATTTCTATTCATGTTTAATTATACTTTTTACCTTTCGATCGTCAAACATGTACTCCTGCTATATTTTTTTTTGAGCGAACGAACGAGTGCAAGTAAGTTTCACCGCGGAAAGAGAAGTGTGTAGGAATAGTACAGATGAAAGAAACAAAAAAAAATGGAAAGGGAAAAGCAAAATAAACCAAAAATGAAGGAAGGAAAAAATATTGTAAAAGGAAAAAAGAATTAAAAAACAAAAAAGAAAAATAAAAAGGTGAATCTAGCAGCATCTTTGAAACGGTTCGAAGGAGGAGGAGGGTGTGCTCCTCGGAAATCTCGTTTGCTCAGTCTCACACGCCGGGCAAAGCTCTTCGGAATATCGACTGTGCGCTCAAGGAGAACATTCCATTGATGTTCGCGCAACCCCACCAGACAAGGCACCAAGCATATTTCCTATCGCGATAGTCATTTCGTTGTACGTATTTATCTTAATGAATTAATAATAAATAATAGATATATTCACTCGTAATTATGTAAATTTGTACGTGTATTTCGCGCGCTGCGCAACATTTCATTATTCGTTTTCGACCAGTGTCCTTTTTTTTTGTTTTTCTTTTTTTTTTTTTTTTTTTTCCCCCAATGAAACGAGAGAAAGGAAAATATTTTTCGAAGATCCCTAATGACATCGAAAATAACGATGTTAACGCATTCCAATGTAATATGTTTTATTTATATGATTTTAATTAAAATCGTTGCATATGTTGTTGAACGAGTTATAATAGATATTATATTACACGTTATGTTATGCATTCCCAGTAATATTATTATTATTATTATTATTATTATTATTATTATTATTATTATTATTATTATTATTATTATTATTATTATTAATATTTTAGATTATTTTATTGAACGAACACGCAGATACACACTCGCGCGCGCTCACACGCACGCACGCACACACAATATTTTATTACGTACGGTGAGAAATTATATAGCGATACGAACGATAACGTTTGCAAATAGAATTTTAATTTTACGTAGTAACAGATTTCTCGCAATTTCCCTTCGAGTTACGAAATGAAAAAGAAATTTAATAAGCGAAAAGAAAAAAAAATTTTCGTTCGACGAAGTAGATGTATATAACTAATAATAATAATAATGAAAAAAGTAAAAAAATGAAAAAAGAAATAAAAAGAAAGAAAGGAAAGATCCTAAAAAGGTAGAGTTCATTCATTCTATTTCTCTTTCAAGAATAGATATAGAGAAAGGATAGTTTCACGTTTGAGCGAGATATTGAAAAAGCAAGAGAAGGTGTGGTGGTAGTGGGAGTATAAGAGAGAGATTGAGTAGAGTTGTGGTAGTAGAAAATAGGTAGAGAAGGCAAAAAAGCAAAAGCAATCATCGGTAGCGTTTTGCCAACAATCGGCACTCTGGACCACACTCAACGTTGTTATCGGAAAGAATTCTCGAAGCACTTACCTCTCTTTAACTCTCATTCTCACACACATACACACACATTCTCTCTCTCTCTCTCTCTCTCTCTTTCTCTCCCTCTCTCGCTTGCTCACTCGCTCGGTCTCCCTCGATCTCTCACTCTCTCTCTCTCTCTCTCTCTCTCTTTCTCTTGATCTCTCTCTTTCTCTCATTCTAACGAGTGGATATACCTATCGTTTTGGCACAGAGCCCTCGGATGCTTGAAACGCTCGCTCTCGGCCGATTACACTCAACGATCATGCTTATAAAATGTTCCTCTCTGTTTCCTTATTCTCGCAGCCGCATCCCTCGAGCGAGGACATCATCATCATACCTGAAAACGAGTATTGCCAGAGCAACCGGATGACCGTCTACATGGGTTGTATATACGCTTATAAGGGCCTCCTGATGGTTAGTCTAATAATAGTCTGACTCCCTCTCCCCTCTCCCCGTTTCCACCTCTTTCGTAAATATATATTTATAAAAAAAAAAAAAGAAAAAAGAAAAAACAGAAAGAAAAATACAGTCGAAGAAAGTGTTACCGAAGGGAGATATTTTTTTCTCAGATTTTCGGCGCATTCCTCGCGTGGGAGACACGACACGTCAGTATACCAGCTTTGAATGACAGTAAATACGTCGGCATGAGCGTATACAATGTCGTGATAATGTGCGTCACCGGTGCCGCCATAAGTTTCGTCCTTGCAGATAAGCAAGACGCCATGTTCATCATGCTCGCCGTCTTCATCATATTCTGCAGTACGGCCACGCTTTGTCTTGTATTCGTGCCTAAGGTAACTCTTCTTTATTGTATTTTATCTTCTTTTTTGTTTGTTTCTCTCTCTCTCTCTCTCTCTCTCTCTCTCTCTCCCTTTCTTCTTTTTTTTCTTTTTTTTCTCTTTTTTTCCCTTTTTTTTTCTCTTTTTTTTTTTTATGCCAGTTCGATAGTTTCTCTCTATTGCCAACGTGCTTGATTCTCAACGGGGCTTTTCCTTCATGACACCTAGCTGATAGAGTTGCGAAGAAATCCGCAGGGTGCAATCGACAAGCGAATGAGACCAACCTTAAGACCGATGTCCAAAGCTAGAAGGGATTCCACCGTGAGCGAGTTGGAGGAACGATTGAAGGAAGCGACTACGGCCAATCAAAAGTTTCGCAAACAGCTTTTGGAAAAGGACAGCGAGCTTCAAGTAAGTTAAAAGATCATTCGAACTACGATTATTCGTCCGATATATATCTTCTCTCATAATAAATGATAGTATAATCTCCGTTGTATCTTTTTTCATCTTATTACATATCAGATGTTCCTAAGAAGACTTGGCGAGGATGGAGTGACGGACACTCAGGAAGTCATGGACAGATTAACCGTCCCAAGGCAAGAGGGAATAATAAAAAAAGAAGGTAATCAGATTGTTTATAATTATTTTGATTCGTTGACGTATATCTTCCCGATTGCATCCAAGCTAAATATCATCAAATTGCTTTTATCATGGATTTCGTATTATTATGAATATAACGTATCGTTCGTTGTACGCGTCGACGTTATAATTAGCACCAAATAAACTAACGGTCACGTAGACGAAAGCGATAAAAATGAAGTTTGATAAAGATAGATACATACATATGTTGAGGGAAATCATTATTTCACCGCGAAAGGCTATCTTGCACCGAACAGTTTAACTTAATAATTATCACACTCTGTATGTTAGAGCCCGCTATCCAGAGGCATGGCACTCAGAATCATAAAGGTCAGTTGATTCGTCGTATTCGGCCAAGTCCGGAGGAGAGAGAAATAAGAAAAGAAAGCGATATAATTGATTAGCAAATCTGCTTCTCTTTATTGCTTCTAATATAAGCGTCAATATATATTTATATATAAATATATTATGCTAATGACTTTAGAATTTCTTCGATATCGTAGTAAAAAAAAAAAGAAGTTACCTACTGCGAAATTATCTTCGTTATATTTCTAAAATTTTTCTATTCTTACCTATAAATTTGTATTTTTTAAAAGGGATGTATATATATATACACCTTTTATTTATTTACTTTCAAGTTACATTTTCACGCCACGGAGTATGCACGCAATGTTTTTAGAAACATGTTTTGCCTCAGTAGTCGCACGATTTTTCATTTTTTTACATCAGTTTCATGCGTCGCGCATCCTGTATTCATTGTTTGGGGTAAAGTTCTTTCATTTAGTTTTTCAGTAGCTTTGTTTTTTTTTTTCAATTCGAAAAAGTTCTTCCGTTCAGCCAACACACCAACAACGATTGTTGCAAACACGGACAATACGTTCGTAAGCAAAATTCACGAATTTAGTATTTGCTAGTTAAATTCAATCTGCATGTGTAGAGACGGTTTGTAATTACAGTCGTAGAAGTACGATCACTCGAAGATGATATTTGGAAATAATAATAATAATAATAATTATTATTATTATTATTATTATAACATACGGCACACACACACTTACACAAACAATAATAATGACAAAAAAGAATAGAGAAAGAGAAAGAAAATATTTTGTTCAAGAAAAAGTATCAAAGCCGGTCATACTTTTACGGTTATACTTTGGTAGTTGCGTTTTGAATGGTCATTCGAACTGTGCATCCTTAGCTCTCATATCAAAAGTACCGCGCTATGAACCCACACTTAACCCAATTAATCGAGGATTATCGAGAATGTTTGCTCGCTTCTTAGAAAAGAATTTCGTTCAAGGCTGTGATTCGTGAATGACTAGAAAAAAAAAAAAGAATATTTGAGAATATAAAGCGATATTTACAATTTACATATTGATCCTATATATTATATTTGCATCCAGGATTGAATAACGAACACACAGTGACGTGTCTTTTGTCACGTAGAATTTTGCACAATATGAAGGACATAAAATATTGTAGATTCGAAACGGACGGCATTAAGGATGGTCTAATAATTTTTATTTCGATGAGAATTAAATGAAGAATACGTATGTAACGAGGGAGGAATTTTTAACACATTTAAAACTCGTTTATTTCATTCTTTTTCATCTTTAACCACGGAAACAACCGATATTTCAATGTCCATGTGCAGTTTGACATCTACTACTGTATCCCAAGCGGAAGGGGACTACGTGAACGCGAGTGTCGTCGAGCAGGCCGCAAAGTATGTAACGTATTAAAATTCGAAGGAAATACCGCACTTTGAAATATTTCAAGACAAATGACCAAAGGATTTTTAATTAAATAACAGTCTCATCGTATCTCTAACACTTTCTCTTAGTAAGAAGATAATTACTCCCGTGACACGCGAAATCGAGATTTAATCTACTTTTCGTAACTTTTCGTAATTTTACTCTCGCCAAAGAAATTCTCATTTAATATCCACCTAGCATTCCCCTTTCCCTTTTCATCATCATCTCTATCCAACCTTTTCGTCTCCTCCAACTCGCTTCTTCGTTGAGTCAAAAGCGATAAGAAAATAAGCACATTGATTAAGTTTCCGCGTGGATAGATAAGTTACTTCGCGGCATCGCAAAGCGATCTCCCTTTTAAAATATTCCGTTTTAAAGGTATTTTTAAATTGGTAGTCTCGCGTTCGTTACGATCATAATTAGGTGTGCCAATAATAATAACAATAACATTGATGACAAGGATAACGATAATAATAATAATAATAATAATAATAATAATAATAATAATAATGGTGATAATAATTTATTTAATTATTATACTAGTAAAATAATTGAGGCCATTGATGGAAAAATGGGAATACATACGTCGAAATCTTATTTCGAGTTAATCGAGTTTAAAATTTTCATTAGAATTATTATCACTTAATGAAGAGTAATGCAATTAAAAACAATTTTTTTTTTTTGAAGCTACAGTAACACATCCTTAAAACGTTCCGTATACAGAAATTATGATTTAAAGGTAATATTTGTTTCTTTCTTTTTTATGGGTTTTATAAAATTGGTTCATATGCCATCATTCGATAAATGTAATAAAATCGTGAAAAAAATTATCTTTTTCTTTTAATTACTTAATTATATTCACAACTTCTTCATATATTGTTTAAATAAAAGATACAAAATTAAATTGACGATAATCGACAAGAAATTTCACAAGCAATTATATGTGCCAATTTTTCATCAATGACCTCAATTATTATTATATATTATGATATGTAATAATAATAATAATAATAATAATAATAATAATAATAATAATAATAATAATAATAATAATAATAATAATAATAATAATAGTAATAGTAATAATAATAATAAAGAAAAAGAATAAGTATCACCGAGTTTAATATTGTCGGCAAATCGGAATCATCATCAATCCTAAAATAGTCGAGTGATGCGTTTTTCAGAAAGAGGACGACCTTTGCGAAGGTACCGTCCATCGCGGTCGATAACGAACGCTCACCATTGATCCTTCCGTCGGCATTGAAGCAAACTACCGGTGAGGATACCGCTCGTAGGAAAAGTCATGTTTCCGATGAAAATCAAGATAGCGAGCCATTGCTCGAAAGAAGTCCGGAACCACGTTCGGAGGGTAAAATGAACGTCGACTTCGTACCAGAGGTAGTCGAGGAAACTGATTCAATTGTTCTCGAGGAAACTGCTATTCCCCGGGATGCTAAAATCATTATGAAAAAGGACGAGGAGAGAGCGAGATTGCCGACACCACCACCTTCCAAAAATGTCTCCTTCAGTGAATTACACGATCAGGGATACTCCGAGCAACATATTCTTCCTCCCCCATTACAATTTGTTCCACCGAAACATCGTCACTCCGGTTAGTCTCTTGTAATTATAAATATGTAGATCGATGACAAGGGGGTAAGAATTTTTTCGTTATGCAACGACTTCTCAAATATACGAGAAGTAGATGGGGAAATGAGTTTTCTTGCTCTCCCATTTATAGGGATTTTTTTTTATAGAGACACGAGTAGTTATGTAGACAGAGGAAGAGACATTATTACATTATTTTTCGACATAGTCTTCTCCATTGACATCGATGCGCTTGTAAACTACCGTTTTGCAAGCTTGAAGAATTTCTGTTAGTGAACTATGTGTCCTGTTTACGAACGAATTTGCGTACGACAGCTTTAACATCTACATCGGTGGTAAAACCAACCTTAGACTTCCTGACATCAGGAATCCTCATCCTGGCCGACAATGCAAAACCTCACAACAATCTCGCCACTATCGGTTGGGAATGCATAGACCACTTCTGCTTCCTTCCTTGCTTTGAAGAAGGCACTAGGAAGGAAGCATTCCACCAGCGATACGAAAGTTGAAAGCTGCTATACGCAAATTCGTCCGTAAACAGGACACACACTTTACGAACGGGGAGATTCTTCAAACTTTGGCCAGAGGCACGACAGTGGATCAATTTCGCTGAGGATTATATCGAAGGATAGTTAAATAATTTTCTGTGTCCGTATCATAACGTGTCTCTAGAATAAAAATCCCTGCAGATAATCACAGTCGAGAAACAAAATAACCTCGTGATTCATTATTTTTCTCTATCTCCATTACTTTACGAGCTTAGTTATAAAGAAACAAAAGATTACAATTTTGAAGATAATTTTCGCTCCTTAAGAACTGAATTGCCACCGACAAGAAAAAAAAGAAAAAAAAAAGAAGCACTCGTCGTATATTTTTATTTGCTTCATCGACCCATAAGATTTCATCAAAATCGATATCGAATACTTCGCGTACGTTTCCTGTTAGAGTTAATCAATATAACTAATGAAATTGTCTGTTTTAATTGCAATCTTAACGCAGGATTTGTGAACGTGCCATCCCATCAGTCTTTAAAAAGAAGATCATCCGTGAAGAATGATAACTTGGCACATTCTCATCACGAACTATCGGAATGCCGCAGAACAAGTGTACCTATTAACTCAATCAGCTACATCTCGACTGAGAACGTCTCGAAGTCGAGTGGTAAGGACGACATTCAGACTTCTTTCGAAAAAGCGTACGTGATCGGGGAATGTGGTCACCGGCGTAGTCTAGTTACCGGCTACAGATGTGAAAAACATGGCGGACGTGGGCACAGTCACGCAATGTTTAACGGCTCCGCCGAGACCCCACCGGCGCCGCGACGTCATCGTAAGCATCATGATTCTCACAACGCCAGTTCGCCGAGCGTGCCTGCCATGGTCAACGCCAGCTACTCTGATACTGGTCAATGTCTTTTCTACATGTTATCATTCTTACGTTAGATCGTAGATGGGCAACTTCTTCTCCGCCAGTGCGTGGGCCGCACAATACCTGCCATTAATCGATCCGTTCATCCACTACTAACGTTTACTAGATTAAGTTACGAAATCGTTGCAACTCACCAGGCACGACGATATCGATTAGTGGGAATCATTTCCTCTCATTTTAGCAGACTAGCAACGACAACGGCTGCGTGCGGCCCGCAGATCGCCAGTTGCCCATCTATGCTTTAAATCATTCCCGAAATCTAGCTCGTTATATAAAAAAAAAAAGAAAGAAAGAAAATTGCATTCTCGAAAGAAATATCGTGATCAATAATTATCGGACGATCTATCGTCGATCGATCCATCGCAGTTTTAATTTAAAAGCTACTATTGTTAACGAGCGGATAAATGATCGTTACTCTTCAATCATTTTTCCTTAAACGATTAAAAGTTGAGATCATTAAAAATTCCAGCTAATTCGCTGGTCCAAAGTCAATCCATTAAATGGCACGTATCACGTTCATTCTGACTCTACTCACTCGTATTCCCTTTTAACAGAAAGATGCGAGGAGTTAGCTTCGGCGATCATTCAACGCTCGGTTTCGGAGAGATCGCGAGAGAAATGTTTGCGCGGTCGAAGCGGCGGCGGTGGCCATTCAATATCCGAGTGCCCTCATCGGGCCGCTGCCTCGCGGAAGGTTCGCGAATGCAGACACACCGAATCGAAATTGCGCCATCAGCAGGCTCGCTTGGAATACGTTCAGAGCACTCCAAATGTAGCGACGATTCATAACAGCAAGTATGCGAGTGGTAATCCACGGGCTGGGGATGCTGGTGGAAGTGGCGACGGTATCCTTGGATCAGGTGGTGTTAGCCGTGGTGGTGGTGGGTCCCGTGTTGGTTCAAGAGCTGGGCCTGGCGTTACGTCGAGTGGTGGGGAAATATATAGTGCTGCCTCTGACGGCGAACTCTTGGACCGGGCGATATTACTGCCGATATTTCAGAAGCTCCTCACCGAGAGACATAAAAGTAATGCGAGGAGTGGATACGGTGCTAGCATAGCGAGTTGTCCGAACATATCGATAAAGTGCGACATTGTCGAGTATCTGTAAAAAAAAGAAAAAAGAAAAAAAATAATATCTATCTCTCCTCGTTTTGTAACACTCGAAGGACCGCGTTCTCCAAAAGAGAGATGTCTCTCGTGCTTCTGTATAGTAATGTAAATCTAAGATGTCTCATTTCTTTTTTCTTCTTTTCTTTTCTTTTCCTCTTCGTATCGTCATTATTTTTAAATATTATCTACATGCGTTTGCAGTCAAGGACATTCTGAAATATAAAATGTTGTGCACTCAAAGGTCCTTCCTCCACCCACCTATACCCCTTTTGTGAAATTTTCGAGAAATTGGACTGTTTACTAATGTCAATGCACACAAGTATCGCTCAATCGGAACATTTTATTTCACAGAATACCTTAGCTGTATGCCGAATTGTGCAGTAATCGGCCGTTGTAAATTATCCATAATGCGCACACGTGAAATGTTGTCGGATTCATTCGCATTTAATGCAATTAAATATTCAACTCGGCCATTTGGATAATTCGTCTGGTCCCTTTTAAGTGTTAAAAACCAAGAAACAAGGTGTTATCGTCACCGAGAAGGAGAGTGGGATCTGTTATTTATATTCTTCTCGACATTTCCGGTCACGTCAAAAAAAAAGAAAAAAGGCAAAAAAAAAGGGCAAAAAATATTCGTCTCTGCATTTTCTTTCGGTTGAAAACTTCCACCGTGGCGGAAGAACAATCGAGACATTTTTTCACGATTAATGCTTTGTGTTACGTTCTTATGCTATCTTCACATTTTTTTTTCTTTATTAATACTATTAGATATTTAATAGCCTCGATTTAGTACACCCGATGGCGAATACTTTCGACGAAGTCCCATTAAAGAACGTTCGTCATTGATTCATCAACGTATAAAATATACTTGTTGAGTCACGGAACTCTAAAAAATAAAGAAATTATCGTAGAAGAACCATACTCCATTTTTTTTGTCTTTTTTTTTAGAACAAAGCATAATAGATCTCATGCGTTTTAATGGAAATTTAGCAGTTCCGTAACCATACGAAATAAACATCGAAAAGCGACTCGGGAAGTATTTCAGATACTATATCTAATTAAAACAACTGCTTACGTCAATATTGTCCATCGTTTGTCAAAATCAACTTGTTAATCGTCAATCGTAAGTAGGAACCGAAGAGAAAAAATTATATCATCTGTTTCAATTGAAATTAAAAAAAAAAAAAAAGAAGAATTTACTATTGAAATCACCCTTCGAAAATTTTTAAGATCATACATCCGACCTCGAGTTAAATTAAGAATAGACAATGATGGTTCTTCTACGCTTACCTATTTTTTTGATCTTTCATAGTTCCAAAATATAAACAAGGAGATGTAAGCAATTTATTTTCTACTTACCAACCAATACGTCGATGAATTAATTTGACAGAAAAATAAAATGAAACAAATAGAAAACGAGATATTTATTAAACAACGGCGAACGAGAAATGATCTTTATTCAATTTTCTCTCTGTATTTCGAGTCAATTACCATCAAACTCTTTTTAATACGAAGCCTTCTCAAGTCAAATGCAAGAAACATGATATCGATAGTATGACACATACATACCTACATCTTCGAAATACAAAATTCTCAATCGAAAAGGAACATGTGACTGTATACACTGATAATTATCATTGTCATAATCATTATTGTTATTATTGTTACTGCAATTATAATAATGAAGATGACTATGATGATGATGATAATGATTATTATTATCATTATCATTATCATTATTATTATTATTATTATTATTTTCTTTTTATTTTTATTGTTATTATTGTTATTGTTATTATTGTTGTTGTTGTTATTGTTTTTGTTATTATTTTTGTTGTTATTATTATTATTTTTGTTGTTATTATTATTATTTTTGTTCTTATTATTAATTTAATTATTATTATCGCGTCTACCGATAAACGTGAATATGAGTAAATTAATCTTACCCATCGGGCGCGTCATGATTAATGAAAAATAACATATAGATGTACTTACCTACATAAAATACATATTCGCATATGCATACGCGCTTGTTTCTCCGTGGAAAGGATTAATCGATCGATCGACACAATAAGTCAGAATTATTATCATTCGTCTTCATAATTTGTCAGAACATTGAGAGAAGATATTTTTTTTTTTATCATTTTCGAGTATCATCATCGTAGATTTAAATGAAACTATTTCGCGTGTATACGAGGGATAATGTCAATTTATTTGATCGAATAAGATATAGAATCCACGAATTATTAGTTTGTCCGACTGATTCTCGCTTGGATTAGAACGAGGAAAAGCAGGAAGGGAGAAAGTGGAATGAGGGAAGAAAAAGAAAGAAAGAAATTAAAGAAAAAAGAAAATCCGATTTGTTATCTCGTGTGAACTACTAACAACAATGTTAATTTTTACAGTTAATTTCTCTTGAATAGTTTACAAAGGCAAAAAAGATTTATCGATTAGAAGAATTCGATTGAAGTTTGTGCATACATGTGCTATGATCGCAAATATATATATATATATATATATATATATATATATATATATATATATATAAAACGTAAAAGGGACGATAAGTTGAGATTCGAATTTCATCTTAGCGTTTCGAAATTATTCACAAAGCACATTTATCTTATTGTTAATGAAAGTTTCAAAGAGGTTGCCTCAGAAATGAGTGTTGGTATAGCAATCGAAAGAAAAAAAAAAAAGAAAAGAAAAATATAAAGAACATAAGATATAAATAATATAAACTCGCACAAGGAGATACACTTACGTACATGTAAGGTATATTTATTAAAAGAAAAAATAAATAAATAAAAACAGAAAAAGAAGAGAATGATATCTACGAAATACTCGTAGACTCGTGACTAACTTCACTGTCTTTTACGTTGAGGATGTGACATCCCCTTTATATACATAAGAATATAAAAGTTTAAGAGAGAGAGAGAGAGAGAGAGAGAGAGAGAGAGAGAGAAAGAGAGCAAAAAAGAAAAGGACAAGAAGAATGAAAAAAAGGAAGAAGAAGAAAGAAGATATAAGCAGAAAGAAAATCGTACGGGGAATATTATGTAAATAATTAAAAACGTATGTCTAACATATTATTATCCTGAAAGTGCACTTCTAATAATGCGTTAATACGCGGTGACAAGTTAGCCGTGCTACAACGTGTCCTTGCTCGATTTCTAAAATACAAAATCGTTACAGCCTCCTTTTTTGCATTTTTTTCTCTCGTAACGTACGTTTACTTGAATCGATTGGTATCGGGAATGTTTTTTATATTATATAGTCAATCGTAAAACGACGATAAATGAGAAAAGAAATTTGAAGAGAAGAGAGAAAGAGAAAGAGAGAGAGAGAGAGAGAGATTTGATCGATACACGTTTAAAAAAATAACATAAAAAATATATTTAAAAAAAGAAGAAAAAGCACAAAAAAAACAGAACAAAACGAAAGAAAGGAAAAAAAAAGAAACTTTATGCATCGTGTTGTGTTTTTATATATGTACAAATAATATTTATATGAATATTGTAAGATGAATTATATCTATGCCTCCTCTCTTGGAAAAAGCATGTGTTGTAATTATCGTAAATACGCATACGTACCTACGATAGTGTGAAGTTTAGAAAAAAAAGTAAAGTGTTTATACGTATGTCATATTCGTTAGCTCGTGAAAATTTAACGGGAAATTATATATTCCGATGATATAATGATATTTCGATGAACGAATCGGTCTTTTAACGTCAATTAATATTCTATAAACTACGAATCTTGAAATTATTAGGAAAAATGGAAAAATCAATGATTATTATTATTATTATTATTATTATTATTATTATTATTATTATTTTCTTTTTATTATCATTATTATTATCGCGAGTAGCGTATTGAATAACGTTAAGCTAAATGCATATATATCTAATCGAAACTTTTTTGTTGGTTCCATTAAAAGTTATGAGAAACGAAAAATTGAAGGGATTCGAAACTGGGAGAGGGGTTAATGCACGATTTAAAACTTTATTTTCGTGTTGAACTCGTGAAAATGTCTGGTATATATATGCTTGGGTTATGGTCGATCAAAAATTATGCCCGTATAGTGACGTCACGATCAATTATGTTCCACGATACATAGTACTTCATCTACGTCGGACGTTGACGCGGATGTTGCTAGAGTAATTTTATCACCATGCGAGTCTCTCTAGTTTGCCTCAGATAGAAGGAAATTAGGAATGAGATGTTCCTTAAATACGCTCGGTGAATGTTATGTTTTCCTCGTTGATGATAAAGAAAAAGAATATATATATACGCATACATATATGTATATATATAGAAATATATATACTCAAATACATACGAAGCGTTCCAACGTAAAGTGTTCATCAAGATTATTAGAGAGATTTAATAATGACTTATTCAAGGAACTCTGTGATGGTTCAATTTTCTTTTCAAACGAGGATAAATCCGGGTCCTAAATTCGTCAGCTCATCCACTAACCCCTTAAGGAGCATAGCAAACCCATTAAGAATCTTAAATGGCAATAGGGTATCAAATGGAATATCATTTCTAAGTTCTTTTAATTCTCCTTGCAATGGTGTTATTTTCTTTTTTTTTTTTTTTTTAATTTTGAATCAATGGTTTTTGAGAAAATGCGTTGTCGTTTTAAGCTAAACAATAGAATTTTACTGAGTGTTACTTTTTTTTTTTTTTTTAATGTTTATTTTATTAAATGTTCAAAATGTATATGAGCGACATCCATGCAATGAGTAAGGACTTTTCTCGGTAACTGTTGCTTCGGAATCAAAAAAAAAAAAAAAGGAAGAAAGAAAACAAAAAGATAAGGTCACTGTAAAGAGAATTGAAAGACCTACCGAATGATATAGCACTTAATACCCAGATACCACTAAAGATTGTTGAGTGCTTTGTCACTCCCCCTTTTCTCTCGAAGAAATTAACTCAAAGTGGGCGAATTAATGACAATGACCTTTTCCTCCTTCGAAAATAAAATTGACTTGCCTTGGAATATTTCGAACAAAATCATTAGATCTGATAATAATACTGATGGACATTTTTCGTCGGGACACTTTGTATATACAGGTATATGTATATATATTGCATATCCAAACAGTGTAAAATATTCAATTGATCTCTCTGGAATAGAGATTAGAAATTCGAGAGAGAAAGACAGAGAGAGAGAGAGAGAGAGGGTCGGTGATATCAGATCGGAAAGAATTCACGAGTAATTATGACTCTTGTGCGAATCGAAGATATCGAAATAGTTCTTCGTAAAAGTACGAACAAATGGATACATGTCGAAGAACGCAACAAAGTGAAGAAGAATAATGAAGAAAAATTAATTAAAAAAGAAAAATAAAACAACACTCGTACTGCATTGTATCCGTATTATATCGCGAATAGTCTCATCATTTTTTCATAACATTATCGAGGCGTCTTTCGAAAAAAGATCTGTTTTTTTTTTCTCATGTTTTTTTTTTAATCTTTGTTAACAACAACATCAGAGTTAACGATAAGGATTTACGAAAGATGCAAATATTTGACGAGAGAAGTGAACGAAGGAAGATCTTTCAGAATAGCGAGATAAGAAATTTTTGCTAGTGCAAAAAAAGAAATGAACATGGCGAAGAGATGTCGAAAAAAAGTATTCATATAAATGAATATATACAAATATACATACGTATAAAGATGGAGGAAAAATGACAAGAAAAAGAAAGACAAGAAAAGAGACGACGATAACGACGAGAATCATTACGATGGATTTGTTGATATATTAAATAGATGTATACAGAAATGTTTTTAAAAAAATGAGTGTTAGATATTAAAAATATGTCTTTAAAAAGCTGAGGTTTGAAGTTTAGCGAATGGTGGTTAAAACAACGTGTGAATGTATAGTCAAAATTATAAGTTTCATATATATTATTCATATATATTATATATGTATATATACATATATATATTGTGTATATAATACGTGATATACATATAGATATATAGATATATATATATACAATATATATGATATACATATATAAATATATATATATATATATGTATATATATTGAGTATATAATACGTGATATTATACATATAGATATATAGATATTTATATAATAAATATGATATACATATAGATATATATATACATATATATATATATATATATACACTCATATATAAATATACATGCGAAATCATTCGAAATGCGAGGATCATCTCGATCGAAGAATCCTTTCGTGTTTTCTGCGATCGTAATTTCTCTTCTTCAGTGACACCCCAAGAACGATTTTGAATCTTTCTTAACCGATCGAATCGTCGTAAATTTTTTATAACATTTCCATCTCGCGATAGTAGAATCTATGATAAAAGAAAAAAAAAAAAGAAAAGAAAAAAAACTAAAAAATAAAAAAGATGAGAAAAAAGAAGAAAAAACTTGAGGATCTCACATAAACTCCGCGGAAACTTCTATCGAATCGTTTCTGGGACGTCATTCAAGGGGAAAGAGAACGTTCGTCGACGTCTGTCATATAATTTTTGTAAATTTTAAATATCGTTAACGACGCTCTGCGTAAGCGATCGTAAACCTTGTTCCTCGTTCGTACGCGCCTTTTTGAATAAGCGAGATCGGAAGTGCTCGGTACTCGTTGCCTCCTTTATGATTATGACTGAATCGTTTCAACGTCGATACTTGTCTAAGGGGATAGAGGAGAAAAATAAAATAAAGTAAAGAAGAAGAAATAATAATAATAATAATAATAAAATGAAATTTGCGAGAACATCAACTCCGATGATTATATATAGAAGTACGTCAATTTCATCGATCCCGATGATTCTTCTGAATATACGTTCGTAGAAATCCAAATGTCGAACAATTTTTTCTTATACATATAAAAACCAATCCTCCCGACGTTAATTTTCGAAATAATCGATGAAAATACTTTTGATATATTTACTTTGATTTGCGTTGGCGTATAATATAGTAAGGCATCATCATTTCGCGAATTATGAGTTTAGGAACGCTGAATATAATTATATCCGTAGATAAGCCTAACCCAGAACTAAGCGACATCCAACTCGGGTCAAAGGTAAAAATTGTGAAAAATATTTTCATTAATATCTCGAAAATTAAAAACAGGCGGTGGTTGTGTGTGTGTGTGTGTGTGTGTGTGTGTGTGTGTGTGTGTGTGTGTGTGTGTGTGTGTGTGTGTGTGTGTGTGTGTGTGTGTGTGTGTGTGTGTGTGTGTGTGCGCGCGCGCGCGCATATGGATATGTGTGCGTGTAGGGAAAATATTGTTCAATATCATACTCCTACCAACAATGTATTCAAAAATAATCGAAATCATTGAGGTGAACGTACTTCCATGTGTAATTTTACCCCATAGCTATATGCGCACTGTCGACCACCAGTCGCCGACAAATCAGTTCGACGAATGATCCAGAAATTTAGACAACAAAAACTCGAGCAACTCGAATTTGTCGGTATCGATCAATCATCGAACGAAATTAACCTTAGTTGTGCCTGTGGAATGTACGACCCCACCTCAACCCTCCCCCCAGGCCAACTTTAAGCTCAATTAAAACAATTTGCGCATTGCTCGATTCGTAATTTTCTTTTTTTATAATGACAAAATTGGAAATGCGTTTTCGAACCTACCGATTATTATTTCCGAGTCTTCGAAGAATATCTAGTATTTTTTTGGAGTCAAAATTATTCATTCTTTATAATCGAGAACTGTTCGAAGTGTCCCAAGGTTTTAACTCACCCCAAGTGCACAATTTGAAATTATTTCGAAGTGCGCGCAACTAGGGTTAATATCGAGAAGACTGTTATGATAATGAAGTTGTTACTTTCAAAAAAAAAGAGAGAAAAAAGAAGAAAGCGACATCGATTAGATCCCTTGTTATAAGAACAACGTACAAAGGGAATATTCAAAGAATTTTTTTCAAGTTATTAGAAAGTACGAACCGACCCCATTGGCACTGTCACTTACTAATGGTTCTTCATTCCCGTTCTATCGCGAGAGAGAACTAAAAGAAAATATTTTAAGGATATTGTTATATGAGGAAGTGAAAAATTTTCTTCAGTTTTGTATTAGTTTGGTAAAATTACTTTGAAGGTACTTTGGACGACCCTTTGAGGATTATTACTTAAAGAAAATTTTGCTCGTAGTAAGAGAACCTGTACATTTGATTTGAATTGTATTTTCATTTCTCGACAGTGCGCGATGTAGATTAAGTTTCGTCATTCTCTCTTCGTCGATATATTAAAACAGTGACAAGAGAAAGATGAAAAGGGAAAAAAAAGAAGAAATAAAGAAAAAAAGAAGAGAGAGAGAGAGAGAGAGAGAGAGAGAGAGAGAGAGAGAGAGAGTGAAAGAGAGAGAGAGAGAGAGAGTGAAAGAGAGAGGATCATGCAAATCGTGAGGGAGACGAGTCCGTACGAGCCCTTTAAAATTTCATTTCACCTCACTATTTTCACCCTTTTTCTACTCTAAAGTATTTACTTCGAAACGAAGAAGACTAAAAAAAAAAGAAAGAAAGGGGAGAAATATAGACGAAGAAGAAGAAAAAGAAAAGTATTAAAGAAACGAAAGAAATTCTTGCTCCGCGTTAATCGTTGCTCGATCACCTCTCTCGTTGAAGACGAATTATTGAAATACGTAAATAAACATTGTGGGTGATAATTAAAACAACATTGCGGAGCGTGGATCGATGTGTAATCATTAATGATCGCTAAAAAGACATTCGTTTTAGTTTAAGACGACTTGAATTTTTCGTGGTTGGCTGACCTACGTAATTTTCTTTTTTATCGACTCGTATCGTTTTACTTTTTGTTTTTCTTCTCTTTTTTTTTTTCGATGTGTACAAATCCTGCGAGGATATTTTGTTGTTCGGAGGAAATAAAAAAGAAAAGAAACCAAAAAGAACGAAAGAAATGCTTCGGAGGATCGTCAAGTTAGATTTAAAAAATAAATTTCCTTCGATAATATCGAACAAGATGTTAGAGTAACGAAACGATTCTATTGAACGTAAATTAAGAGATATATACACGTGATCGATTTCTCAGGTCTGCCACTCACGAATATGCATTTAAAAAAAATAAATAAATAAATAAAAAAGGATATAATGAATAAAAAAGGAAACACACCCGCATACACCTAAAGACACATTCCTGTTTGTTGTAAATTTTTAGATATTAACATGTAAATCTGCAAATAAAAAATAGGCGTACTCAAAAAAGTTCGACGTGAATGCTCGCTTCACAGATTATGCGGCTCACTATCGAGATAAGGGGAAACGAAAAAGAAAAAAAGAAATTATAACAAATCGAATATATTCAATCTCTCATTTTTCTCCTTAACACGTCTATCATTTCCTCTTGAATATTGAAAAAGAAAATGTATATCTATAAGGAATACACCATTTCGTTAACAGGTAAGTTTATTTCCATGGTTTTACTGTTTGTACAAAACACACTTTACTCATTATTCACAAATTTATTTAAAGAATCGTAGAAATCGAAATCGTCGAAATACGAACGATTTTCAGATTCATATTCACATTGAAATGATATGTTTTGGAATATTTTAACGCTATTCCCCTACAGTTGAAACTATTAATTGAACAAAATTGATCTCGATGTACACAATTCACCACAAATTCAATTTATTATTATCGACGCAAATTTTGAATCCATGTCAATATTGTTCCACGTAATAAATTATTGGTGGCCCTAAAAAGGGCCGTTTCTTTTTTCCATAACACAAAATTCATTTAGAGCTTGTATATTTGGTCACAGCTTTGGTACCTTCACTAACGGCGTGTTTTGCGAGCTCACCAGGTAATAACAAACGCACTGCAGTTTGGATTTCCCGAGAAGTGATGGTCGAACGTTTGTTATAATGAGCTAATCTCGATGCTTCCGCGGCAATTCGTTCGAAAACATCGTTGACGAAACTGTTCATAATGCTCATGGCTTTACTGGATATTCCAGTATCCGGATGTACTTGTTTGAGTACTTTGTAGATATAAATAGCGTAGCTTTCCTTCCTCTTACGCTTCTTCTTCTTATCGGACTTACTGATGTTCTTCTGAGCTTTGCCAGCTTTTTTAACAGCCTTACCACTAGCTTTAGGCGGCATAGTGAATAGTTAGTTGAAGTTATCGTTCGATACGGCAGCACCACACGAAACCGAAACGCTGAATGAGGTTTGCGGTATACGGCGTCGTTATATGTATTAAGACGAGAGTGGGGCTGCGCCAATCGCATTAAAGAGGGGATTGCGCTTGAACGCCATTGGACGGGCGAATGCGTCGAGTTTCTGTATATATACGAACCACTCCTTGGTGTCATCATTCGATTGCCGTATACAGTCCGTACTTCTCGACTTACGGCATTTTCTTATAACTTTTAATACCGTCAAAATGTCTGGACGAGGCAGCGATAGTAAATCGAAAGGGAAGATTACTATTAAGTCACGATCTCTTCGAGCTGGTTTACAATTTCCTGTTGGCCGTATCCATCGGCTTTTAAGGAAGGGTAACTATGCCGAACGTGTAGGTGCCGGTGCACCAGTATACCTGGCTGCAGTATTGGAATATCTTGCCGCTGAAGTTTTAGAGTTGACTGGAAATGCAGCGCGTGATAATAAAAAAACCAGAATAGTTCCAAGGCATGTACAACTTGCTATACGTCACGATGAAGAATTGAACAAAGTACTATCTGGTGTAACTATCGCTCAAGGTGGCGTATTGCCAAACATTCAAAGTGTTTTGTTACCAAAAAAGACGGAGAAGAAAGCATAATCTAATGGTGCGATTTAAACGGCCCTTTTTAGGGCCAAAACAAATTCATCATGATTAAGGGGACACTTGAATTTCACACCGATAGCGAGATATTGAATTAACTAATGTGAACAATGAATTTGAATTACGATACGAACGATTTTATACTTAAAAAATATTTTACATCTTGAATTTTTCTATTCAAAAAACAAGCATAAATACAAAAAACGATGGATTTTAAATACTTATAGATACGATTTATAAGTTTACAAAATAAATTACCAAATCCTTTGGGTAATTCTAATATTACTTTTTAGTTTCGACTTTACACTTGGATGTTATAACTCAAATATTTAGGGGGATTATATTTCAAACCATAACTGTATTCCATAGCCGAGAAGCAGATCTATTTTATATAAGGCCAAGCCATCTGAAATCACTTGACCATAGAACTCTGAAATTGCCGACTAGGCGATATAATTCTTTTCCGGTCGTATAAACTATAAATAATAGTTGCGGCAGTCTACATCCCGCCTAAAAAACCTTTCAACCTTATATATCCTTACATAAACTAACCAAACTGGATCACAACACACAATTCCTAATGAGAGGTGGTTTTAATGCCAGACATGTCCTCTGGAATAACAAAACCAACAACTCCTCTCTATGACTACCCTAGCTTCACTTTCCAATCCCTAAGAAACATCATTAAAACCTTTCCCAACAAAAAATCTTCTAATTCTGATAAAATCTCAGCCCTTCATCTCAAAAACCTCCATAAGAAACAACCTTTAGTCCAGCTCTACTACATTCTCCAAGCTTCCCTCAGGCTACATTACTTCCCGACCCCCTGGAAAAACGCCATAGTTATCCCTATCCCCAAGCAGGGAAAAATCCAAGTCTTCCTAGCAGTTACCGTCCAGTGAGCCTACTTAGCATCTGCGGCAAATTTCTAGAAAAAGCAATAGCCATCGAACTCAAAAAGTTTGTGAACTCCAACATTTTAATTAATCAACTATTTCACTTGAGAAACAATCACTCAACAATCCTACAACTCATTAGAGTAGTTCATCATATAGCAAATGAATATAACAAGAAAAGATTCACAGGAATGCTGCTCCTTGACCTAAACAAAGCATTTGACTCAGTGTGGCACAATGGTCTTTTCTTCATAAACTAGACAAATATAAATTCCCGAATCACATGCTCAAGATTATCAGCAGCTACCTAGCTGCTAATAGATCGTTCAATGTCAAAATAAACAAAGCACTATCAAGCACCAGAACAATCAACGCAGGTGTACCACAGGGCTCGGTCCTAGGTGTCCTATCCTCTTCAATTTGTTCATTAATGATATACCTACAAATCCTTCTACTCTTCTATCCATTTTTGCGAATGACACAGCAGTACTAACTTCCTCATGGTCTCCCTCCAAAATACATAAATATCTACAAACCCACCTAAATTCCATTCAGACCTTCTTTTTTGACTGGAAGCTAGAACTAAATCCATCTAAGTCAGAGACAATTATCTATCACAGAAAACGTGCCAGCAAGTTCAAATAATCACCTCCACTTAGAGTTGGATTCACGGATATCCTGTGGAAAAATAAAATCAAATATCTTGGATTGACAATTGATCATGCCGTTAGATGGAAACCAGCCATTGAAAAAAGGACTAAAGCCTATGCTCCCATAAGAAAACTTTATCCACTACTCGTTAGAAATAGCTAATTTCCCACTAATCTTAAGACTACTGTGTACCTCACTTGTGTTCGCCCTATCCTAACCTATGGTGCCCAATTATGGGGTGGTGCCCCAAAATCATCAATCAAAAGACTCCACAATCAGTCCAAAGCTCCTACCTCAGACTTATCTTCAAAAAGAAAGTAGAGCGCATCAGAACCTCAGAACTTCATAAACTTGCCAATATTCCTTCACTCCAGGAAGTTATACTCTCTCCTTCTAAAAACTCCCTACTTCAAATAAAATCACACAAAAATCCTCTTCTTAAAAAAAAATAATAAGTGAATTATATAATAAACAATTCTATATTGCACAGGTCACAATCCGGAAACTTATTTAATAATAAATTACTAGTGTATCGAACAAGTTCCATTTCGTTGAAAAAAATGTTGTGGCCCTGAGAAGGGCCGTTTTTATAATCAAAAGATGACTGAAGATTCTGCACCTATGGAAGTATTTAACCACCAAATCCATAGAGAGTGCGCCCTTGACGTTTCAGAGCGTAGACTACGTCCATGGCTGTCACAGTCTTTCTCTTTGCGTGTTCAGTATAAGTGACTGCATCACGAATAACGTTTTCCAGGAAAACTTTCAATACGCCACGAGTTTCTTCGTAAATCAATCCAGAAATACGTTTTACACCACCTCGACGAGCCAAACGACGAATCGCTGGTTTGGTGATACCTTGGATGTTATCGCGAAGAACCTTCCTGTGACGCTTCGCACCTCCCTTTCCCAACCCTTTTCCTCCCTTTCCTCGACCAGTCATAGTAAAAGAATTCAAAAAAGCAAATAAAGCAGAACAGTACTTTCCGGAACAGTAGCAGTCGTTGGAATAACTTCAGCTTCTTGAGTCCCTCTATTTATACACGGCAGCTAACTTTTTCCCCCACCAAATGCAACGCACCAATCGGAGAGCCTAGTGGCGCGGTAAGAATTCTTCATTGTCATTCATCCACTTTGAACGGTCGATAACTTGAAAAATATTTCATCATGCTATTTCTTCATAGTACAATTGTTATAAATTATATTTAATTATAATATAATATAATATATAATAATGAAATAATAATAGATTGTAAAAATAATAATGAAGTAATAATAAAAAAAGTAGAATTATTTTGTAGGTTTATTATTGTAACTGCTTAGATTATTATAGAAAAAGAAATACATTTTAAGGAAAATTTATGACAATTGTATTGTGAAGAAATAACATGATGAAATATTTTTCAAGTTATCGACCGTTCGAAGTGGATGAATGACAATGAAGAATTCTTACCGCGCCACTAGGCTCTCCGATTGGTGCGTTGCATTTGGTGGGGGAAAAAGTTAGCTGCCGTGTATAAATAGAGGGACTCAAGAAGCTGAAGTTATTCCAACGACTGCTACTGTTCCGGAAAGTACTGTTCTGCTCTATTTGCTTTTTTGAATTCTTTTACTATGACTGGTCGAGGAAAGGGAGGAAAAGGGTTGGGAAAGGGAGGTGCGAAGCGTCACAGGAAGGTTCTTCGCGATAACATCCAAGGTATCACCAAACCAGCGATTCGTCGTTTGGCTCGTCGAGGTGGTGTAAAACGTATTTCTGGATTGATTTACGAAGAAACTCGTGGCGTATTGAAAGTTTTCCTGGAAAACGTTATTCGTGATGCAGTCACTTATACCGAACACGCAAAGAGAAAGACTGTGACAGCCATGGACGTAGTCTACGCTCTGAAACGTCAAGGGCGCACTCTCTATGGATTTGGTGGTTAAATACTTCCATAGGTGCAGAATCTTCAGTCATCTTTTGATTATAAAAACGGCCCTTCTCAGGGCCACAACATTTTTTTCAACGAAATGGAACTTGTTCGATACACTAGTAATTCGTTATTAAATAAGTTTATATTTTGTTCTATTGTAAAATGAAATTCAATTTGACATAATATATTAACATTTGATGCTTTATTAATTCAATTTGTTTTTTCACAAATCATAAATGAACAAATGTTTTTTTTATTCATTGTGCGTGCAACAGTGTATTCGATTGGAATTGAATATATTAGATATTTTAATGGTAATTCACTTTTTCCCTTCATTAACCAATTGCGCTGGAGAGGCCATGCACGTCCTAATGCTTTGTCACAGAATCGCCAACGAAGTGGTATGTACGTCGTCTTGCGGTAGTCGCAGAAACATAAACGAGTGCATAACACGTCGGGTGGGATTGTTTGCCAGACCACAGATTCCCTTCAAAAAAACTATAAAAAGTCCTAGGTCGAGAATAAATTAGTTTAGAAAATATAAATCTTTTTCCGATTTCTCTGAGGCATCGAACACTGTTCGACGCCTCCCAGCGATTTACATTGGATTGTCTGGTACACGCGTCGGTGAATTTTTTGCCAGTGCAAGTAGTTAAACTACTTTTCACTTTGTTATATTCATTGTAACGTCGTTTGAATTTACAACTTATGTAATGTGCCACGTCAACAAAAATACTTATAATTCTCGGTGAGAATTGATTATATATTCCTCTATTAATAAAAAGAAAAAAAGAACTCGTAGTAATATGTCACTATATATATGTTCATTCACTCTTCACATTTACTATATAAAATATTTTTCTTATTAGAATAAAATAAATTATTTTGATCATATTTAAGATTTAAAAGATAATTTTTTAATTTCTGGAAGGATGACTTAAAGTTTGGAAAAATAATATAGTTTCATTTACGCTTTATTCATTTTATGTCGACAAAAAGTGACAAAGCAAGAAAAAAGAAACTGTCATGTTCTATATATAAAACATGTATTGATTCTTAAACGATCAATGATCATTTATATAACATCGACTCAGTTTTCTTTTTTTAAGCGGTTATTTTACTATCTTTTACACAGTTACGTATGTGTTTACGTATATATATATATATATACATGTTCACATAATATCGTCAACCGTTTACGAAAAAATAATGACGGCATTCCGATGATTCGATTGTTTTATCGCTATATATATATAGTATTGATCCTGTCCAAACGATGCTCCGTTGTCAACAAAATAAAAGCAAAATTAAGAAGATTACAAAAATATAGTCGTTTGGCTCAATTTAAATATTAGAATTTGTTGGTGCAATTTCGCCAAAATTACTAATATATTTAAAAAATCTTGTCAACTTACTGTACACAGAGGATATACTTATAAAAGATGAATTTAAAAAATTATATATATAAATTCTCTATACATATAACAATCTACAGAGATGATATAAATTAGAAAGATAATAATAACATATAAAGAATATAACGCGAATAAAAATTTAAATATTTCCACATAAAAATATGTTCAACGTAATAAATTATTGGTGGCCCTAAAAAGGGCCGGTTTATAATTTCATAATATTAATCACTTATTTTGAACTCGTGTATTTGGTCACAGCTTTGGTACCTTCACTAACAGCGTGTTTTGCGAGTTCACCAGGTAGCAACAAACGTACTGCAGTTTGGATTTCCCGAGAAGTAATGGTCGAACGTTTGTTATAATGAGCTAATCTCGATGCTTCCGCGGCAATTCGTTCGAAAACATCGTTGACGAAACTGTTCATAATGCTCATGGCTTTACTGGATATTCCAGTATCTGGATGAACTTGCTTGAGTACTTTGTAGATGTAAATAGCATAACTTTCCTTCCTCTTACGCTTCTTCTTTTTATCGGACTTATTAATGTTCTTTTGAGCTTTACCAGCTTTTTTAACAGCTTTACCACTAGCTTTAGGCGGCATAATGAATACAAGTCTTTGTTTATCGCAACAGTCTCGATACCACGATAACTTGATGAGTAATAACCCGACCTAAGCTTAGGCTTCCATTATATAGTCTGTAGTGACTCCGTCCTCCGCCAATAGGAGCGCTGTAGAAGCCCAAGAACCTTTCGAGCGATTCTATTGGTCCGTTTCTACGTACAAGCAACTGTATAAATATGATAACACTGT
Organism: Dolichovespula media; assembly: GCA_911387685.1. Classification (NCBI taxonomy): domain Eukaryota; kingdom Metazoa; phylum Arthropoda; class Insecta; order Hymenoptera; family Vespidae; genus Dolichovespula; species Dolichovespula media. Next base: position 4,839,510 of record OU426861.1, on the reverse strand, counting down.
TGCGTGCTTTTATTTCTGAAACAGAGCCAGGAGCGTTCGTTTCGATTTTGTAAATTCAAATTTTTCAAAAAGTGAAATGTCCGGACGTGGAAAAGGTGGTAAAGTAAAGGGAAAGGCGAAGTCGCGATCAAATAGAGCTGGATTACAGTTTCCAGTTGGCCGTATCCATCGTCTTTTAAGAAAGGGTAATTATGCCGAACGTGTTGGAGCCGGAGCACCAGTCTATTTGGCGGCAGTAATGGAATATCTAGCTGCTGAAGTTCTCGAGCTGGCAGGAAATGCCGCTCGTGATAACAAAAAGACAAGAATTATTCCGAGACATCTGCAATTAGCGATCCGAAATGACGAAGAATTAAATAAATTGTTGTCTGGTGTGACTATTGCTCAGGGAGGTGTCTTGCCAAATATTCAAGCAGTTTTACTTCCAAAGAAGACTGAAAAGAAAACATAATTAAAAATCCATAGATCCAAAACGGCCCTTTTGAGGGCCACTAGATAAGATTTTTCTTAAGGAAGTATCTCGTTTATGTTACAATACTATATGATCCATTGCAAACATACATATAATATATCTTCTAAATATATACAAGGATATTTTCTTTATATTTAGAAGTCATTTTTCTTATTATTAGAGAAATTATAAAAAATTGTTTCATTCTTTATTTAAATTTATGTACATTCAATCTTATTTATGCAAGTTAAAATAGATTTGTTTTTACATTTGTTTGTGAAGTATAAATGTTCCATTTTTTTTTTTTAATCTGGCGTGTAGAAATGTATACAAATTAACCATGACAAAAATATGTGGCAACATTGTAATAAAAGTATGTGTAACAGAATCACGTAAAGATTTGGCAACAGTGTATGAGACTGTTGCTCATCTTAAGTCGCATTTAATGATACACGAGTCGATATTACCTTTTGTTTACTTGTCGATAAGATAAATAGTCGTAATTTTGAAAAATTCTCATTTTCAAATTAATGGTTCAGAAATGATATATCAATAATATTAATAACAAAATTCACAATATCCCATCATGATATGAATTAATTATTGTACTTTCATACTTAATTTAAATGAACGGTAAATGTTAAAGAGAAAAATTAATATCAATGTAGCATAAAATTTGAAGATGAAGAAATGAATTTAATCAGTGTTGTTTTAGTGTTCCCTACAATTGTCGTTTCCTATTGATTTCGTGATTTAAAAAATTCCTATATTAATGGCTCTAATAAAAACTTGATTTTGTAGAAAAAAAAAGAAGTAACGAAAGAAAAAAATATATATATATATATTATTTATGAAAGAAAAAATCTTGAATTTAATTTGATTCAACTTTAAAAGAGAGAAAGGAAGTGAAAATTTCCCTTCCTAATCTAAACAAATAATCTTTTTCTCATAGCGCGTGGCAAAGGGAGAACTTGGCTTACATCCCAGTGTGTTTGTTTCAACTTCATTTGCATCTTGGTTCAATGCACTTTTAATGGTTCCTATAATTTCATATATACATATACATTTTGTACCTATGATCTTAATATATATTCCGAGTGATCGTAATAATGATTTAATTCATGTAAAATTTGTGAAGTTTCATGATGACTCCAAAACACTCGGTCGCGATTTAGATTGAAATTGATAGAGCTTGATTCGTAGATCGTTGAAAATGAGATAGGTCGATAACGCTGTTGGTTGAAATTCTCTTCAATGATATACCGACTTTAATACGCGGCAGTTATTTATTAATTGACGGTCACACTAAATTTACTTCCCGAAACTCTACTGCTTTTTGTAAATATTTAGAATTGTTTCGTACTCAAACGTGCGTTATGGAGTAATGCACTTTTTTAAAACAAACGTACAGACTGTTTATTACAAATTATTTTATATAAATTCGTATATTCATGAAAAGTAACGATTATTCAAGGTTAGCTGTATGAAAAGTTAAAGGTGATATATTTACTGATCGAAATATGAAAAGGTAATTAGCTCGAGAACCATTAGAGCTATCGATGTAATTGTTTTGTGATGAGTGAGTCTATCGCATTGATTTAGCCTTTCTAAAGCTAAATTGTTGATCGATAATGACCCCTTTATCGTCGAAACGTTTTAGTTTAGTTTTAATAACTTATTATAAATGCATTTTTTACTTTACCACCCAGCACGGAGTTGAGGATAATGAACTTGAAAATGATGGAATAATCCGAACGATTTTCCTTTCATTAGGAAAATAGCTGCGACTGATAAAAATCTTAAAAACGTAATAAATTTGTAAAACGATTTTGAACGAGATATGCTTTAACGTACATAAGTGTCGTTGTTCTATCATCTTCCGGGAAGCTTTATTTTTCTCGAGGCTAATCAAAAAGAGATAATCAAAGAAATGGAGTCAGGAGAAATGAAAGCCCCCCCCCAACCCCCTATTAAATGTCATCTCAGTCATGTTCGAGCTGATTCATAAGGATTGTTTATCAGTTAGGCAGTTTCAACATGTCGCAACACGAAATGTGTGACCCCTAAAAGTTGGATATTTTCCCGAATGGTATTGATTATAATCAAATGATATCAATCAAATAAGCTTTCCCGAGTTTAAAATACTCCTACCAATTCGGGCCGAAATAGTACGGATTGACTCGTAAAAACAGCTATCGCTATAATTCCATTGCCAACACCTTAATCTTTTTATATGACGAATAAACGATGTTGTAAGCTCATCGTTGACCAATATTTTAAACCAAAAGAAATTGCAACCCATTAATTGCACGATTAGTTTTCCTCGTAAAGAATCGAAATAATAATTATCGTATGAATAATTTATCCCGTAGCAACTAGAGAAGGATAGCTTTAATTTGACCTTTTCCGTTAAGAATTGTCAATATTTCTAATCAATTATATTGGTCAAATCATGTGGATGAGAGGTGCCCAATGATTAATTCGGATAATGATTCCTGAGGCGTTGGAATACTGCATTTACCTCCCCCCTAACAATAAATTTGTTTGCTTGAACCGGCGTATTTATATCTGACAACTAACTTTGTCTACTCCCACCAAATGCAACGAGCCAATCAAAGAGCCTAGCGACGCAGTAAGGATTGTACGATGCAATTAGCACTCCTTCGCGTGGTCAATAACTTGACAAAATATCTCACTAAAGTAAATCATTTCTATGTAATAAAATAATTGAAAATTATTCTAAAATTTACCTTTGCTAATAATCTAAACAGTCACTAAAGTTTAACAAAATGTACATTCTGCAACGTATCGTTTTTTCTTTTTTTTTTACATTACTGTTAATCTGCTATTATTATTATTATTATTATTTCCAAAATCTAATAACTGATTCGATTAATTAATTGAAGATATTACTGTACCAAAAATATGTATCTAAATTTAATTTATTCCGATGAATTCATAACATTATTATCATTAGTATACGTTAATATATTATCATCTTCATTCCTTTGATAATTTAACCATTCTTGTTTTTGATGTCAGGAATCTTCCGTATATATTTACTGCCAGTGAACCATATGATGATATCGCGTGGATAAGCCAAAGATTTTTACAAGACTATTTATCGGTAATGTATATCAGTTGACCAAATAAACTCCGATAGTTTCTTTTAGATCGATACTTTATTAATCGAATAATCGCGACACACACGCACGCACACGCACACACACGCGCGCGCAAAAAAAGAATTGGTTTTGGCTTCTGTCATCGTAAATAATACTACACATGGACATATCTTAGGAAAGGTTTGTATATCCATCTTTAGCTACCGTGTCACATCTACCTAGACGAGTCATCATCCCTCAAAACATTCGCCGCCAAGCATATTTTGACAAACTTTTCCCGCCCACGCAAATTAGATTGGATCATATGGGGAAAAAAAAAACCTGAACTGAATTATAGTATTGAATTTCACAAAAATACTGTACGTAAGATATTTATATTTATATTCCACGACGTTCACTGTCGTAACATAAACAAAAAGAAGAATCATGTAAACGAAGAGAGCTCGGTGACGCGTTGTCAACGATGACTGCTATGGCAACCAATTTGTTTTAACAGATTGTTTTCAATACCTACATTCAGAAAGAAAGAAACTATATTCAAATCGTATCAGTGCTATTCATTATACGCGATGTATAACGCCCATATATATCCTCCCGAATTACATCAAGATACCGAAACATCTTTTTCCTTTATTCATCACGTATCGCTAATCAAATCGTCCCGCGTACGACGTGACATAGAAAAGAGGCCCTTCGTAAGTAATGAAGTGACACCCCACTCCCAGCCGTAGATTGTGAATTTTTGTCGAAATTTCACATAAAATTTTGGTAAGAAAAAATATAAGTAGATGAATTGATATTGTTCCCGTTTGAAAATAATTTGTGGCCCTGAAAAGGGCCATTTGTGTGTGTTTATATCTGAAATAATTATTTCTTAGCAGTGGCCTTGTTAGTCGTAGCTTTTTTCGGTTTTGGAGTTCTAGTTTTGGCGGCAGGTGCTTTCGCAGTTTTTCTCGTCTTTGATATGGTTTTCGCTTGTGCCGCCTTTTTCGTGGTTTTCTTTTCGGTTGTAGCTGCAGCAGCGGCAGCGGCAGCGGCAGTAGCAGCTGCGGCAGCAGTTTTAACACCAGCTTTGGCAGCAGTTTTAGGAGCAGATGCTGCTTTAGGTTTCTTTTGATCCGCAGGTTTCTTTGCAGTCTCGGCCTTCTTCGGCGCTTTAGCTTTCTTACTATTACTCGCCGGTTTATTCGCTACGGCATTCTTTTTCTCAACAGATTTATCCGTAGCTTTCTTCTCTTTAGGAGAACGTTGAGGTTTTGGCTTGGCTGTTCCACTTTTAACAGTTGAGAGTTTAAACGATCCCGATGCACCTTTTCCTTTAGTTTGTACCACAGAACCAGACGATACTGCAGTCTTTAAATAACGTTTTATAAATGGCGTAACTTTTTCACCATCAACCTTGTACGTAGCAACGATATACTTCTTAATAGCCTGCAACGACGAGCCCTTACGATCCTTTAACTCTTTAATGGCAGCGGTAACCATTTCAGAGGTTGGAGGATGGGTGGATTTCGGCCGTTGCGTTTTCGTTTTCGCTTTAGTAGCCTTTTTCGGAGCAGGCTTTACGTTCTCGACGTTATTTTCAACTGTTGTACTTCCACTATTGTTTGTCGTGTCCTCCATTTTAAAGTCAAATCAAAAAAGAAATTCGACTAAGAGATAGTTATAGGCTGCGATAGTCTGACAGAGCACGACAGAGATTGCTTCGAATATGAAGCTCGCTCCAAAATCGCGGGTATGCGTCTCTAGTTGCGGACCATGAAGAGAGGCTCACCTAGTATGGCGCACCGTCGCTTCGATCAGAAAGACGTAGCTACAATTTTACCTCCGTGTTTCTTCCTTTATTTTTTCGTCACTGTTCAACGAAACGATCGATAATATATATCAAATGATAGATAAGTTTATAAATTTTCAGATACGTATTTCCATTTGAACGTATAGGCTACATATTTTCATTTATATGCTCATATTTAGAAGCGTGCTTTCTATTGCAGATTGTTTAACAGCAAATAAAGTCTTAATACGGTCTATTTATTGCAATAATTGTCTAATTTTTAATGTCAATATTATCTTGACAGAATAATCTTCCTATTTCAGTTCATAGTTTCATGGCAGAACCTCTCATTACCGCTAAAAATGTGACAATAAAACTGCGTACTAGTACTGCGTAACTTATCTTACACATTCGTACTTTTATCTATTCTTACTTATAGATATTCATATAAACATTAATGACGATAATTGTTTTACACCGAATAGTCTCCAAAAATGAATAATAACCATTTAAAAATGTTCGATATTGAAAACATTGAATGTAATGTAAGAATATCTTAAGTAGGAAATTATAAGATGCGTTCATGTATTTTTAACAGCAGTAGATTCCCAACAAAGGTACCGTCAAATTTTGTTTCGAAAGGTTGAAAACGTGAACGTTATTATTAAAAGATATTATTGAAAAAAATAAAAATAATATTTAACCAACGAAAGAAATTAATATTCTTACGTATTGAAAATATTTAATATCTTATTTGTAATGATATCCTTTATTATTGGAAACGATTTGATCGGATGTAGAAATACTATCTATTTCAATAAAAAAAATATACTATCTATTAACAAATTAGAACTTTACATAAAACAAGAAATATAAGGCAAAACTAGTAACATGTTTAAATATACGAAACTTATATACATTATCAACAAAGAAAATTACACAGGGTAATGCATTATATGAATTTCAAATAAACACTTATCCATTATAAGTTTATTTTCAAATATTAAGGATTTTTAATAACTTTGTAATAAGAATATAATTCTTTTAAAATATACTTGCTTACTTCTATAAATCGTTTTGTTATATTTTATTATATATTTACAACTTAACAATTATGCAAATATGTTATAAATATAATTTATATTATTATATAGTTGAATGAAAAATATACATATAAATAATAATATAAGCATATCTGCTATAAACAATGTAAACTATCAATATAAGAATGGATATTACTATTATTTTATATTACATAAATAATTTAGTTTATGTTTCTCATTATTACATTATTTACAGTTAATATATCATCAAGTAATAATCATATTTACAAACAGTTCCTCCCGCGTAGAAGTCGAACGATATCTTTCGACTTCCCCCACTATCGAATTACTGTCCAATCAACGATCAGTAAGGGTATCCTACAGTATATATAAAGAGCGGATACTGGAGGCGAGTCATTGGTTTCTTGGCTATTCGTTGAGTAAGTTAGTTACGAACGATCTTAAGAAATGGCTCGTACTAAGCAAACTGCGCGTAAATCAACCGGAGGAAAGGCTCCTCGCAAGCAATTGGCTACCAAGGCAGCTCGAAAAAGTGCACCTGCAACTGGTGGAGTGAAGAAACCTCATCGTTATAGGCCTGGCACTGTAGCTCTTCGTGAAATTCGTCGTTATCAGAAGAGTACTGAATTACTCATTCGAAAGTTACCGTTCCAACGTCTCGTGCGTGAAATTGCTCAAGATTTCAAAACTGATCTACGTTTCCAAAGTTCAGCTGTAATGGCTCTTCAGGAAGCTAGTGAAGCGTACTTGGTTGGATTATTCGAAGATACTAATCTCTGTGCCATTCACGCAAAACGTGTTACCATCATGCCTAAAGACATACAATTGGCTCGGCGAATTAGAGGAGAAAGAGCTTAATTAATTTCATCAGGTTTCAAATACCAAAAAACGGCCCTTTTCAGGGCCAACATTTCTTTTATGATAGACTTATTCTCATTCACAAATAAGGATGTACTCCTATTAATAGATATTCTCGTATAATATATTCCTTTTTGAAAAAATTTAAGAAACACGTTTCGGAACTTTTGAATATAATAATTTTTTTTTCAAATATATTTTTATTTATCAATGTGGTGTGACAATAGAAAATACCAAGTGAGAATAATATAAAATTTTTATAGCGGGCAGTGACTTCTTTTTGATACAGTAAGATAAACAATGCTCTCTTTTTGTAAATAATACAGACACTGTTGATAACGAACATCTTTAGGATATAGATGTTATTTCTATCGAAAGACTTCGTGTAATAAAATATTCGTTTTATATAGGCTCGTGGATATTTAACCCATTTTCTAAACATGTGCTATTAACTGAGGCAAGATCCATTTTACGGTATAAGATTATAATTTCAACAAAAATAACATACCACGATATCACTGAACTTCCTATGTTAACTTTGTTTAATTTTCGAGCATAAATTTGGCAACTAACAGCATTAGATAGGTTCATGATTGCATTCCTAATGGAAGCCTTCGTCATGGCTAAATTCTTACTCATAATTTTGAATCAAGCAAGGGTTAGTTCAATTTACATGTTATATGTTAAAAAAGATCTAACATAGTTATTGTAGGTTTTGCTAAGCCTTCTGAAAACGGTATGCATCGTTGTTTAATGATTTTTTTTGTCTATTTGATATGGAGCGTCAATTGATTTTCATCCATGAATTTCAATTTCTTTACAATTAAATTATCATCTTTGATGTTTGTTCTTTGTATAATTCTAATACATTCGACGAAATTCTGATTTATTTAAAGCTCTATCATCTGCCAGATTTCAAAATATATAAACAAGCATCAAATTTATTTATTGTAATAGTATTATTAAAATATATTTATGAAGACATAATAAAAATACATTAGTTAACTAAAAGCACATGGATAACATTGTGGATATAATGATGAATACGTATAAATGTATATTTTTCATATAAATATTTTTATAAACTTCGTTAAATCAATGTGTAGATTTATAATACTGCGGAAATACATTTGTTGAAAATTATTTAATGTTAAAATCATTAGATAAGTAATTTTTTAAATAATTTTACTGAGGAGAATTAATTTCGTGAAATATTTTTCATGTTATTGACCGTCTGAAGCGAGTCACTGACAATGAAGAATTCTCCCTGCGCCTCTGAACTCTCCGATTGGTGCGTTGCATTTGGTGGGGGAAAAGGATAGTTGCTATGTATAAATACAGCTACCCAAGCAATCGAATCCATTTTAGAAGAGACAAGGTATCTCGGCAGCAGCAGCAGCAGGAGCAACCGCAACTTGTCAAAGAAAGATTAAGAGACCCCTTTTGGTTCATTCTTGGTTCACACTATGATAGTGCAGTGACTTTTAAGTGAATCGAGATAAAAGTCAAGACTTTACATAAGAAGATATCGGCGCTAGCCGGCTTTTTCCAACGGGCTGGTTAGGCCTCAAGCTCAGTCCTCTCTCTACCAACAAAAGCAGAATCTAGAAGGGCAGCCAAGCCATACCCCATTATTGGGAATGAAAGGCACCTAGAAAGAAGACCCCGAGGTTCTGATGCACTCTCCTTTCTTTTTGAAGATTAGTACGAGGTAGGAGTTTTGGAGTGATTGGAGTCTTTTGATTGATGATTTTGGGGCACCACCCCATAATTGGGCACCATAGGTTAGGATAGGGCGAACACAAGTGAGGTACACAGTAGTCTTAAGATTAGTGGGAAATTAGCTATTTCTAACGAGTAGTGAATAAAGTTTTCTTATGGGAGCATAGGCTTTAGTCCTTTCTTCAATGGCTGGTTTCCATCTAACGGCATGATCAATTGTCAATCCAAGATATTTGATTTTATTTTTCCACAGGATATCCGTGAATCCAACTCTAAGTGGAGGTGATTATTTGAACTTGCTGGCACGTTTTCTGTGATAGATAATTGTCTCTGACTTAGATGGATTTAGTTCTAGCTTCCAGTCAAAAAAGAAGGTCTGAATGGAATTTAGGTGGGTTTGTAGGTATTTATGTATTTTGGAGGGAGACCATGAGGAAGTTAGTACTGCTGTGTCATTCGCGCAAATGGATAGAAGAGTAGAAGGATTTGTAGGTATATCATTAATGAACAAATTGAAGAGGATAGGACACCTAGGACCGAGCCCTGTGGTACACCTGCGTTGATTGTTCTGGTGCTTGATAGTGCTTTGTTTATTTTGACATTGAACGATCTATTAGCAGCTAGGTAGCTGCTGATAATCTTGAGCATGTGATTCGGGAATTTATATTCGTCTAGTTTATGAAGAAAAGACCATTGTGCCACACTGAGTCAAATGCTTTGTTTAGGTCAAGGAGCAGCATTCCTGTGAATCTTTTCTTGTTATATTCATTTGCTATATGATGAACTACTCTAATGAGTTGTAGGATTGTTGAGTGATTGTTTCTCAAGTGAAATAGTTGATTAATTAAAATGTTGGAGTTCACAAACTTTTTGAGTTCGATGGCTATTGCTTTTTCTAGAAATTTGCCGCAGATGCTAAGTAGGCTCACTGGACAGTAACTGCTAGGAAGACTTGGATTTTTCCCTGCTTGGGGATAGGGATAACTATGGCGTTTTTCCAGGGGGTCGCGAACTAATGTAGCCTAAGGGGGAGGCTTGGAAAATGTGTAGTAGTAGAGCTGGACCAAGGGTTTTTTGAGATGAAGTGCTGAGATTTTATCAGAACCAGGTGATTTTTTGTTAGGAAGGGTTTTAATGATGTTTCTTAGGGATTGGAATGTGAAGCTAGGGTAATCGAATTGGGAAGAGATGGATTGTATTTTGGCAGCAGACATGAGTGTTGCCTCCTCGCGGGGGAATGCGGAATTGTAAGCGTTTAGGTGGACTTTTTGGAAGACATCGGCCAGGAGATTTGCTTTGCTAGTGTCGTCCTGGACTGAGTCTGATTTGTTAAAGTCTTCTAAGGGAGGGAGGACAGCTTTTTTCCTTGTGAAGATTTTATAATAGTTCCAGAATGATTGATCTTGGGTTTTTAGTTTGGAAAGGCGCTTGTGCCATTCCGCGAATTTTAATTCACATAAGAGTTTGTGAATTTTTTGTGATAGTATGTTCCTGAGCAGTCTGAAGTATGGGTTGTTGGTGCACTGATGGTGTCGCCTACTGCATTTCTTTTCTTTATTAGCGCTTGAACTTCTGGTATATGTGAGAAGGTTCTGTTATGGTGGTGGGTGAAGGTGGTGGTTTTGAGGAAAGTGTGATTAATGTGAGTATTGAGTCTATTTCGGCGTTTATCTCTGGTTGTGAACTTATGGAGTTATTGATTAGGTAGTTGCTGGTTTTTTGTTTGTAGGTGTTCCAGTCAGTTTTGCGATAGGATTTTAGCAGTGAGATGGGGTTTGCTGAGTCTATTTCAAGGATGACTGGTTTGTGGGCGGACGAGAGGTCATTTTTAGTGTGGCATTTGGATGTAACTGTGATGTTTGTGAGAAAAATATCAATAGTGGAAGCATACTTCCCTTTGAAAAATGTGAAGGAGGGAGGATATATTATGTTTTTGATACTAGTCGCGTTCCATAATAGGATGGGACTAATATGCATCAAGTTTTTCTGTGATTTATAAATGGGATATTTAGATTTGGGATTCTTTTGAATTTCGGTGTAAGATGCCTTGATATTGTGGTTTTCTAGTTCTTGAAGAATCTCGGATTTATCAAATCTATGAGGTCCTTTTAACACTTTGCCGGCCGTGCATTTATCGAAGTGCCGTTACGCTGCCGCCGGCGTGATTCACGCAGGTTCTACTGCTCACCAACGGTGATATTTACGCAATTTTTCGCAACATAAGTAGTTGGAATATAATTATTATTATTATTAAAGAAGGCACTAAAATAACTGTTACACTATTTTTATTCCATAGCCTTATGTTTTTTAATTAGTACTAAAATATTTTATTTAAAAATTTAACTCCTAGGATTCATAGTTCTTTTCAGTGTGATAATTTTGAAAACATTTTCCAACATGCAGAGGAACATTGCAGGAAGAATACATATGCAGTGGAACTTCTTTTCTTGGCGGCAGTGCAGATTTTGCAAGCCCTTCGTGGGTTTTTAATTCTCCCATTACCACTAATACGTGTTATGCTATGTTTCCTCATGACCGCGGTAAGCCTGTCTGGTGGATCATACCTCGGCGATCTTTTATTACATTGAGCAGCCGATTTTGATTGTTGCTCCTCTTCATTCCCATTAATCCATGCTAGTGCAAGATTTAGTAGAAATTGTTTGTATCGAATAGGATTTTCTGAATTTTTTATGCATATCTGGTACGCGTTGAGTAATGCACAGTTTATAAGGTAAAAACAGTTTTTTTGTACATTTTTTGTTTTGCGAAGTATGGAATAGTACGAAAGGTATTCATCGGCGTGATCAAAACCTTTCATAAATTTATTATATTCCCGTATACAAATTGGTTTCATGCTCTTCTTTTTTGTTCTTTTACTCACACATTCGACCATGTACGCTGAATGTATCGTAGAAATCATCGTTATCAATTTTTTGGGCGAATTCCATTTTTGTACCAAAATCTTCCCTTTTCTACGAAATTACATTGACTTATCTTTCAATGTAGCAGATTTTAAACAATTTGGCACTTCTCTGTTTGCTCTAATTGTGCCACAGATGTTTGTTTTATGCTTTAGTAACTCCTCTGCAATTTTTACACTATTGTAATAGTTGTCTATATATACATCGTGCTATAAATTGATATATGGCGATAGTACGGATAATATTGTAGCTATTATTAGTCCTTGAACGGTTCACGATTAATTGCCATTGTAATTTTAATGTTTTCTAACATCGTGACATGATCGCCGTCAATAACATGTACTTCTACTTTGCCCGCAGTTATCTGAAAACAACAGTATTTAATAGTAGATTAATGTTATACTCATGATCTATAAGAATTTTCAAAACTTACATTTTGTAGTCCATAATCATACGAGTTATGTTGTACAGACGTTAACACTGGTTTGAACAATGTGATTGGTGTGCTTATATACGGTATTGGTTTCGGATTATATTTCATGGATGCCAGCAATCTCACATAAATTGAGGAAACAGCGTTACTTTGATCTCGTTCCAAATATAATTGCTTGTGTTCAGGTGGCAATGAATTAAAGAATGTATTTAATTTCTCATCCCATGTCTTGGATTTTTTCAATTCTAGTGCAAACTGGAAAATAACGTTCGAAAATTGGTATGACAATTGCGAGAAATAGAAAAAGAAAAAATTGACAAACCTGTTTACTATCAGCAGATGTAAATGTCTCTGCTATGCTAACAAGAACGTTGTTTTGCAGCTCTTCCTCCGATGACGATTTAAAATATTGGCTTATAATTTCTTTCATTAGCTGAGGAGCACCGTCTATCAAAATTAGCCGGCCATTAAACCCTTTGGCCTCTAATTGTCGTGTGAGTTCAATTGTTACAAGCGATCCGAATGAATATCCCACTAAAGTGAAATCTATTCGATCTTTTAGTTTCTCTTCTATATGCTGTAATATGTAAAGTTATATACAATTTTAATCCGACAGGTTCAATAATATTTAATTTAATTAAATCTTTCTTTAGTAAAAGAGTATACCGGTAGAAATGAGTGGGCCATTTCTTCTATAGTTCTTAATTCATTATTTGTCCCAAGTTGGAAACAAGTTGCAGGCGACTTAATTTTCGATTCTAATGTTCTAAAAATGCTACCAAAGCCTTCGATACCTGGAATGAAGAATATCTCGCTCCGACCTGCCTCTGGATTAGTTTCGAGGGGCATAGCTATTTCGGTAGAAAGTTTCTTGCCGAACAATTGCATCAACATCTTTATACCATTGTATTTTTCTTTTCTAGAAGTTTCATTATGATTATTATTATCTGACCTCTGATTATTCATTTCCACAATTTTGGCAAAGTTTAATTTGCGAATATCTTCCGTGTTGAGATATATTTCGTACTCGCGCTCTAATGTTTTTTTTATTTCTATACCCATCATAGAATCCATTCCAAGTTCTGCCAACGTAGATTGTAGATTGATAGTTTTTAAATCTTTAATACCTATAATCGAGAATTCGTTATTTAAGTGACATAAAAAACGTAAAAGTGAGCAAAAAAATCAAATTATGGAATTTAGTAATAATCAAAATAATAAATAATAAACTTACACATAATTTTTAAGACAGTATCTACGACATTGTCCGCACCGTAACTACCTGATTGTTTTTTAGCAACTATCATACTTGCAACTATAGGTCTATCCTGTACCAAAAATCGATCGAGTTCTTCTAAACATGATTTTATTTTTTGCTGTAGGGTACCGCCAATAACAAGTTCCTTATCGTTATCCTGAATGTCAGCGACAAGACCGACGTCTCCAATCGCTCCCCATTGAATAGCTAATCCAGGCAAACCTTCTTCTACTCTTTTTTCGCATATTCTTTCCATAATGGAATTAGCCATGCCATAATTCGTTTGGCCGGCATTTCCTCTTCCGCACGAGACGGAAGAAAAGACAATAAAGTGTCGAAGATCTGGACAAAGTTTCCTAGTCACCTCGTCCAATCGTTTTGTGGCCCAGGCCTTTCCTTTGAAAGATTCTTCAAAGGTTTTCGTCGTTTGGTTTCTGCAAATACTGTCTTTTAAAGAAACTGCAAGGTTGAAAATACCATCGACGGGACCTTCATCTATTGCTGATTTCACTATAAGCTCGCAATCTTCTTGTTTAGCCGCATCGAGACCGACAAGGATCTTAATATTCACGCCGTATGATTCCCATAATTTAATTCTCTTTTGTTGATAACCATTCTTTAAGCCGTTTCGCGAAGTAATGACAATATTTTGAGCATTTCGAAGAACCAACCAATCGATTAATTCTAAACCAAAACCACCCAAGCCGCCAATGATTATATAACTTTTGTTCGGAAAACATGTATAAGAAGGTTCAGCCAAGATCGGTGTATTCAATGGTTCATTTTCTTCGCGTATCTTTAAAAGTATCTACGAAATTCAAGATGGATTTCAAGTTATAATTTAAGATAGTGCAAGCAAATGAATATTAAAACAATGACCACAACTTACTTTTCCAATGTGCTTTCCAGCAGCCATGAATCTAAAAGCTTCCTCTACTTGATCCTTGGCGAAGATTGTCCTTACAATAGGCTTGATTGCATTTTCCTTAAGGAGTTTGTTTACAATCGAATATATTTCATTTTTGATTTCGTCATTGGTGATTATAATTTGATCTAGCATTAAAGCTTGAAAACTGATCTCCTTCGTAAAGATATCGATGTCTAACGGATTATTTGCGGCTAAGTCAAACTTTCCAATTTCTAAAAAGCGTCCCCTATGGGCTAAACAACGCAGAGATGCTAGAAGTTTTTCTTCCGCTAAAGAATTTAGAACAATGTCTACACCTCTACCGTTGGTTTGTTGCAAAATCATTTGTTCGAAGCTAGTATCTCGAGAATTTCCAATATGATTATCATCGATACTGGGAAATGTTTCTTTAATGAATTTATGTTTTTCTGGTGTACCGACGGTAGTAAATACTTCACAGCCTTCGTGAAGAGCTAAGGTAATGGCGGCCTGGCCAATACCACCAGCACCAGCGTGGATAAGTATGCTGTCACCTTTTTTCATTTCTCCGTTAATATAAAGCGCAGCAGTACATGTGGAATATACACATGGTACTGTCGCTGCATCTTCCAAAGTCCAACTTTCAGGTATGGTCCAATTAAAAATGTTGTCCATTTGGCAAAGATTTGATATGCATCTGAAAAAATATTTATTTCATGTTTTATTATTTTCGATTACCTTCTGTGCGCGATCAAACCTCAATCTTGTAATTTGTAATCAGTTCACCTTCTTGAATTAAGTCCCATAACACGACGACCACTAATACTGATTCCGCTATATTCAAATCCAAGCATAAGATTAAGTTCTCTTCTGTCTTGTTGAAAAATGTCTACTCCGATTTTACCTGTTGCCAACATTATATCTTTAAAGTTCAATGATGCGTAATGAATGCGAACGAGATCTTCCTTTTCATAATTCTTCATAATTGGCCCTTCGATCCAACGTATCGAACTTAAATCTCCGCGTGACTGTTAACAAATATTTTCGTAAAAATTTTATTGTATTATTTGATGATAATTGTTCAAAATTTGAAAAAATGATCTTACATACCAATTGATTAACGAAGGCATGGTAGACAGGCTTCAATTCGCGAGATGGAAGTAGCTGATGCCTATATGATCCCCAAACGTTCCCTGGTCGTAAAACATTGATGACGAGATCGGTTTCGATTTGTTCCGAATAAAGGGGCAATTCTAAAGAAAATTTCGGGGCTTCGAGATCCTGAACTAAAACAGCTCGGAATATATTACCTCCTGGTTCTTTCTTTAAGCAATTAATGAATCCTAAGAGACCAGATTCAAAGTTTCCTTCCTCAACAAGTATCACCCTTGTGTTGTCATCTTCTGTTTCATTGGCAAGCACAGTTTGTACTTCTTTCAACCAGTTAAATTCATTGCTTTTAACATTAATTAACAATGTATTTTTCGGAGGTTTCTTGATCTTCCTTAACAATATCCAGGAATCCTCGAAATTACGTTTCTCCAAAACTATACCCAAGTGAAATTCCTTTAAAATCGAAAAGTCCAATGGAATATTTTTCTTTTCCCGCGATAAAATGAAAGCTCCATCTTCTGTAGATTTTAAAAGTTGTTTTAATCTATCCTTTTTCTTAATGGTTAACAAACCATATCCAACTGCTAATACTGCTACATCATCCGGTTGTATGTTTTTCAATTCTAACATTTTGATATCTTCAGGAACGTCCTCGTTGTCAAATTTGTTTGGTGGTGCAAATATATTAATGCTTGCTTGGATCAAAGGCAATTTGACTAGAATGTCTCTCAACAATGGAGAAACGAGTTTCTCTGCTGATATATCGTCATTACCCTCGACGAGTTCTATGGTTTTCACCTTGATCAATGGTATATTCTCAAGAGTAATATGCATAGATAACGTTAATATTTCGCGTAATGACATTTCCTCCCTATCATGATAAGCAATGAATTTATGTTCTTCGATAATTGGTTCATTGACAGATTTCTTCCGAGAAATCTCATTAACCCTAACATTATGAATCTCTACACCCTCCGTTACAATCACATCAATGTTCTCAAGTAATTGTACAGGTACATCTGAAATAAAAAAAATCGCGTCATTGTATATCAGTACTGGATATAAAAGAATTTGCTATATAACTTCACGTTGCATTAAGAATAAATATTTACATTTTTCGTTGGTTGTCAAACTTTGCAGATATCGTTGATGAGCATTAGTATCTATAATCAATTTTTGAATTCCTGTCGGTACAAATAAACCTCGGGTATCTACAGCGAGTGCTTTCATCTGCAATATGTTATCCAAGAACGCCACCCAATTGTTTTTCCACTCGACATGACCTTTCTTTCCTGAAACTGACGCACTGTGCAAACTTCGAAAGATGCCGCTATATTGGTAACCACGTAGCTTCAACTCTTTATAAATATCTTTCGCGTCTAATTCTTCTTCTTCATTGACAACAATCGCATTGATCACATCAAGGGGTATTTTCTCCTTCGCTAAGTTTGTTGCAACACGGATCATTCCAGTAACAATAGCAAAATTCCCTTCGACCACTTCGAAATTACCACTGCCTGTTTATTTGTAGATCGACATATGTTAAATTCTTTAAAACGACATATAGATACAAGTTGTGGAAAGTAGTTACCCTTTTGAATCACGACAATCATTTCAATTGTGCCTTCTTTCGGAATGGTGGTAGCTCGATTAAACTTTACATTTTCAAAGACAACGGACACTTCCGTGTACAGTTGTCCTGTCATCATGCTGAAAGTTTCCCAAACCAAACATAAATATCCTGTCGCTGGAAACAAATTCTTGCCATTAACCACGTGACCACTAACGTAGTTAAATTCTTCAGAAGCGATCGATATGTCAATTATTCGTTCTCCAGAATCAATTTTCTCTTTCGTATCGTAAAGTGTCACAAACCAGTCGTCAGAATGTTTCCATCTAAATACATTATAACGTTAAATTTTTATATCACATTCGGAAGAAATAATTATTAACCCCTTTCGTTTACTATATCCTAGCAATTCTTACCTAATGAGTGGGGATATCATTGGAGTATTTCTACTGACCGGATATTCTACGTGTGGATATAAATTAGCAAGATTAAGTTGTGTACCGCTATTATAGAGCTTCCCTAACGCTTGTAGAAAACTGACCATGTTATTTTTATCATGTCGATGATTTAATGCAATATTTCTTACGGTTGGTTGCAGTGATTTTCTTAAAATTGCTTGTAGTAGATTTTGCGGTGCAATTTCAATCGTGACAGCATTATCGGGAGTCAGAGCTAATGTTTCCTCAAATAGTACAGGTTTCAATATGTTATTGGTATGATACTCGGCTGACGAGAGTTTTGCGGCTGATGTCGACCATTCGTTGCGTGGTACCGATGTACTGAGCCATTTTTTACTTCGAGGTTTCGCTACTGTTATCACATTTTTTAAATATGCGATAAGTTTCGATCCAACTGCTGCCATATAACGGCTATGATAAGGAATATTATTGCACGATACCTCTTCCGCGAAAACTTCCCTTCCCTGCCAAATACAAACATATTACGTAGGGATTCGAAAAAATCATTCTGATAGAAAGGAATATTCTTCTTGGCTAATTCATAATTAGCTTCAAACGGACCTGTAATTTTTTAACGAATGCTTTCACAGAATCGGTCGGTCCGCTAACAATTGTACATTCTAATCCATTGTGACATGCGATGTCGATATCAGCAGGACACCAATCCTTAATATCTTCATAGGAAAGCCCTACCATTGCCATAGAACCATTAGGTATCTCTGTTTCCATTAAGGCCATTCCTCGCCAATACGCTGCTAATATCATTTCCTCCGCTGTAAAACATCCATCTGCGTAGGCACAACCAAGTTCACCAACTGAATGTCCGATTACGTAGTCCGGTACTACACCCACAGATGTTAAAAGATCTACCAAGCCGATCTGTAAAGATTTTTTCCTTTTTCAGATCTTATCGAATGAATGCAGATTTTACAAATAATTAAATATTTGACATAACCTGAACTGCAGCAATTCCGACGATCGAGTGCAAGATATTGTTGGACATATTATTATCTTTTTCAGTTAAAATTTTATAAATATTCAATTTACAATGTTTTAATACAGCGTCGCATTTCTCCATTGCTTTAGCAAATATAGGAAATCTCATCAGAGCTTGACCTGGTAAATTACAAATTCCACGTTTCAATACATTTGATACTCGGAGTGGTCATTATTTTAATAATTTTCAATAGTTACGAAGAAATATTAAAACAGAAATTTCTGTACCCATTCCAGACCACTGCGATCCCATTCCAGAAAAGACAAACAATATTGGTTTCTTTATACCAGAATAATTTTCAATCTCTCTCAGTTTTTCGTCAGACGATTTAAAACCAGTTATCGTATATCCCCGACATAAATGACCTGATGTTTCTTTGAGATGAACATCATGAAGGAGACGTACAAATTCGACGTCTATCGGTCGATTATCAATCTACGTAATTGCAATTGTATCATTTTATTTTATGCTAACATAAACAAGTATAATATCTTTATATTTTTTATTTAAAATAACATTGATTCGTTCTACCTACATCGTTTAAGATGGTTACTACTGCTTCTTCGGTACGTCCAGAAACAACTACGAGCCTTGGCAAATCGTCATCTGGCAATCCTTTATTGACCTTTACTTTCGGATTTGATTTGAGTAAGACGTGAGCATTAGCACCACCGAAGCCGAAAGAATTAATGCTTATGTATTCCCCATCAAGTGGAATCGTCTCGGTAACTACTTTGATCCTCCCTTCAGTAAAAGCTTCCACGTCTTTACGTGGACGGTTAAAGTGGATATTCGGCGGTATTAGGCCTGACTCCATCGATATTATGGCCTGTAAAGTATCGAAAACGAAGATAAACGAACAATCGGCTCGTCTTACGCTTAAAACTACGTTTACCTTAGCAATGGAACAAATTCCACTGGCTGGTTCCGTATGACCCAAATTTGATTTGATGGAACCGATTTTGAGAGGATTAGTTCTGCCTTTTGTGAAAATCTGATCTATTGCATTTATTTCTTCAGGATCACCGATTTTAGTTCCTGTACCATGCGCTTCGATGTAAGATATACAAGCCGTTGGTACTCTGCATTCTTCGTAGAATTCTTTTAAAAGAATACTTTGAATTTTGCTAGAAGGAAACGTTATTCCCTGTTCTTTGTAACCATCGCAATTTGTTTTTGCATGAATAACTGTCGCATAGATCCTCTTAGCATTTTTTGCCTTTTGCAGAAAAGTTACAGCGACGGTTTCGCTACGCACGTAACCATCTGCATTTTCGTCGAAACATTTGCAGCAACCATCCTCCGATAAAACCCCTATTAGAGAGATTCAAGATTGAATAACTGTTTTATACTTTTACGATAACTCAAGAAAAAAGGATAAATGATTCGAGCAAAATGTCATAACCAATACCTAAACGCATAAATTGCAAAGTTATGTATGGATGATAGCAAAGATTTGATCCACCGACTATCGCGTAATCGCATTCTCCGCTACATATAACCTTATAAGCGTGTTCCATTGCAAAAAGACTTGAACTGCACGCGGTATCAATGTTATATGATGGTCCAGTGACACCCAACCAATTCGAAATTCTGTTCGCCAAAATAGCTTTGCTACAGTTTAGGATACCTAAGCCATTTACCTACAGTTGAAAAGACGTATTATCCGACCATATAAGCAGTTGTGTATAGGTAAACCATGTATGAACCGATCGCTTATTCGTATTCCCTACCTTGAGTTTATCGTAGTACCAAATTTTCTCGAAATCGGAGAAGCATGAACCTATGAATACACCTGTCCTTGTTCCACGAAGGTCTTCTGGATTAATTCCTGCATCTACGATAGCTTCGTAAGTATGTTCCAACAACATTCTTCCCATAGGATCCATAGTATGTGCTTGTTTAAAATCGACACCAAAAAACAATGCATCGAATTTCTCAACGTTATTAATTTTCCCAACTCGTCGTGGAATTTCTGGATGATCTTATAAATGATAAAGATAAAAAAATATTAATATTGGCTAATGCTTCCGTTGTTGAATAAAATAGATCGCATACGTATAACCCATACCTATTTCCGCTCTGTTATGCGTAACACAATCTTTGCGATTAAAAATATTATCTTTCAATTCGTACAAATTGTTTGATTTCGGAAATCTACCAGCGATTCCGGAAATGACAACTTCTTCGCCTGGTTCTGGATCAACATATTTGAAATATTTGTACGATTCTTCTGGCTCCTTAAACTCACTCATGATATTTTGATGTCTCACCTCTTTCTATAAGAAGTAGAAATTTGATAATCATCTAATGTAGTAAGCGACGAATTCTCTTTTATATACGCTATGTCCCTCCCTATGAAACTCGGTATATCACGTGAACTATTATGCATTCTTGGATCATTTCCTTCTACTTATTCAAATGAAAATATATTTTAATCTGACCCTCCTGAACTACGTGGCTTTTTATTCTAATTATGTGCCTCGTCGTCAATGAAACAGCACTTTTCTATAACGAAAGATTTAAGTTTTATTCTAATACCCTAAATATTTGATAAAAGAAAATCTTTAACTCACACTTCCCAGAGTGTATATACCATTTTTGACGGAAGCTGTTAATACAGACGAGTTCACGTCGATAAGATGTATTGAAATAATAAATTATTTATTAATAATTACATGCATCTGGTATTTACAGTGAATATAATTATTGTACTAATAGCGACTTCCATTAAAATATAAAACTAACTACTTTTCATTAAAATATATTTTATATATTTTTAACACTATACGTAAAAACATACTACATTATACTTGATTTACCTTGTACTGCTTTAATAAACGTCATTAGTACATTATTGCTAGCCTTATAAAACCTTGTTTTGCATATACTTATAAATATATACGAAATAAAATATATAACGAGAAAAATCAGTATTATCTAACAAATGTTCTTTAATCCATAAATTTTACCTTCTCCGTATAATTTCATAAGTGCGAATGTACTAAAACACGTGGGCATAAGAAATAGACAAGGTAAGGAAAGGACCAGAGGATCAGGCAGTCTTCAGTAGACCAACGAGATGAGAAAGATCAGAGTTAAAAGTAACGCGGTTCTTGAGTAGACTCGCGAACAGAGTCACATCAGAGTTAAGGGTATAATTTGAGTCCTGAGTGATCCAACGGATTGTGACTTCAGAACTACGAGTTAAGTCCTGAATAACGTGGTGTGTCGTGAGTAGACCACGTGAAAGTCATCCGAGTAAAGAGGCAACGCATGAACGAGTATCGAGAACGGTTCTGAATGGATCAGCCCGTCACGACCGAGTAATGTATTAAGAGTTAAATTTCGATCAGCCCAGATAAAGAGTAAGTTATTAGTTTAACAGAATTAATGCGAGATACTTGTATATTTTAGCTTTAGTATTTTAGTTGTAGTGTTTTTATTTGTTATACCTTTGTTGATAAAACCCTTATTAATGAAAAAGAACTATGTTGAGTTGACCAATCCATATCTCGCATGTAGAATTACAAAAAATTTCCTATATATATATATATATATATATATATATATATATATATATATCATTGTTATAAACAAAACTAAATCGCAATGACATAATCGTGTTAGCATTGGCGAATTGATCGATGCAAAATTTCTGTGTCCCTTGAATACACAGTCGACTCTGACATTTAGGGTCATTGTTTTCATGTAGGATCCAATTTTCGTTGGTTTCAATAAATTAACATTTAAATGGAAAAGATGGATTTTATAAATTTTTAAAATTTTTTCGACAATTTATTAGTAGCGGTTCACCCATTGCGTCCTATTACATTGTGTAGCCAAAAAGAATCCATCGGTGAATTAATATCGTTCTAATAAATTAATATTTCTCTTTGTTCGTCCGTCTATTAAAATATTTTTGAGACCTCTATGGTATTTTCACCGTACTTTACCATTTTATAACATACCGATCATAAGTTGAAGATCATTGTCAGGTAGATCGTGGCTACTTTACATTTACTTCTGCCATGTGTCATTAGTAAAATGTATTACAAAAAAAAAATGCAAATAAGTGCTTTTGCAAGTCATTTCGTTTTCACGTATATCCATGTCTGCACTAAGCATAATCAAAAAAGATCAAGTAATGTCACGAATGACGACACAAATAGGAATAATCATAAAGTTTAGGCGTGTATTAATTTTAAACAAGCGAATTTACATCTCGTTCGTATTATTGAGAAATACCAATTAAACAGTATAATTTTGCAATCTATGATGTGTTGTTTTTGATTTTATTGTACTTTTCTTTTCAATTATCTACTTAAAAATTTTCTTAACTAAAATTCGGTTTCTAAATCTATGTGCATCCGTAAGCGCAATAATTCGCACACCACTATTGTCAATTATCACCAGCCGCGAAATATTCCGTTGGCAACAATATTCTCCTGTCGCCGTAAGATATTTCGTTAATATCTTATAACCAGTATAGAAGCATTTCGAAGCTTAGAAATTTCGGAACTTATAGCGCATTTTAAATACCATATTTGCTAGTGGAACTTCCGTAATAGAATGTGATTTTGGACTGTACATTAACAAATATTTTATTAATTTTTCACGCCATTTTTTTTCTTTAACATATATTATTTCTAGTCGTTTTAGAATGCTTCTATTTTTTCTTTCTACTTCTTCGAAGAGGTGCCTGGCTAAGCTTTTAAATCTGTGTTTGTACATTGACGATTGTTTGTCTTTACATGTTGATGAATCGAGTTGTAAACATCAGAGCATTTATACAAATAAATACAAGAAAATTACAGATGATTGGCAATTATAGGTGTTGCTCGATAAATTTGGCACTCTTTATCTCTCGTACTTCCCCTCAAAAACTGCTAGATATTATTTTGTCCAATGACTTGGCGAATTGAAGGTGGATAAAGAAGTATTTCAAACATGAGTTGCTTGTTTTTTTTTCACATAGAATATGTTGCCAATAGAAAAAATGTTGGTTCTCATGTTAAAATATAAGGTTGTTTGAAATACTTTTAAATATTAAAATAATAATTGTATAATAAAATAAAATTGTATAATAATACAAATTTGTGATAAATTCATTCCATACGTTTCGATTTCTTCATAGTCGATACAAATTAATGAAATGCTAATATATGGCATCACATTGTCATTATTCGATAAACAGTTTCTCGGATCTTTGAATATTAAAATTTGTTTCCTCATTGTATCGAAAGTTGCTTTATGATTAGTCATTTATATTTTGTCGTTGATTTTTCGAATCTATTTTGAATATATTTCCATTCTGACGACCTAAGTTCATGGTGAACTTATTATAAATAGCGAAAGTTCAGTAAGCCATTTTCGTTATTTTTTTCATTAACAAAACGGATGAAGAATATACTATGTAAAGAGGAAATGAATTGATACGTAAAATGACGGTAAAAGAAAAGGATTAACAATCCCTAACACTTTCTATACACCGCGCCGTGAAAAGGAAATTCCATTCACATCGCGTTACGTTTTTTCGAAATTCTGCAAACTATACTGTAAGTTTTTACTTATTTATGTAGAGATAACATAAAAATTTACTGCCGTAATATCTGTGACGCCGGGCTTTCAATGGAAATCAGTACGTTACAGATATATGTCATTGGCATCGAATGTGTTAAACTTATATTGTCAATAGAGACCTATCATTTCTTTCGAAAGCAAACATTTTACAATATGTAAGTATGCTCATCTTCTCGTTATTCATGCAATAGTAAAATGTCTTGCGCGTATCTCTGCTATACTTTTCAGGACTTGTATTATTCATATTAATTTTAATCCCATTCCATTAATTGGTAATTCCATCAATTTTCCACAGTTCTGTTTTGCATATTTTTTAAAGTTTATTCCGAAGTACATCTATTTTTATCCTGAAAAATATGATCATAGTCACCTTGTCTTTTTCTATTGGAGATTAATATATTCGACGAATAGGATCAATTATTGATTGGAGGAAGTCAACTATTAACTGAAAACATTCGTCGCAAATATAAAAGAATGATAAAGTTTTCAATGTCTAAAAGGATAGGTTTCCGCCTTTGATAGAGAGAGAAAGTAAATATATTTATAAAGCATTAAAAGTATCAATATATCTTTTACTTATCGCACAAGAAAATCTTGAGAAGTAGTTTTATCACTTTCAAAGTAGTTTTATCACTTTCTCTTTGATAGGACATCATAATGACACGAAACCTTGTCAAATATCTACCGCTTCTTTTTAAAAAATTATATCGAAAAATGATTTGTTTAAATCCGTACGATCCGCCTGTGGACCATCCTCCGAAGATAGCTGCTGTTACGTGCCGGATTCAAAGATTAGGGCACAGTATGAAATCATCTTCGAAGGCAGCAAATAACTCGGGAATTAGTATACTGTGTATAAGTGCTTTATTAAGTTGTCATAAGTCAGTAAATTATAGTTGAAGAGGATTTTTGTGAAGCTGTTAGGCCGAAGATCAAAATATATCTGTGCCGATCTGAACAATAGCTTTCACTAAAATCAATTTTTCTGGATAGAGGTCATTCATCCGATCGGATTCTCTTACCTTTCTTATTTTTTCTTTGTATCACGCTTAAGGTACACTCTTCATTTATACTTTACATACCTTTCGTTGACTTATTTAACTCTTTCACAAACATTAAGATAATAATAATAATAATAAAATGTGGTGGACTAATGCATAACACGCCCACACTTACAAAATCTCTCGTTGCGGATGTATTTATTCAAATACCTTTATTCTAACGATGATACTTTCGTAAAATAATATCGGATATATATGTGTGATGTAAGTATATATTACAACATGTCCTGTATGTATATATGTTCGTATGTACATGATAATTGTTTCCTTTTTCCTTTGTTTACGTTTTCCTTTTTTTTCTAACATGAAAAATTGTATCTTGTATTTGTATGTATATAGATCACAAACATGTATCTCTATGTAACTATGTGGGTATCTGTAGTAGAGTAATAATCGGTATCTAATGGTATTTAATTAGTCGCTGTCCACCATATTAGTACAAATGTACTAAAAATTACAGAATTACAGATAATCTGTAAAAAAGGAATACTCTTGAAAGATGATGAGAATACATTGGTTACCAAATGAATATCTTCTCTAGTTGATGCGTTAATCTTCTGACTCATTCCAAGTAAGATTTCAGATCGACGATTTAATAATAGTCGATCCTAAATATGTATTATTTTTTGATAACTAAACTAATAAAACGTATTTTCTATAAACAATTCGCAGCTTAGATTCTTTAAGAAGTAATCGATTCGCGACTAATCCGAGTCAGTGATTCATTTGTTATGATCAAATCGTGGCTAAAGTGATCTCCGCGCTAATGACCGATCTGTCCGTGATAGTTTCATGTTCCTTTCTCGGAGCTTATTATCGTTGTAAGTTTTTCCGTGTTTTCTCGTAGACACAGGGTCGACACCTTGCTATAGCGGATACTTTTCGGTGCGGTTTTTCGAAAGTAAATAAGTTTGCTTAGCTAATCGTACAGTTGATCGACCACGACTATAGTCATGCTAGTCGCGATCTTACTGAAACGACGGTTCCAAAACTTTTGTAAGGTATGCGATGCTCGCCGTCTTTCTTTTATCAAAATCTAACGAGAGCGATAAGCTATGTTCACATTCAACTGGCTAAATACTCTCATATTTGAATATTTAACGCGATTCACTAGTTTGTCATGATCCCTACTTTAAGAATCTCTGTAACCAGGACATTCGTTGTCAGAAACAATCGAAGACCTTCATCTTAAAAACCATCGATATTTTTCATAGTCACAACGATCTGAAAGATTTGATCGATCTATCTATATATAATAGTCCCTTTGAACATTAGAAAGAGTTCTGTATAAATATCTGAAATAATAACAACGTTAGACAAAAAATTTTTTTTTACATTTCGAATCATAAAACTTTATATACGATCTGATGTAATGCGAGTAGTTGCTATATAATGTGTTATTTCGTTGAGTCAATTGTTGTATTCATCATCGAACTGTTGAGGAGGGGCATAAATTTTCGTATGAATAATATAACAAATTCTCCTGCATTAGTAAGTAAGTATTCTCAATAAAGTAAATAAAGCAAAATTTATTATTAATTAAAGCAGAATTATATATATTATTAGATCAAGGAAAAATAAAGTAAGTAAATAGTTAATATCGTTGCTCCACAAAAAGGTTTATAATTAAGTTTTGATATATCGGAATAAACTAAGAAAAGATATCGTTATTTTGACTTTCTTCTTTATTTAAAATTTAATTAAATTATAGTTTAACTACAAACTTGGAGATAATTATAATTACTTAATTATCTCCAGATAGTCTCTTTTTTTTATCTTATTAATTTTAATGTTATTATTATTACTGCCGCAAAAACAATTTATAGAGTTAACAGGGTATTGTGACAAAAACAGCTTGTAGTTTCGTCTCATTCATTTTTTACGTATGTCTGCTTTGATTTATAATTATATCGTTAATTATAAATTTCCTTATATTCATAATAAATATTTTATTATATTACTTTTAATATTATTATTATTACTGTTGGAAATAAATAAATTAATTATGTAATCGGCGCTCGTTATTCTTCTTTTCTGGATTGTTAAGTAAGCAAGACATGTTTTTCTTGAGCGTTGTTAATAAAGTTTATTTCAAAGCGATCTCACGCTATGCAATACTTTTAATATCATTATTCTTACTAAACTGGAAATAAGTAATTTCATTACATTTTTATTAGTCCTCCTTGAAAGGTTCACGATTAATTGCCATTGCAATTTTAATGTTTTCTAACATCGTAACATGATCGCCGTCGATAACATGTACTTCTACTTTGCCCTCAGTTATCTGAAAACAACAGTATTTAATAGTAGATTAATGTTATACTCATGATCTATAAGAATTTTCAAAATTTACATTTTGTAGTCCATAATCATATGAGATATGTTGTACAGAAGGTAACAGCGGTTTGAACAATGTGATTGGTGTGCTTATATACGGTATTGGTTTCGGATTATATTTCATGGATGCCAGCAATCTCATATAAATTGAGGAAACAGCGTTTCTTTAATCTCGTTCCAAATATAATTTCTTGTATTCAGGTGGCAATGAATTAAAGAATGTATTTAATTTCTCATCCCACGTCTTGGATTTTTTCAATTCTAGTACAAACTGGAAAATAACGTTCGAAAATCAGAGTGACAATTGTGAGCAATAGAAAAAGAAAAAATTGACAAACCTGTTTACTATCAGCAGATGTAAATGTCTCTGCTATGCTAAGAAAGTTGTTTTGCAGCTCTTCCTCCGATGACGATTTAAAATATCGGCTTATAATTTCTTTCATTAGCTGAGGAGCACTGTCTATCAAAATTAGCCGGCCATTAAACCCTTTGGCCTCTAATTGTCGTGTGAGTTCAATTGTTACAAGCGATCCGAATGAATATCCCACTAAAGTGAAATCTATTCGATCTTTTAGTTTCTCTTCTATATACTATAATATGTAGTTATACACAATTTTAATCCGACAGGTTCAATAATATTTAATTAAATTATTCAATAAAGTGGACAAAAGTATTAACAAATGTACTGGTGAAACCTCATACATTATATATACAATATATATGATACTGTCATTACGTTTAATGATGGCAAAGCTAGTAGATTGAAAGTCTTGGAAGAATTGTGAGTAAAGATCAGCCGGATTACGATGGTCATACTTCAGATACTGGACAAGAAGTAAGTTGGTAGAGCAGAACTAGAAGCCTAAAAAATAACCAAGGTAACAAGATGTTTAAGATGAAGGAAGAGAATGTACTTAGACAATGCGGAGAAAGATGAACATTACAGTAGTGGAGAATTTTAGACTTAGTTGAAGTAAATTAAGTCTCTTTTTTGTATTTCGATGATTAGACTTTTTTATAATACTTTATCAAAGATTTAAAGCAGAATGTTGCTGTATTGTAAGAAATTAAAATAAATGAATAATAATTATGAATATACAATAATAGTTCTAGCATTGCCAAAATGAAACACAGATACTTAATTTCCTTGACTGCCTCAACGAGAACCGTGTATTCGGCCACCGGCGAAGAGAGAGCTATAGTCCATTACTTCTGAGCTTTCTTGAAGACAGTAGTTCCATTAAAAATCAACGTGGATTCGGTATACTATTTATGGTTTAGTGCCCAATTTGTCCAATCCATATCGTAGTAGTCTATCATGGCATCTTTATTTTGTCTGAAACAAAATTATATGTACACTGGAGATAAGGAAGAACTCTATTCGACGAACTACCCAATATTATAAATGACCTATCTCAATAATTTAAATAAATAAATTCACTAACTTCATCACCCATTTTCTAAAGAATTGTTGCATCCAACTTAATGAAACTTCCGCAGATTACTTGAAATGAAACCTCATTTGTGTAACATTGAATTCAATTGTCATTTATTATAACAGCATTTTTGTTTTGTTTATTTTTAGTTCACTTTAATAAAATTCTTTAGTTTTTATTTCATCACAAAATATACATCCTTGTTAGGTACAATTTTTTTCCTTATATCATACATCCAATATGTGTAGTAATTCGATGAATATATCTTTCAAATTTGAAATTGAATATATTACATTTTCTCATCGTAATTCACATTTTATTTACGGAAAATGTTTTGTGGTTTATTTTATAACAACAAAAAGGCATAAAGTTAGAGAACTCGAAAATTGATAAAAATATGCACAAAAAATGATTTTAATGAAATTTATATTTCTCGAGAAGCAGTGATTATCATTTTCTCTTTTTCCTCAATTGTTGAAACAATGGAACAAATTTAACAAGTACATGACAATGAAGAAGGGAAAAAAATGCAATGCAGTTCTCACTGCATACTAAATTCAATTTGTGATATTATTGAGAAGCAATCAAACTTCCTGGAATATAAGAAGAGATACGCCAGAGGAGAACTGGAGGTAACTGAAAACTAAATTATTTAAAATTACCTATTCGCTACTCATTTACATTTTCTAATTTATTTTATCAATTAATCACTCGCACATACTATAACTGTAATTTATTCTACAATACAGATTACGTATTAACATAGATGTTATTTTATTTAATATATTTGTTATTTTTTTATTCGTTTTATTTATTTTATTATTTTATTTCGTAATTTTACATAAATTGATATAAATTTTGATATACAAAAAATAAATTAAATAGATTTTATTGCAAACTTAAAAAATAGTTTGTTCCCGTTATAAAGTGCATCGTAATTCCGTCTTTAGCCAATAGGGGCGCTGTAGAAGGTTAAGAATCTATGGAACAATTCTATTGGTCTCTGTCGACGTACGTGGAACTGTATAAATACTGCAACGCCGCTTCGCGTTGTTACTTCTAAAACAGAGCTCGCAGTGCTCTTTTCGATTAAGCAAATTTAATTTTTAAAGAGCTTTGATATGTCTGGACGTGGTAAAGGTGGTAAAGTCAAGGGAAAGACGAAGTCACGGTCAAATAGGGCTGGATTACAATTTCCAGTTGGCCGTATCCATCGTCTTTTAAGGAAAGGTAATTATGCCGAACGTGTTGGGGCCGGAGCGCCAGTTTATCTTGCAGCAGTAATGGAATATCTAGCTGCTGAAGTTCTCGAGTTGGCCGGAAATGCTGCTCGTGATAATAAAAAAACTAGAATTATTCCGAGACATTTGCAATTAGCGATTCGAAATGACGAAGAATTAAATAAATTGTTGTCCGGCGTTACTATTGCTCAGGGTGGTGTTTTGCCAAATATACAAGCTGTTTTGCTTCCAAAGAAAACGGAGAAGAAAACATAATTAAAAATTTGCTATCTAAAACGGCCCTTTTTAGGGCCACCAGATTGATTTTTTCTTAAGGAATTATTTCGTTTGGATTGCGTTAATAATTGTACATGAACATATATATATATATATTTTGAATATTTACAAATATTATTTCCTACATTTAGAAATAGTTGTTCTTACTGTCTTTGTTTTATTACTAAATTATAAAATATTAATGATATTAAAATGTTCATTATGCAGAATTAAATACATCGAGCTAAGGCAAATATGTTTAACCATCTGTTTATGATAAATATGTGAAAAATTTATTTCTAAATCGCGTTGGTTTTCACGGAAAATGTAATATACAAGGAAAGGACGATGTTTTACGTGGCAACGTTGTAATGAAAGAATGTGTAACAAATCTACGTAAGGAATTGGCAACATCGTATGAGCCACAGTTGGTCATCGTAAGTTGCATTCGACGACATACGAGTCGATACTACCTTCATGTTTACTTGTCGACGAAATAAATAGTTATATCTTGAAAAATTATTATTTTGAAGTTTATAATTGTTTGTAAATTATCTATTGTAGTAAATAGCATGATTAATAAAACGATTATCATTAATTCATAAGAGGACAAGTCTTTTGTAGGACATTTATACAATCACTTAATATGAAACCAACAATATCGTTACTTCCTGTAAAGATAAAAGTACAAGATATATACTCGGTGATACCTAATACTTGGAATTCATAAAACACATAAACATAGAGTTTATATATATATATACATGCTCTTTGTTTCTAAACGTAAATTAATGAATTGTACTCGCAATCGATTTGATTCTAATTATTCACGTATATAATTATTTAATCTTAAATGTCTTTACCATTTGACCCAATAAATTCGTATTTAAGGCAAGAAATGTCGTAAGAATTATAAACAATTTTGATATATGTAGCTTCTGAATTGAAGTAATACCTCTTCTGGGCTGAGAATTAATCGAATTGTTGGCCACGCCAGGATTTTCCACTTCCGTTATATCTTTATTATTATTCGAGGATTTAAGATCCAGTATAGAACTTAGTAGCCGCGAGATGAGCGTCACTGGTATCGACGAAAGCGGTGAGAGCACAGCAAACCTGACACGTCGAACAGAGGATATCCCTACCATCTCACGACCATACCTTAGTGCGGTCTCGGTACGAATGGACAAAGAGATCGATTTATCGATCTTTTTCCGCGTGACCTTAGAACCACTACGCACATTAATATTTATTTAGCAAATACGCATCAATGTAAAACGTAAGACGTTAAACCGTAAGCCGTTTCTAAACATAAGCGCGTCATCACGCTTATGACTACCGTAAACCGTTAATTTCGTAGAATTACGGTCATCATCGAAGAAATCGTACAAAAATAAAATTTTTAAACGTCAAATACTGCATCGTCATTGTTTTTTTAATTGCATTTGTTTTATTAAAACACAAAACGTGTTTGTATGTATGCAACATGTTTGTAAACAACGTTTAAGGAATACATATAAGTCGCATTCATAAAATTTGAAGTTACAAGTTTATATTAAAAGATGCGTGTGATTGGTTGGACGTGAGCCATAAGAAATTCATTCTTGTAAAATATTTCACTGATACGGCTTATGCTTGCCAGTATAAATGATAGAGGAGAATGGTCGATTCTGATTGGTGAATTTCTTTAGGGTTTACGTATTACATCTTACGTAATAAAAAATAAATTCGTCATTGCGGTCATTCTATTGTTCGTTTATTCATTCTATTCGTTTTAGAAAAAACCCAAGGATGTTTTTAATCTATATGAGTGCAGTTACCACTTAATAATATAAAAGTAACCGAATCACTGAAATCACAACTGTTTAAAAAGTGATTTTATTTATTTTTTTTTTTTTTAATTTTCGACCAAAATAAACAAGTATCAGAAGAAAAATATCCGAACTATCGATATAATCTAATTACGTCTGTGGGTATATATTTACTCGATATGTTTGTAAAATTGCAAATTAATCGACCAGGTAATTTTTGAGAAAAATATGCTGCTAATGTGAAAAATGTTTCGAGAAATATTCATTTAAAGAACATTTTCTTTAGTTACATCCATTTACTATTTTGTCAACTGAATCTTATGATGATCGATTTCTCTTCGTATTCCGCAGTGCCAGACTTATTTTTATATAAATTAAATGATTTGTAACAAAATTCGATTTCACGACTGTTTTGATAACTTTCTACTTACTGCACCAGTTCAATGAGAACGGTAACATCAAACAGTGAGCTGAAACATTTCTTTTTTTTTACGTACCATCTCCGGATACAGTCAATTCTGACAGTATGTTACCGCATTATTTTTTTCTACCTCGGCTGCTTTCTCGCCATAATGTCATGGGCTGCTTCGCTTAGACAATTAATATTTTCGAGACACGCGTAATATATTTTTGCAGCAAGTCTTTGACTAATATCCATAATTCCACGGAATAGAGCGAATCTCTTTGAACCAATGATTAAAAGTCACACGACAACAATTATTTTTCGATTTATTTTAAATTCTTCGATTCATTACCAACCAAAGAGCATGAGTTGATATAAATTATACCAGAACTGTACTCCGCTACTATTTTAAAATCCAATCTACGCGGACTTTTTTCAGTAAAAGTTATGTCTTTTATACTTTTTTTTTTATATATAGAAATGCACTGATAGCAAAGAAAACCAAAAAGAATTGAGAATGCTATAGAAAAGTTGAGAAACTTACGTTCTTTGCTTATACAAAACTCATTATCTCTACAATCTTTCATTTTTTTGCTGATATATTGGCATAATCAGTGTCCTCTGAACCAGCATAACTTTAGCAATATTATAACTTTCACCTTAATATTTTAGGAACTTATTATAGAGATCCTAAATCTAAAAAAAAAAAAAAAACGAATTTTTCAATATTTTAGGAGGGAATAACGTTTTAATACGCCATCTAGTAGTAATCATATGTAAAAACAGTTTCTCCCGCATAGAAAGTCCGTTCCGATCTACTGATTTCCCCCACTATCGAATTACTGTCCAATCAACGATCAGTAAGGGTATCCTACAGTATATATAAAGAGCGGATACTGGAGGCGAGTCATTGGTTTCTTGGCTATTCGTTGAGTAAGTTAGTTACGAACGATCTTAAGAAATGGCTCGTACTAAGCAAACTGCGCGTAAATCAACCGGAGGAAAGGCTCCTCGCAAGCAATTGGCTACCAAGGCAGCTCGAAAAAGTGCACCTGCAACTGGTGGAGTGAAGAAACCTCATCGTTATAGGCCTGGCACTGTAGCTCTTCGTGAAATTCGTCGTTATCAGAAGAGTACTGAATTACTCATTCGAAAGTTACCGTTCCAACGTCTCGTGCGTGAAATTGCTCAAGATTTCAAAACTGATCTACGTTTCCAAAGTTCAGCTGTAATGGCTCTTCAGGAAGCTAGTGAAGCGTACTTGGTTGGATTATTCGAAGATACTAATCTCTGTGCCATTCACGCAAAACGTGTTACCATCATGCCTAAAGACATACAATTGGCTCGGCGAATTAGAGGAGAAAGAGCTTAATTAATTTCATCAGGTTTCAAATACCAAAAAACGGCCCTTTTCAGGGCCAACATTTCTTTTATGATAGACTTATTCTCATTCACAAATAAGGATGTACTCCTATTAATAAATATTCTCATAATATATCACTTTTTGAAAAAATTTAAGAAACACGTTTCGGAACTTTTGAATATAATAATTTTTTTTTCAAATATATTTTTATTTATCAATGTGGTGTGACAATAGAAAATACCAAGTGAGAATAATATAAAATTTTTATAGCGGGCAGTGACTTCTTTTTGATACAGTAAGATAAACAATGCTCTCTTTTTGTAAATAATACAGACACTGTTGATAACGAACATCTTTAGGATATAGATGTTATTTCTATCGAAAGACTTCGTGTAATAAAATATTCGTTTTATATAGGCTCGTGGATATTTAACCCATTTTCTAAACATGTGCTATTAACTGAGCAAGATCCATTTTACGGTATAAGATTATAATTTCAACAAAAATAACATACCACGATATCACTGAACTTCCTATGTTAACTTTGTTTAATTTTCGAGCATAAATTTGGCAACTAACAGCATTAGATAGGTTCATGATTGTATTCCTAATGGAAGCCTTCGTCATGGCTAAATTCTTACTCATAATTTTGAATCAAGCAAGGGTTAGTTCAATTTACATGTTATATGTTAAAAGAGATCTAACATAGTTATTGTAGGTTTTGCTAAGCCTTCTGAAAACGGTATGCATCGTTGTTTAATGATTTTTTTTGTCTATTTGATATGGAGCGTCAATTGATTTTCATCCATGAATTTCAATTTCTTTACAATTAAATTATCATCTTTGATGTTTGTTCTTTGTATAATTCTAATACATTCGACGAAATTCTGATTTATTTAAAGCTCTATCATCTGCCAGATTTCAAAATATATAAACAAGCATCAAATTTATTTATTGTAATAGTATTTATTAAAATATATTTATGAAGACATAATAAAAATACATTAGTTAACTAAAAGCACATGGATAACATTGTGGATATAATGATGAATACGTATAAATGTATATTTTTCATATAAATATTTTTATAAACTTCGTTAAATCAATGTGTAGATTTATAATACTGCGGAAATACATTTGTTGAAAATTATTTAATGTTAAAATCATTAGATAAGTAATTTTTTAAATAATTTTACTGAGGAGAATTAATTTCGTGAAATATTTTTCATGTTATTGACCGTCTGAAGCGAGTCACTGACAATGAAGAATTCTCCCTGCGCCTCTGAACTCTCCGATTGGTGCGTTGCATTTGGTGGGGGAAAAGGATAGTTGCTATGTATAAATACAGCTACCCAAGCAATCGAATCCATTTTAGAAGAGACAAGGTATCTCGGCAGCAGCAGCAGCAGGAGCAACCGCAACTTGTCCAAGAAAGATTAAGAGACCCCTTTTGGTTCATTCTTGGTTCACACTATGATAGTGCAGTGACTTTTAAGTGAATCGAGATAAAAGTCAAGACTTTACATAAGAAGATATCGGCGCTAGCCGGCTTTTTCCAACGGGCTGGTTAGGCCTCAAGCTCAGTCCTCTCTACCAACAAAAGCAGAATGAATCTAGAAGGGCAGCCAAGTCATACCCCATTATTGGGAATGAAAGGCACCCAAAAAGAAGACCCCGACATCCTAAAGACTGGGGAAGTCTCATCGATTCCAGTAACTCCGTGAACATGGACTTCAATCCTCTTAAGGGTATTTCCTGCTGACAACCCTTTTGATATTCTATCTTGCAATGATAATGGATTTTTTTTTTTTTGATCGTTTCTCAGGATTGCGAAAAAGCAGTACGTAGGGAAGAGTTACCTCTCAACCTGCATCGATGGTGAAAGATGAGTCGAATAACATGAAGAGTAGGTTTAAAATCGTCAATTTGGTATGGGATAAAAGTTTCAAAAACCCATAGAGTTGTAAGGATGGTATCCTTCATTAGAAGCGTGTGATTTATACTATTAAAGCATGACGAAGTGAAAAAGAAGCAGAGATCTTGAAAGGAAAGTGAAAGTAATTTTTTAGGATAAGGAGGGAAATTAGTGTTCGACCTGAGGAGGTAGAGTGGGTAGGTTCATTTTGAATTTATAAGGGATTTTATTGATGTCAGAAAGAGAGTATAACTACCTGGAGTGGAGGAACGTTGGCAGGTTTGTGTAGATCTGAGTTTCTGAGTTACTTTTTTTTTCATATTCGTAGGACGATCTCGAACCATACGTAGGAATGAGTACGTTAAGCGAAGATATAAACAATAGTACTTCGACTACCGACTATCTTCATTGTTCTTTGTTCCATTCATTGTGCTTTCTGCTGTCTTCATTGTGTCCTCTACATTCGCTATTCGTGGCGTTCAATCGCTGAATCCCTCCAGAAGTCCAGCTTTGGCCGGTGAATCGGATAAGCTGGATCTTCTGGATCCGATCTTGACTACCTTTTCAAAGACCTTGGCAGAGATTCCCACTAATCCGATCAAAGAAGCGATGGAAAGGGGACCACCCCCTCCATCAACTCAAGGTATGGATTCAGATGTAATTCATAAATTTCCTACTTCTAACCTTTTCAATCTCCTTGCTCAAAGTAGGGACATAGAGGCTCCCCACGCCGAAAAAACCCTATCTCGAACCATACCACTAACCAAATCAAACCCATCTGCCAAACCCAAAAAACCACCTCCAATCTATGTACATGGTAAATTCGAAAAGTACTCTAACCCATATGCCTACATCAAGGAAGGATATGGAGACGGAGCCCAAATGAAATACTTGGGCGACAAAATGAAATTCATCTTTGACACGTTAGAATTATACAACAAATTCAAAGCCCAATGTCTTCAATCAAGTCTTTCATTTCACACCTACACAACTGATCAGGAAAAAAATCAAAGGAAGAGAAAAGATAGAAGTAGAACCAGTAGTAGAATAAAATGATGAGGTGGAGATATTGAAAAATCGGCTATTCGGTTTCTCAACAAACGAATCGTTGATCTCCCGAAAATCGAATTATCGGGAATTACGGAAAACGAATGAGAAGAGTACAAAGATGAGGAAGGCGAGAGATCGAAAAAACCTAAGCAGAGCATCGCAATGTTACAAACGATAGCAAAATCATCTCTCTCTCTCTCTCTCTCTCTCTCTCTCTCTCTCTCTCTCTCTCTCTCTCTCTCATATTAAGAAAAGAAAAAAGAACAGAGAAAAAATTTACATTGGAAGTATTTCAATTATGAAATAATTTCTTAATAATAACGATAAATAACGAAACGCGCTAAAGATTTGAGTAAACCCAAATGTAAGCAAGTTATGAAAAGTGCATATAAAATTTTCATATAAAAGATTCATTCAAAAGTTTTCTCAAATTTTGTAGCCCAAAAGTCTGTAGAAAGTTTTAAGGTAGAAAATTATGCTAAGTGTGTTGGATATGGGTAACACTGTGATATTATATTAATACATTCCATTTAGAAAAAATAATTATTTTCTGGTAAATTGTTAGTAAATTATTCGCATTTTTTGGAAAAATTGTCTAATAAGAGTAGGCTTATATTAACATGCAATGTGGAAATACGATGGAATAGATCTGAAGATAAAATGAATGACTCATTAAAAATATTCTAGGAAGTACAACGCATTCCTTGACAAAAAAGTGGCATTTAATATTTATGTGTGTAAACTGTGCTGTGCAAATACTATGTACAATTTATGAACTACGTTTTATCAAAACCGAATTCATAATTATTGAGTTATATAAAGGTTACACGTAAAACAAATATGATAAGTCATATGCAAATATAAAAACAATTCGCGGGTATAAATTGCAGCGCATGAGCGACATTCGCACAGTATCAGTTTTGAAATAGTTCTAGAATTTGGATTAGTTCTAAATCGTCATGTTTCGCACGCCAACGATCATTTTTCTCCTCGCTCTTTGCATCCAATGTAAGTTTTACAATAAATCGATCTAACGATAAACTATGATAATTACACAATAATTCGTATGATACAGGTATCGTATGCAAATCTTGTTGCGGACGAAATGAAGTTTATTCCGATTGTGTGGGTATTTGTCCGATAACTTGTAAAAATTACCAAAATCCTCCTAAATTATGTGCTTTGGTAAGTAAATTTTTCTGAATTTATCCATCGATGTTCTTGAAACAAATTAAATTATTTTTCATAACTAACTTACTTATTAATTTGATTATTTTCATCTTAGGTCTGCAAAAAAGGATGTAAATGTGTAAACGGTACTATACTAAATAATGAAAGCAAATGCGTTTTACCCAGTGAATGTTAATCTCTTATGATAGCGAGTTATGTGCCCGGTAAATTTCGTATAATTGTCTAATTTAACCGGTCGAAGGACCCGCACATGTGCTTCAATAATAAAATATAATCATAGTATAATTCTTGAATTGTTTATTTTTTTCATCTGACGTTAATACGAAGATTTATTACAATGTTCATAGTTTATTGATTAAGTAGTCATTTGTTTAAGTAATCAATTATTTTTATTGCACATTATAACAATGTATTATATCTAATGATTTTTATTTCACACTTATATAATTTACCAAGTTATATTTATTGAATTATGTCTAAGTTTTATATCTCTTAATTTTTAAATCTATTAATCTTTTTTTTTCATGTTTATGATAAATTTGTAATGGTCCAACAACTAAAATACTATTTATTCTCCTATAAAGCGAGAGTTAAATATCTGAAAAAAGTGACGTTATAAAAATCACGTCCGAAGTTCAGATTACATACAAATAGTTGGCTGCATTACTCGAAAACGATTTCTTAAAGTGAATATATTTTATCTATTTATTTAATTAAGAAAAAATATATTTTTATTTATTTCAATCATTTTCATGCACCAAAATACGTATAATAAAATAACAGCATTAATAAAATTAAAAATTGCATATAAGTTTAATTCATTGATCAGAAAAGTAATATATATATCTTAATCACTATTGTCTTCAAAAATATCGTTTTATCGACATTATTTCTTTGCCAGAGTCTAAATGTCTTCATCGTTTAAAATTTCTTAGAAATTTATGTTATAATCGACTTTTTCGGATTATTCTCCTGGTTTAGCTTTCAAAAACTCGATTACAAGGATCTATTGGGTTCTGTGTTATAATTATTTTTCAAGTTCGAAATATTGGGATGAACAAGTTTCCAATTGTCTCTGAAATTACAGTTCATAATCCTTAAAACAAGTTTCTAATTTTTTTGCCAAGTATAGTTGTCTCTTAATTTGTTCTAAAAGCGATTTTTTTTTTAACAGGTTCATTAAAATTTTTAATTGAACTTTTCTTATTAATATTTTCTGAATAATTTAGGTTAACGTCATTTGTTATCTTCTTACAGCAGAGAGAGAAAGTCCTTTCTCTTTTAATACACATACATAAAAAACATTGAAAGCTATTTTTACATTTGAGATATAAGAATTATTGAGAATAAGAATTCATTTTACCCAATCTTAATGAAAATATAATATGACTGAAATCGAGATATTGATTTCATAAATTTCTTGATAATGAAATTGATCCCTTATCTAGTTATTTACCGATTTTGGTGAAAGAAAATAAAGTCTGAAAATTTCTTCAATGTTTTAAATGCACAACAACATTATTAATAAGATCTTATCTCTAATTTTAAATTTAAAGAAAAAACGATTTGTGGATTTTGATATTTCCTTGAAGTCATCTTAAAAATATTTTCCTGAAAGTTTCAAGATAATTTGAAAAAGATATGAGATCTGTTAAAGAGGAAATATGTTTTTAAGGAAATAGTGTTTTAAATCTATTCTACAGGAGATCTGAGGCATAGATAGTTCTTTCAAATTGATCTGCAGAGGGTTAAGGCGGCAGCTGTTGGCCATCTATCTTACTGTTGAATGATTTATTGTCCTTTGAAAATGTCTATACCTGTTGTGTACATATACAAGAGCTCTGATGCACTTCTATTAGGTCTAAGGGGCTACGAAACTTAGGTATAAGAAATTTAAGATGCTGGGTTAGTATAGCTGTGAAAGCCGAGCACAATGTACAATTTGCTTTTAAAGTTTCACGTTCGTTTATTCCTATATTTTTAATCAAGTATGGAGTATTCATATGTTGTATATACAGGGTGTCCCGCACAATAGGAACAGGTTGTCTCTCTTAAATCGTTGAAAATAGAAAAAAATGTTATAAGTCAAAGTTAAATAGTATCATTAACACTTGGTATCGAACCTAAATAATCCAGACAATTTTAGCTACGATAACTTCCTAACGTATAAGTTTACGGTACAAATATGTCAATCCTTTTATGTAGAGTATAAGAAACTGCATCAGCTGGTATAGACAAAGATATAGCTTTCTATTTAACCCCTTGCTGTACTTTTTAACTCGAAAAATTTCGGGCCCAAGCGGTATCCACAAATGTTCACGAAAGGAGCCGAAGCGGCGGAGACGTGTTTGTCGGAATTTAAAACAAATATCTTACGACGATCTGTGAAGTAGCTGTGCGCTAATCAAGTTTATGCGATTGTGCCTTTGTGGAATTCTAATGAACTTGAACCAAAAACTTTAAAAATAAAAATTTAATTTGTTAATATTAAATTTTTTAATTATTTCCCCAAGACTGGGAATAATTTCAAATTATTGATACGTAATTCGTTTCCTCCCAACCTCATGATCCATTCCATTTAGGTATTATATTATCTCCTTCACTATTTTCATCTTCTATAACTAATCTTCTCATACGTTTTCTTATTGGCACTATCACATCGTTGTCATTAAAATTTAACATTTCAAAGCTTTAAATATTTCAAACTTCTTCATTATCCTTGCTTCCATGTGAACTACTTACTTTTTTTCGACATTTTCTCTGTCTCTTCAACATGATGTAGAGGTTGACAAAATAAAAAATTATTAAGAATATTAGACCGCTTGTAGTGAAGACGGTAAGGAACGCGTCCAACTCGCACAATGGAATGGTAAAAACTGAAGAACAATTGATCGCGAGATATACTCATAATACTCATGTTTGCTGTGAATAGTTGAATACAAGTCAGACTTGTGATAAATATGTTTTGTGATAAATATGTATCACTGACTCGTGATGTTTACGTTCGGGCCGAAATTTTTATCACAAGTCAGACTCGTCAAAGTATGGCAAATGGTAAAAAAAAAGTGCAGTTGCATTTTTTTTATGCACCGATGCACAAAAGTGCATAAAATTATTTGCATATTATGCACCATCCGATACCATTTAACTTTGACCTAATAACATTTTTTTTCTATTTTACAATTGTTTAGAAAATACTATGTTCCAGTTGCTTGGGATACCCTGTATATAGAATGGGGAGTACATATGCATTTAAATTAGAACAACAGAATTAATTGCATTTTTATGATAATTACCATTTGTGATAAAGCCGAAAACAAATGTTTATTCTATTTTAAAGTCATGCTTCTCTTTAGTTTCTTTTTCAATTTTTGTTCATTTATTTATAAGAAAATAAAATAAAACTTTTCTATCCTTTTGAAATAATTAACATGTTCTACTTTATATACATATATAAGACATATAAATGAGATAAAATCTTGTATATACATGTTTATTAAAAATGATAGATAATAAATCCACATAACACATTGAATTATCTATTATAAGATCCTTTATTAATTAGACGTTGGTCACAACGTTGATATATGTATATAACATCTGCTTCTTCCCCGAAATACAAAAAATAAATATTGATAATACGTTTAAGAATTTAACTTGTACCGTAGGAGTTCAAATTAATCGGATTCTTTTAAGAGAATCGATATAATTCAACTCAATTGTTTTAGTCGATTTAATTTGTTACTTTTCTTTTCTTTTTTTTTTGGTTTTGTTTTTTTTTAATTTCTTAAGCATGAGATCTTTATCTTTTTTTTTTTTATCTTAATCTATATTAATTGGCGTATAAGAATCATTCATCAAATTATCGACACGTTTCACAAGTTGCCTTTACAATGCTGTCCTCTTTTTACTCCATTTATTTTTTTTTCTCTTTTTTTTTTCTGTAGATAAATACCATGACGACGATCGAATTACAAAAAACTATTTACACTTTTTACTTCAAATAGAAACGTAAAATTTTCTTTTCTTTTCTTTTGTTA
Organism: Dolichovespula media; assembly: GCA_911387685.1. Classification (NCBI taxonomy): domain Eukaryota; kingdom Metazoa; phylum Arthropoda; class Insecta; order Hymenoptera; family Vespidae; genus Dolichovespula; species Dolichovespula media. Next base: position 4,797,194 of record OU426861.1, on the reverse strand, counting down.
GCAAACTTGAAAACTTTCTATCGAATGGTTTAATCGAGCAGTATGCAAAGGCAATTTTTAAAAATACTGATTAATCTTTTATCTAAATATATTGTACGAGTATAATAACATCAAGTCTTATCCTTTGTAAATGTAGAGATTCTTCTTCCTTTTTTGTTTTTTTAATTATGGAAGCAGCGAGTAGGTCGTTTAATCTTACGATCAAGCTTAGAAAATCGCTATTAATATTTATAGACGGTCGAAAATTTGAATGTTCGCCGATGTCGATCATTATTAGATTCTATTCAATAGATTTTATTCTATGAAGATTATGATCTATATAGCAAACGGAGAACATTGTCAATTACTTATCATTATCATTAGCATTATTATTATCATTATCATTATAATTATCACTGTCATCATTATTATTATATTAATATACAACACACAGCGCCATTTATTTATATAACATAAGTTGGTACTACGAAGCTATAGTATTTTTTAAAAATATATCTATATCTATATCTATCTATCTATCTATCTATCTATCTATCTATTTATATATATATATATAAAGTAAATAATAATAAACTAGAGTTCTACAATCGAACGACCTCTCGAACGGACTCTACATCCTAGAAGTAGACTTATTTAAACATTATATTCTAGTAAATATCACAACCTGGAACTCTACAACTATTGTCATTACACATAATGAAAAATGAGATATAAATTAGCATTTGAAAAACTTATAGACCATTCGTTAGGAGAAAGAGATTCATCAGTGATATTTAAAAAGAAAAATTACGATAGAAAAGTAAGATAAATGGAAAATCATAGATTTATAGAATATTTAAGAATCGTCGCTATCACTCTCTTGACGTTCATGTGGTTCTTCTTCGACAGGAGCATTGTCAACGTTTCTTTCAGGATTAAACCATCTATTAACGAACCACCAATGAACCGACAATCTACTGTGATTGCATTCTGCTCTTTCACACCTACCAAGAAACTGACAAATTCTAGCTAGATTCTGATTTCTTATGCAAGAATCGTCGCATGTGTGTTGACGTTCCACTGAACGATTCACGGGACAAACGGAAGCTGATGAGGTAGAAGGATTATAAGAGGTGGAGGCAAAGATCGATCTGATATTTGCTGAAGGACCAGCTTCTGTTGATCCTGCTGAGGATGTTGAAGCAGCTGTAGTATCAGAATTGCCAGTAGGTGCTGAACCAGAACAAGATCGATCGATTCTACCGATGTGAATCGTTGCATAAAGTGGATTATTAACGGATGAACCAATTCTATTGATCCAGTCGACATATCTTCCAACTTGCATCGATGAACTCGAGCTAGGCATCGTTTTGTTTCGACAAACACAACCAGTAGGGCTTCTATGATGAGAATCCTTACCTCTGGAGGATGATGATTCGTTTGATCGATTATTACTAGCAGAGAGTTTTGCGTAATCGCCACGACAAAAGGGACATTTGCAGTTTCTAGATAACTGATATATGTACTGTCTCGCGGTATTGGCAGCATCTTGATAACGAAGTCTATTATGTAAACTCTGACAATGATGGCAGACATATCTCGAATCCATATGCCTACAGTAAGGACAAGAACAATTGTAACCCAAAGGATAAGCTGATCGTCTGGTAGACGCATAAGCGAGATTTTCACTGGAAAAACAATTCCGTCCGAGTCTTCCCAAACGACTTTGACAAAATTGATTGCTCATTCTGGATGAATCCAAATAGACGTGTCGAGGTTGATCGTATTGATTAAAATTTCTCGAGTCGATCTCGTTCAAGAAATGACCACCAGAGATCAAATTCAACATTTGATATTTCAAACGAGAATAAGCTCTATTACGGCAAGAAGATCGATCATCGATTCTCTCGTAGATATGATCGTCCGTAGGATTCTGATTATTTGGGTTATTAACAAGATCGTTAGGACCACCCTCAGCGTTACGTTCACCTTCGTTTTCTTCGTCATCGTCGTCGTTATCCAATCTTTCGTAAATATTTTCTTCTGGCTCCTGATGTTGTCGAGCTCTGTTATAATTCCTAACAAGATCAACAGGATTCTGATAATTAGGATTAAGATTTGGATGTGGTTGAGCTGCTGCACCAGCCGGTCGATTTTGAAAATTACGTGCAACCCGAATAGCATTTTGATAAGCCTCGTCTCTTTCCTGGTTTCTATTTTGATTCATAACTACAACAGCCAATTCCCCATTCTCGTATCTCTGACAGACGCAACGAGCTCCTTGACAAGCGTGACTACCAGCACGATATTGTTGAGGAAGATTCTGATCTGCATTTTGTACACCGCTGGGCTCGGCCTCTCGTGATGGCTCAGACACGTCAGCAATCGAATCTGCATTTTGTTCTGTCACGTGCCCAGCGGATTGCAGACCTCACATCGTCGTAGCAGGTGCCATTGGTTTGTCAATTATTGCAACACCGGCATAACTACGACCAATTCCCATACAAGTTGGTAATGTTGTCCAAGTATCGGTCCTAGGCGAATAAACTTCAACGGATGCTAAACTGGATAAACCGTCGTCACCACCAACAACATACAGAAGCCCATTTAAAGCTACAACACCTATAATAAATTGCTCGTGTTAATATTTATTCTATAATCTCGTAATTCATACAATTCTTTAACGATGTTACTAACCAGCGTTTCGTCTACAATGAGCCATATCGCTTATTGGAGTCCATTGATTAGTTTCTGGATTAAAAGCTTCTACGCTTTTTCTTATTAACGGACCATCGTGTCCACCAACCGCATATAATATTCCATCCAATACACCTACACCTGCTCCGCTACGTCGTGCAGACATTTCAGGTACTGGTTTCCATTGATCTTTATCTGGATTATAACACTCTACGCTGGATAAACATTGCCGTGATGCTCCATCGTATCCACCAACCTAAGAACGTTTATATTATTTAATTGAAACGTACGTGATTTCATAGATTTATATGCGTGAAAAAAAGAACATCTCACAGCATAAAGAAGACCTTTTACGACACCAACACCGACACTACTTCTACGTGTTGACATTGGTGCTATCATTCGCCATTCATGACTATTTTGATCGTATACTTCGGCAGAATTTAATCCGGTAGAACCATCGAAACCACCAACCTATAAAATGTTTACAAATTCGTATGGATTTGTATCTCTAAGTAAGATAACAAAAGAAAAAATACTAAGTATTTACAGCATAGATGCAATTGCCAAGAACTGCAACACCAAGAGTCGATCTTCTTGCAGACATTTCTGGACAAGGTGACCACTGATCAGTAGCTGCATCATAAATATCTACGGTACGAACTCTTAAAGATCCATTAAAACCTCCTACAGCATAAACGCGATCACCAAGTACAGATAATCCTATGACAAATAAATAGAATAGATTTTTAAAGGAATTGAATTTAATTTACTTGTTAACTTTGGAATAATAATTACCAGCCCTACAACGTCTTGTTGGTAATTCAGACACTTGATACCACCTTTCTTCTTTAAAATCATAGCATTCAACACTTCTAATAGCTTTCG
>OU426861.1:4723630-4788630 GCA_911387685.1 Dolichovespula media | reverse complement strand
GAAAAAGAGACGTGCTCGTAGGGAGTGACACGTTCATTCCTTTAACTCTGTACTTCATGATAATATTTAATACAGTTAGAATGTGGAAAAAGTAGAAGAGGAAGAGGAGAAAGAGAAAGAAGCAAAAAAAAGAACAAAAGAAAAAGAAAAATAGGAAAAAGGAGAAGAAAATGAAGAGAGAGAGAGAGAGAGAGAGAGAGAGAGAGAGAGAGAGAGAGAGGAAAGGAAAGGAAAGGAAAAGAAAGGGAATATAGAACGAACAACACCTCGGAACTGTTCGGTGTGGTTCGCCGTGCTCGTTTAGAAGTCGATGCGTTTCTACGATGCCCCATCTTCGTTCGTTTCTACTGGTAATCCAGTTATGCTCGAGCTACGACAGCTAGGAAATTTGCTATGTACTAGTCCGATAATTGTTTCGACCGACTTCTTCTAGATAAGAAACGTCCAGCTCTCTATTTTCTCTGCTTTTTCTATTTTTTTTTTCTTTTTTTTTTTTTATATAAATTTTTATAAGACAAAACAAGAAAAAAGAAAAAATTACGAATTTAACGATAATGAGATATTGTTGATTTATACTTCTCACCTTTCAGATTCATTTATCTCGAAGAAAATTTGGAAATAAATTTTTCCTTATTTTGTTATTCTTTCTTTCTTCTTCTTCTTCTTCTTACTCTGAACACTAGCTACCTGTTTTTCTTCGAAACTTTGTAACAGGAAGGATTAACTTAGAGGACTACTCGACCATGTTGAATTTTCCATCCGAGATTTCTCGTAACGCTTATCACGAGCCTGGAACGTTGCAAGTACCATGATACTCGTATATCACTCGTCGACGCAGTTTAACTTCGACAAACTCTTTTGTGACGTTCTTGGCACACCGCTAAGAAATACTTTTCGTTGGTTCTGTCTTCGAAGAACTATCCTTCTCTTTCGTAAAAAGAACTTTTCTCCTTTTTTCCTCCTTTTTTTTTTTTTTTTAATTATATTATCTTCGAACACGAACGAAGAATATGATACTTTTTCTTATATCTTTTCATTAAGAACGTAATTACAAGTTCCAGATAGAGATGATTAAAAAGAAAAAAAAAGTCGATCAGTTATTATCAACTATTTCTTTCTTTTTTATCATGAAAATGAAAACGAAATAGAAAAAGAAAAAGAAAAATAAAAAGAAAAATAAAAAGAAAAAGAAAAAGAAAAAGAAAAAGAAAAAGAAAAAGAAAAAGAAAAAGAAAAAGAAAAAGAAAAAGAACAAGACAAAGAAAAAGATAAACAAAAAGAAAAAGAAAAAGAGAAAGGAATAGAAAAAGAAAAACAAAAAAGAAAAATGTTATTAGCAAGATCGAACGAATTTCACGATGGTTTCGTGAGTTTTGACGCTGATATTGGCTCGACTTTGTTCGTAACTTGGCGCGATACTCCCAGCAGGATTTTCTTTTGCTATCCCTTCGATAACTACTGCGTTGATCCTCCATTCCCATCTTCTCTGCCTTTGTCTCTCTTATCATCTCTATATTTCTCTGTCTCTCTATTTCTCTATCTCTCTATCTGTCTTTCTCTTTAACCTCGTACTTCATCGAATTTGGCTCGTCCTTTTTTCTTTTTACCCAGGCGAAAGCTAAGAGTGAGCTTCCTTTCCCGTCGGAATATATTTTTGATCTTTCGGTATGCGAGATATTTGATTTCCAAGAATGACCTTCGTCTTCGATTATATCACAATTGGTCGTTCTAGAATTTAATTATTTGTCGAGTGAATCGTTATCGAAGATACGAGACTATAGACGGTCAATCTTAAGGAAGAGGATTTCGGATTTTTTTTTGATTGATCGAGAAACAAAGGAACAAAAGAAGAAGAACGCAAAATTCGAGTTCAGTGAAAAAAGAAAAAGGAAAACGAAAAGAAGTGTTTGAATAAAATCAAAACTTATTCAACGATATGAGTGAATCAGTGATTATATCGAACTTTTTTTCTTAGGTAGAATAAAAAATATAATACATTAATACGAGGAAAGTGTTACGTTCGTTTAACTCTTAACCCAATTGAAATCTTGGCGTGTTATGAAAAGGGGGATGGAAAGAAATCGAGTGAAGAAGCAGAAGGAATGCGAAGAAGAGGAACGAAAACGTACGATATTAAGATGTCCTCCTTAATCGTTCAAGAAATATCGACGTCTCAATTTTTGTTTTTCGGAAAGATCACCGACCGCTTACCACTGCTTCCTTTATCACCAACATCAAAACCGGCACTACTATCGCCATAAAAAAACAAAAATAAATAAAAAAAGAAACAAGAAAAGACAAGAATGAAAAATCGTTATAATATTTTTTTTCAATTCTGGTCAATATAAAACCATCGTCTTAGAAAAGGTCAATAAACGCTCAAAAATACTTTTCTTTCTTTTTTATTAACGAAATTCTACTGAACGATTAAATATCAAAGTTTAAGAATACGTTTCATTCAGGAGACAACGATAATATAGAAACTTATTTTATCGAAAACTGCCATGATTTAGAAGATATAGCAAGAGAGAATCACGTATAGTGTGGAATTATGCGAGTTCTGTGTTTCGATAAGAAGAAAATCTTTAAGAAATTTTACGTGGAATCAACGAACAAGAGTGCTGTGGATGAAAGGCTAGGATGAAATGATTCAAGTAGTTTGTTTGAAGAAAGAGGACCGGAGAATACAAAAAGTGAGCGAGGAAGAACAAAGAGATAGACACACACATATATATGTAACGCACGTACATTTATATATATATATATATATATATATGTATGTATGTATATATGTATAAAGCGAAGGGAAATACTCGAAGAGAGAAGAATATCCAAGGACCAAGACCGTTCGATTATTCTTCTCTTTCTTTCAACTTTATCTTTTTATCTTTCTATCTCTATCTCCGTCTCTCTCTCCCTCTCTCTCTCTCTCTCTCTCTCTCTCTTTCTCTCTCTCTCTCTCTCTCTCTTTCTCTCTCTTTTTCCCTTCTTCTCTTTACATTGACTTTTATTTTCTCTCGCTGAAACTTCTCGGAAAATTGTTCAAAGAATAGAATTTTCTTGTTTAGTCCTTTGACTATAGTTTTGAAATAGAGGAGTCAGATGATGTGTCTTGGCTCGAGCGTCGCCAACGTAAGGAGATTCATTTACAGGAACAGAAAGAAATGAAGTTATCAGTGTCGGCTTACAGAGCTCAAGCCAGTGCTCATAAAAAAATCCTTTCAAATTATCAACAACAACTTAGTTACGGTGCTACCAATCAAGCATCTTCGAGCCGGACACCCTCGGACCCCGCTGCGGTCCTGTCTGGCCTCAAGGTAAGTGTTTCTTCTCATTTTTTTTTTTTTTTTTTTTTTTATTATTGTACTCCTTATTTCTTTTCCTTTTATTATCTTATACTTATTGTTTTTAACGTTAACGTGCAACGATTCAGAGCCCTTATAAAACTAGCCTGAGATAAACCTTTATACGTCACATCATTCATCGACTCTCTCGTTCATTATACTAAAAAAGAGTACGTTGAAAAGTAACGAATATCATGATCATTATTATAATTGATCTTTTTTTTTTCTCTTTTCTATGGATGCAGCTCTGAATGTACCAATTAGGAGTACGCGATCTTAGAAAATGTCACAAAGACAGCCAGTGGTTCGTATATCGCTCCCCGTAAGTGTCAAATGTACAATTCCGACAGTGTCGAATTTTCTCTGACATTTAACGTTTCTGTGTACTGAACGTATATGCTGATATACGGTGCAAGTTCTTTTCTTCGTTTTTTTTTTCTTATTATTCTTGATTTTGCTTTCATTCTCATTGTTCGCATCCTCATCATTATTTAGTTATATATTATTATTTTATAATTAGTATTATCTCTTATGGTTATCAATAGTATCGATTAATACATAGCACGAATTTTTATAATTAATCTTTTCTATTAATCAAATGCTCAATGAGATATGGTTGTCAGACCCGGTCGATGTACGATATATATTTTTTTTTGTATTTGTACCAGAATGTATAATTCATAGTCGACGTTTTATTTGTCTTTTATTTGGTGTTTTTTTAAATGTTTTCTTTTCCTCTTCTCTGTGTCATCCGAATAAGAAATCTCGATGGATAGATAGACGGCTCGTTATCGTTTAAACGTTTCCTTTCAATTGAAATATTCTCCTGTTTTGATCTTTCCTGACGAGTAAATATTTGACAATTAGTTTTTTTCACAGCACGCGCGCGCGCATCACCCCCTACACACACTTATACTTATACTTGTACTTAATGCGCGCGCTCGCGTGTGTCTATATATATATATATATATATATATATATATATATATATATATATATATATATATATATATCTGTGTGTCTGTATATATACCTATACTTAAATGTACATACGTAGCTGTTTTCAAAAAAATATTTAAAATAGATTATATTCAAGAAAATTTTATCAATATTATTTTCATCTGACATTTCATTTACTATAACACTTACTGTTGTTCGATCAACGTTTATTCTGAAAATGTTTTAAGGTAATGGCGCCAATAATTTAATTTCATTAAATTATATTAATGGATTCGCGTAGGTTAGATTTATCGATCAACGTGAGTTTCGAACGTTGATTTATATAATATATAATATTTAGTGCGTCAAACCAGAGGATCCTCTCGAAGGTTGAAGAAAAGGAAAAAGCAGACGAATATGCTTATTTCGTGAAGTTTGTTGAAAATTTTTGAAGAACTCTTTTATCTGAACTTTTCTTCTTCTTTCTTTTCACTCTTGAATAAGAAAGTTTTGCGAAACGATCCATTACACATGGTAGAACTTTGACATCGTCATATCGGAATTTTGTATTTTTGACCTCAAAGACAAGACTTTTTGAACTCACCATGACGTCTATGTAAATTCTACAAAAGCTTGCTTACATATCTTTCTCGAAGGCGTATTTACGATTATCTAAACATTTGAAAGGTATCAAATAATGGTTCCGTCGCTTACCATTCATTCAAACACATCCAACACGGTTAAATAAACACAATTGGTTATAGGAAATTGTAGGAGAATCGATTTTACGAAATATCATTTAGATGTTATGATATTTCGTTCGTTCGACAACATTTTCGTAATAATATTTTTATTAGATAAGTTTCTTCTTAAGATTTTCTAATTATTATTTCAAAGATAGACAATTCTTTCTTTTTTATTTTTTATCTTAAAATGAATTTTCTTCGATCGCAACCGATTTATTTCGATTTTATGTTGATCTGTAAAATTACCTATATAATATTGATCTAACATAACATTTTTTCTGATAATAGTATTTGAAAAAAGAAATTTATTTAACATGTTTCAATTACTTTTTCTCCAAATTTCTTTTTTTTTCTCAATTTCTCCCAAATCAATTTTCTCTATTTATTACAACTGATTCATATCGATTTAACGAAACATTTGACATCTCTCAATAGCTCTTAAATAATAAAACGTTGTTAGAAAATTCTTTAAATATCGTAAAGAGAAGTTCGTAGATGAACACGTGAAACTAAGGTCACTAAATGATCCGTTTAGTGACCTCCAATTATTTCTGATTGCTTCGAACACTCCGAAATGAAGTGCTCCTGTGGAACAAGTTACTGTGTTTCGAGTGACATGATCGATACTACTTTAATTAGGCATCTCTGTTACCACGTTGAAAACTACGTATATAACGCCTTCATTAAAACATTCATTCTTACAAAGAAGCTGAGCTTTTACTTTATTGTCATTTCCCTCGTCCTTTGTCGTCACATTCTAAATTTTAATTTATAGTATCTTTAATGAGAATTTATTAGTCAATGATGAAGTATATAAGGTGACAAATTAATTTGTTAGATTTTCACTGCGATCAACGTCTATAATTTTATCTTTTATGTTACATATAAGATGTCACTGATTTAAATAGGAACAATAACTAAACTTTTTAAATCGATTATTTTTTATTAAAAAATTTTTGGTTTAAAAATTTTTTATCTTATATGCGTATATACGTATACAAAGTATACATTCGAATATGAACAACATTTAAAGATTGTTATTTGCTTATATACATCTTATAAAAACTTATAATTAAAATAATATTCTATTCCATAAATATACGTAAATATATATGTAATATACGAGATGGAATATTTAAATAGGAACAACACTTACATTTTTTAATTTGCTTATATTTTATAAAAAAATTATAACTTAAAAAACCTTACATTACATACATACTTATATGTATGTATGTACGTAGTATATAAAGAGAAATACATTCAAATAGTAAAAACATCGAAATCTTTTTATTTGTTAATTTCTAATCAAGAAATGATAGTTTTAAAAAATATAAGTATAATATTTCCTTAAAATCACATTTTGTTAAAATTTTATCACGTTTGTCGATAAATAATACGAAGTATATAACTTATATTAATTATATAAAGTTCCATGAAAAATTTTCTCTATTTAGAGGCATGTAAAAATAAATGGGAAGAGGGGAGAATAGGATTAAATACACAATTCTAAAAGGTCGTCATTATTAAAAGGATCATTTTGGTGTAATCCATTTTGGTAGTCGTTTATCATGGAGAAGTGTCATTCCATGAATATCGAATACCAAGCTTTTCTAATCGACTATCGTAAAGCCAGAGTGTCTGTCGATAATATGCCGTTTTCTCTTTTATTTATCTAACATTTAGCCCAATTTTTCGTCGATTATTTAATAGTCATTTATCAATGTTGACCTTGTGATGTAACGTTGATCGATAGAATCTATTAACACTATTTTCTTTTGTATTTCGATCTGTTCTTCTTAAATTCAATTCTATTTTCCCATATATAAAAAAATTTACTATTGCATTTCGGAAAAAAATACACTTTTCAAGAACAAGAATAAGAAGACGAAGAATAATAATAAAAAAATAGCTTGCTAAGCTTGGAAGATTTATCGATTACATTAGATTTTTCATGGCCGACATATTTATAGCAACCTTTCAAGTATATAAAAATATAAGCATGGAAATATATTCCATTAGTCTTACGTACGATTGATTAACGTAAAAATATGATAAAAAAATATAATATATGAAAAAGATAAATGAAGCATTCAAAATTTCATGTTTCTACGAGTAAAACGCGAAGAAAAAATAAATTAAACATGACTTGAGAATATTACGTAAAAATAATATACATAAATGAAAAGATACCTACGTGAAATGTTTTTCGTTTTCCAATATACCTTATAGTATATAACAAACAAAATAATATTTTCATTTAATTCGGTAAGATAATTATCGAATTATTCGTATAAATTTGATGTACTCCGACATATTGCTATAATTTCGTCTTCTTAATCATATATACTTATACACATACCATATATGTATACGAAATAGATTATCGGAAGAGAGAATCTCTTCCGAGCTTTAACTGGAAGTGACATAATTCGTATGTGAGAGAGAGAGAGAGAGAGAGAGAGAGAGAGAGAGAGAGAGAGAGAGAGAGAGAGTATATGGATTAGGTTGCTATGCCAAACATTCTGTCAGAATCTGTGCAGAGAGTAGATCCTATTCCCGGCGTATGTATAGTGCTTCACGAAACACTAACCGATGCTTCTTCGTTCGCGTTCGAATAAGAGAGAGTAGTATTGCATAGCTATTATTACAATGTTCGTTGAAAAGTTGTAAATACGTTAGGAACATTCTCGCAATCTTTTCTATTATCTGCAGAGCGAACAATAATACTTCAATTTCGAAATTTAGAACGTCGAATATCTATCTATTTATCTCGTCTCTTATACGACCTAGAGAATGCAAATTTCTTTTTAACGTATGATTTTTTTTGTTAGAAGCAGTTTTCCTTTCGAACGAAGGAATCTGATTTCAGAGCTTTTCAAGTTTATACGTTTTGTATCTTATATGATCCAGTGCCTTTTCGATCACTATAAACTGAAGAGAGAGAGAGAGAGAGAGAGAGAGAGAGAGAGAGATTCTCTCTCGAGGGAGATGAAGGTTTATATTGGACAATATTGAACGTATGATTAAAGTTTGAAATGAATTTATGGGAAACATCTCTACTAAAACCAAACCAAATCAAATCGAATCAAATCAAATTCAAGGCCAATGATAAACGCTGTTGCTTTTCAAATGGTTAAGTGACGCAAGGTTTTACTCATAATGTCGCAATAAAGCTTAAAATCGGTTTTAACAGTGATATCATACTGATTTGTGTAGGGGTACTTCTATTGAAAAGCAGAGCGCAGAGAGGGATGACAGAACTTTCTATTTTCTCTAAAACTTGTGCGTCAGTTTCGGTACTGAGAAAAAGGCATTGTTCCAGAAACTGCATTTATTATAAAGACCTAAAGTGTAACGTATAATATTCAATATGGTTGCAACGGCAGAGTATATAATGATAAACCATGTAAATTCGAGCAGGATAATATCCTAATTGTTTATTATTATATGAGAAATTTTACATAAATCGATAAATTCATAATTTTGTTTTCAAATATAAAATATTTAGATCAATTTATCATATATACGTTTTTACGATAAAATTTTATTCTTACTGTTAACAATGAAATATAACTATACTTTTAGTCTTTTAAATGAAATTTAAAAAATTAAAAAGAAAAGAGAAAGGAAATCTTACAAAAAGTTTTATACAAAGTCTGAAAAGTTTAAAATAATGTTTCTCAAGATTTTCTCGTAGTAATTCATCACAGTTACTTTCTATAGTAAATTTTTTTACTAAAAATTCTTTGTTAATTATTTTCAATATCAGGACAAGAAGATCTTTAAAAAGTATTCATTCAATATCTTCAATAGTCGTATTTATTAATTAATCATGTAATAGTACGCAGTAATTAATTTAACTATACGATTACAGATACTTTCGAAACACTTCGGTTTCATTTTTTTTTTTTACATGAAAACGTTTAACAAGCAATATTGTAGAATTTTATAAGTCAAAGTGTGTACCGTGTTTCGAAAACATTTAATAATCTTTGATATTTCGATCGAAAAATGAAAATTAGGATCAAAGCAATTCCAGTAGATAGATTCGATGCGTCCATATGAGGTAGAATGTTTGGTCCTGGAAAATTTCTTTCCCTCGTGTATATCGATATACCTAGGTATTCTTACATAGTCCTGGAAAGTTTCGTTCCAACTCGATGAGTAGTGGTATAGTCACTAGTACATTGTTGGTAGTAGTAGTAATAGTAGTAGTAACAGTGTTCGTAGCCCCCTCACACACACACACACACACGCGCGTGCCTCTTACATATAGAAGATCTAACACGTTTCCTCTCGAATCGGTTCGATCATTGTCACGAATGTTCACATATGTTGAAAAGCATGTATTAGTCGTGAAACGAGCCTAGAAACGCGCTAGGGAATTATACATCTTGGGGGATGTGCCGTCCTCACGTAGAGGAAATATTGACTGGCTAGATTATTGGTCTCTAGCGACGAACTCGTTCTCTCTTTACTTTCTAAGCGTTCGTTAAATAGCTCAAGCCATCGTTATTTCGAGGAGAAAGAGAAACCCAAAGAAAGTTGAGAAAGAAAGAATGAAAAGTGAAAATTAGAGCAATTGCCGATTGTAGTCAAAATGTTTTGAAAAAAAAAACAAAAAATAAAAAAGGAAAATAATGAATCGTTTTCGAAAGATTAAAGTGCCGATTACGAAAGATAAAACGTAGAAATTAATTAGCGTATACAGGTCTTATTTCGACGAAAAATCTTATTTAACAATTCAAGGTAGGCTTTGAATTCGTTTAAAAAAAAAAAAAGAAAAGAAAAAAGTGTCAAAAATGTGTGACCGAATGAGAGAAAACAAAGAAAAGAAAATAAAGATAAAAAACAAAAAAAGAGAGATACCTTCCTAAGGGCGAGAGTTCGTAATAGCGACGGAATTTTGAGATTAATTACAAAGCGTGACAATTAATAAAAAAACTTATTTAGCAATTAAGATGTTAAAGTTTGACAGCAAAAGTGTTTGGTAATAAAGCACTAATGGGGATCTAGTGTTGACTTTCATACGTTAATTATACGCCTAATTGTCTCTCTCTCTCTCTCTCTTTTTCTCTCTCATTGTTTTTTTGAAGATGAGTTATGAGATAGAGGGAGAGAGACAGACAAGGAGACAGAGACAAAGAGAAAGAGAACAAGAGAGAAAGAGAGAAAGATAGAAAGAGGAAGAGAGATAGCGATAGAGACAGAGATAGGGATAGTGATAGAGACAGGGATGGAGATAGCGATAGAGATAGAGATGGAGGGGAAAAAAGATGTAAAAGGGAAAACAACGGGCGTAGTAGCGTAGCCGTTTCGAAAGAAGAATCGCGAAGTCGTTGGAGCGGATCACCGCGACGCTGCTGCACACGGCACCTCCCAGAGAAGATCAATATCCCCACCAATCGTATTTCTCTCCTGACTATAGCTCACTATCTCTTGCTCTCTCTCTCTCTCTCTCTATTTCTTTCTTATCGTAGCTGTCGATTTCGTGACACGGAGCTCCTTCCTCGACACTTCTAATCTTAGTTTTAAACCTTTTCCCCTATTTTTTTTTCTCTTCTTTTCTCTTTTCCGTTTTTTTTTTGCTTTTGTCCTTCGTTCATTTCGACTTTTTTCCTATATTCTCTGAAGCATCAAATTTTAGATCATTTACTCACGTAATTCTCTATTCTCATTTTATTGATTCACTTATCGGAGAATCTTTCTTTTTATATATTCCACTTTCCAGCCAAATCTTTATTTCTTCGGATGCCAAGAAACCGTCGAGACATATCATCGTTGATTATTATATTGAATTTATAATATACGATACATCTTTGTTATTATGAAACTAACAACAACGTTCACAATTATAAAATAATATATTATTGCAGACAGATAATGTAACTTTGCAAGCTTATTAAATAATAAAATTTCTTGATAAGTAACAAGTTAAAGACTTTCGAAGAGAAAGTAATTGAATTTGTGAGATGAAAGAAAATTGATTTCTGCTCGAAGAAGGATAATTGCTATGTTCTTCTTGAAGTAAGGCTACCTTCGAATGAAGAATTCCATTAGTTAGCCGTTTAAACTCATGTTACGGGTTATTAGCTTCTTTGAAAATGAATTATTAGAATTTTCATTTGGCAGGCCCCAACTACCGTATTAAAATATTTTATAAAATGTAAAACAAATAGAAGATTTTTAAATACAAAAAAAAAAGAAAATAAAAAGGAATTCTTTTTTATCGTTTAATCGATGCGGTTATAAACGAACAGGCATACCTATACTTTGAAATTAACGATAAAAGCTATCTAATAATGGTACTATTATAGCATAACGTAAATGCATTTTATGAATTTGAAATGCATCGATGATAGCGTTCAATGAAAGTAAACTTAATAATTACAGATATAATTCCAGTTTGTACGTGTATTTAAAATTAAATAAATATTATAGAAAATTTATCGAAATATAAGTTGTTGATTATACAATTATCGAGATAATTGTTGATTAAGAAATTAATGAATTAATAGGTATACATTATTGATATGAAATATTTATCATCAAATTTTATATATTATAAAATTTAATTTTTTCTTTTTTTGAAGTTGAACTCTCATATATCATTCTATATACGTATAATCAAATATTTTTTTATTCGAATGCATCGAGTTTTCCACAAATTTTGTTTTGTTCATACCGAACGTATATATATATATATATATATATATATATATATATATATATATTTAAATATAACGTTATGTAATTATCATCCAATTGTTTGAAGACAATTTAGTGGATTTTCTATCAACGATAAGTTTTTCCCGTTCTTTTCTATAATGGAATTTCTTGTAGGTAAGAATTTGCAGATATAGCGAACGGTAACGTTATCTGCTTCATTGCAGATCAGTGATTTTCAGCAAACTGTTACATGTTATCGTATAAGTATTTTATATACGTATGTACGCACGTACATACGTATGTACAATGTAGGTATCACATGTACATACGTATTATGTACCTACCAGCTATTTACGCATGGTTGAGGTTTGAGATTTTATACGAAACTAAAGAATAAAAGATCTGGGAAAAATTGTGGAAAAAATTTGACTTTTCTTTCGATATGCTCTTTTATACTTATATATATATATATATATATATATATATATATATATATATATACATATATATATATATATCTGAATGCATATGAAAGTTTTCTTTTTTTACAATTTCTTATATACGTCGCATTGCTTTAGAAATATTTATAATCAAAAAATTCATCGCGCAATCAGCCATTAGAATTTTTGAATAAAATTGTCAAACAGCAATGTATGTGTGTGTGTGGGCCTGCGCATACGTGTAATATCGTATTTCATAGATGATCTTCATTGAATTTCTCGTAATTTAATATACTCTCGTGAATTCTGCGATGGACATTGCAACAGTAATATCACACATTTCATCTACAATAGCAGGTATCATATTGAAATTTGTTGTGGTCCACTTGTCTATTGGAAACAATTATAAATGTACTTGCACTTAATTGATTAGGATTAATAGTATTTGATTAGATTTATGATAAATAATTGTTATCGTTTTAACGATTAAATAAATTTTCACATTTTTCTCTTCTCTCTCTCTCTCTCTCTCTCTCTTACATACACATACACTCACACTCACACACACATGTATTGACGTAAATCGTGCTTGAATGATTAAAGTTTAACACTAAAACTTTATACTTTTTCTTTATAATTCGCACGATTAAAGGTTTCGTCGATGCATATTGACCTAATTATCAGTGGTGCGCTCCAAGTCTGATGACCTTGCTCTCTCAATTATCTCCCCACGCTCTCTTGCTTTGTCTCCCCGCTGTTCTCTTTCCTACTTTACTTTTCTACACTCTTCTCTCCCCGTGTATCTATCTCCCTGGTATGACACCAATAGGGATACACGGGGACTTGAAAAAAAAGAAAGAAAAAAGAGAGGAAAGAAAATCGAAGGGGACGAATCTTTACTTTAGTCACAATCGTGTGGGCGATGAAAAGAGAAGAAAAAAAATAAATAAATAAATAAAAAAATAAAAATAAAATAAAATAAAAAAGAACAAGAAATTCGTGTCAGCCTCGCGTTTTATTTTTATAATAAAAATCCCCTGATCTCTTGTGTCTTTAAAGAAAACAAAACAAATATTTTTGGATAAATAAATAAAAATGTATTGTTGATAAAATGATGTTATTGATTGTTGTCAATATTGATAGCTGTCATATAAAATTTTCGTACGATAAAAGTTTAAACACGAATGACGATAGTAAGAGCGAAGATAATAAACAAATTCTTTCGACAAATATATAAAACGGATTATTGTTAAAATAAAGTTATTGATCGTTGTCTATATTGATAAATGTCATCTAAATTTTCGATATTAAATGATAGTTTAAACGTTAATGAATATAGTAAGAGTAAAAAGAAAATGAAAGAAAGAAAAGAGGGTATAAAGCTGGTTAAAAAGACGAAGAGATTATGGCAGAAACGAATTAATTTGAAACTACCAACACCGACGTCGTGTTTCCAACCGAGGCAGCTGTGAAATTAAGTTCGTTTGGTTTGAAAAATCTTGGTGTATCCAACTGCGAAAACGATGGCTGGGAATATAAATTGCTGGATATAAACTCGTTGGATTCGCTTGTTACCGTATGCCTAGAATCATAGCAGAGAGAAACTCGTAATTCTTAACGGTTGACGATGAATACTATAGGGTGATTCTATTATTTGCATGTGATCTTAGTGGACATAGAAAAAATTATATATATATATATATATATATATATAGGGAATATATAACTATAGTAAGGGACAAAATTATTCGTATAGTAAGTGTGTGAGAAAAAAGATCTGTATTTTTTACACTATTTATTAGATTAACATACATATGCTTGAATGTAATATATTAACATTAGTAGTATTTAATATAAATAAACAAAAATTAATTATCGATCATTTACAGAGAAAGAGAGAGAGAAAGAAAGAGAAAGAGATCTGGAACTATGAATTAATCGAGGATCGAAATAGGTTAATTGTCTCCTGTTCGATTTAAAAAGCTTACAAGATAGTTTCAATCTATTAGTTGATAGTCGAATGATTTGCTTCTTCATGTGGTATTATTTTTTGAAACGGGTGTGACAATGGAAGTTACATATACTTCATATATATTCTTTAATGGTCTAGAAATATTATTATACCGGTAAATTGACTTTTACCTTTATCGTTTTTTATTACTTTTAAAATATATTGACAATGAAAAATGTTCTTATAAAGATCCGATCTTGTAAAATTATAACGTAATACACACACACACACACACACACACACACACACACACACACACACACACACACACACACACACACACACACACACACACACACACACACACACACACACACACACACACACACACACACACACACACACACACACACACACACACACACACACACAAGTAATCAACATTTATAGGGTATAATAAATTTGACATACAAAGCATACATCTTATAAGTACATAATAGACATTATTATTTAATAATTTATAAAGAATCGAATAAGAATTTTGTTCGGATAAATAATAGATATGATTTAGTATCTTCGAAATAAAGATCAGCATGATACTTCCATGGAGTTATATAATTCATGCTACAATGGCACCATTTCTTCTCTCTTATTCGATTCGAAGACTGTACAGGGATGGAAGATTGTAGTGAAATCCGTAATAATTTACGACCAGGAGGAATTTCATCTCACCTACTTTTCAGCTTCGAACGTCCTTAGCTCCATTGTTAATTTAACAGTATGAACATCTATTTCACACTTCTGACGTTAAGATTTCCATAAGATTCCAAGATTATTTAAGACAAAAGATCGAAGTAGAAGACATCGTAGAAGATTATATTCAGGAACAGCAACGAAAGTTTTTATGATTAAAGCCGGGAATGTTTCTGTGCGCGTCTTTCTGTATTCACATTTTTTAATGTGAATCTTCATCTTTTCTCTTAATTTCTTTTTTTTCTTTTGAATTTTTCCTTTCTCGAGTTTTGAAAAATACATCGATCGATAGAACTAGATCAGAGAAAACCATTTAAAACGGTCTAAGAGTTTGAAAATTTAAATTGTCGACGTATAAAGTAACTCTCTCTCTCTTTTTCTTCTCTATTTCTTTCTCTCTCCATTTCCATTCCCCAGATCTTAGCGTATGTGCTATGACCGTAGAAATGGTTCTTCTTCTTTTTCTTTCTTCGTTTCTTTCTTTCTCTCTATTTCTTTTCTTTTCGTTTTTTTAATACTCTTTGGAATATTCATAAAGACAATTGAGAAGCGAGGACATCTTTTGTGTACGGTTGCGTTAGAGTAGAAGTAGTAGCTAAAGTAGTAGGCTAAAGTAGATGGCTAAGGAAGAAGAAATTTTCGCAAAGCGACTAGACTGATATGACTGACGTTTCTCTTGCCAGTTGAAAGCCCTTTCCAAAGAAGAATTCAACGAGAACTTATCCATTTATAATTTCAAAATATCTATCCGTGTTAAAAGCCCCGATGTGAAAAATCTAACAGCATAAATGTATTATGCGAATCGATAAACGAAACACATCCTACCTATCCCCAACACCTCGCCTATTTCGCTAGTTTTCCCGTTCTGACGATATTTTATTTACTTTATACATAAATTTTTGATGCTACGTATAATCGAACGAGAAAGCAAAATGTTTTGCTTTTTCTTTCTTTTTCTTCTTCTTCTGTTCTTTCGTTCAATGAACAAAATATTCGTTACCACATTCAACTTCCTCACATTTTTATTTTGTTTTATTTGAGTATTGTTTCTGGATTATTTTCTTTCTTTCTTTCTTTCTTTTTTTTTTTTTTTATTTCGAGATTGCTCGATGTAAGTGCCGAATTTAACAAATATATCCGAGATAATATTTATAGACAAAAAGTTTTATGTCTTCATAAAATCTTTTCTTTCTTGAGGAAGATGACAGTACTTATTTTGTATTATTCTTTATCATACAGTTGAAACTTAATTTCGCCGAAGAAATATTAAGATTGCCTCGGTTAATAAACGCAACTTGCCGTCTCTCTGAAGCTCATGTGATTCTCTCAGGGAAAAGATGCCGTCTGGGAGAGAAAAAAATAGGTCACGTACAAAAGACGCTGTTTGATGTTTTTATCCAGCAATAGTACTTTACGTATATTTGTATTACACCATTGATCTTTTTCCGAACCATGCTTTTCATTTTAAATTTCAAGAAGGAAAATGAAAAAATAGAAAGAAAATATAGTAAACATATAACTGTGTATGTATCATAATTATAATATTAAATATTATTATAAAAAAAAAAAAAATAATAATAATAATAATAATATACGTAAGTGGATTCTTATTTTATTCCTACTTATAAAATTTGGATTTTATATATGATATATTAAAATTTTACTAATATTTTATTTAACATATCTATATACGTGTCATAGGTATATAAAATTTTTATTTATTAAATAAATCTTTCAAAAATAAATTGGAATAAAAATAAAGCAGGAGGTAAAATAAAACAAAGTGAGGGAAAACAAATGAAATATTTCTTATCACTTATCATATTGGACATTTCAACAGCTGCACTTTAGCACTATCGAACTGCTTCTCGAGATACTTCCTATAGATATTGATATCGATAGATAAGATCGTAATTCGTATATAAATATATAGGCAACGAGAGTACTCGGATATATACGACGAGAGCTAGTAGAAATAAAATTTGGCTAATATAGTGAAATTCATTTAAATGAATGCGTCTTATTAAGTGACGTGAATAAATAAATAAATTAATTTGTTGAGAGCAAAAACCTTGCTCTCAACAAATTAATTTACTTGTGAATTACACCAAACTATCGTCACGATCGTGCTAATGTTATCGAGGTCAGATAATTAAGCGTAAAACGTATTAATTAGATTCACGTTATTCTGTCGCATACATCCACGTTTAGTAGGTATTTTATATATGAATAAACAATTAAACAACACTATATTCTCTTTCTCTCTTCCCCGCTCTCTCTCTCTCTCTCTCTCTCTCTCTCTCAGTATTTTTTACTCATACAATTTTTAATATAATACTTTTTTTCTTATCTAATTTTAAAAATAATTACTATTTTTTATATAGTATATACAAAATGAACCAAATATCCCAAGATGGATCAAATGTTTTCAAGTGATTTTGAAAACCAATTACTCTTTTTCCAAAGCTTCTTTAGTCTTGTAGTCAGATTTATAGTTTTCCAGTTCGAAATAAAAATTAGCTTGAAACGTCTAAAAAAGAAAAGAGTAATCGACTTTTAAAACTACATAGGAACTTTTTACATTTTTTTACGTAGGAATCCATTTTATATTATTAGTAATAATATATTACAATATAATTATTTTTAAATTACTGATCAATCAACCTTTCCAACAATTAAATACCAGCAATATAAGTCATCGATCTTTTAGATATACGTATCTATAAAATAATTTCTTTTTTTATTAATATCAAACATTTATCAATTCGAGATTATTAATTTGTATTTCAAAATCGCAAGAGGTATTCCAGTTAGCAATACCTATTCGTTAGCACCATTGCTAGGTTACGTACATATGTCAAGGAAAATCACTTTTGTTTGGCACGATGTATCCATGCGGACAAATATATTCTATTTCTCGTAACGCGTTACAATTATAGATAGTATTGACGTCAGCAAATAAGGGATGCCTAAAGCAAACGAAATCTATATTTATAAGCGTGGGTACGTTGCTTCGTTAAGAGTAGGGAAACCCTTTCTTTTTGCGTAATGAAAAAGGAAAAAAGAAAAATCAATTTATCCTTGAAGTTGAAGAAATGTTATGGCGCAATTTTATATTATTTAAATCTTATTTTACTTCTTTCTTCTCAGTAAGTTCATTTCAATTCATATTTGAACACTATTGTTTAATAAGTACAATTTATTTTATTTGCTTGTTATAGACATATACAAAAAAATAAAGTTACTTTATAGATAGTTAAATAAGAAAATAGTAACAAAGTATAAAGAAGAGTATCAATATATATTCATTCGTCATATTTCTCGATAATGCATTCTCTCTCTCTCTCTCTCTCTCTCTCTCTCTCTTCTCTTTCTGTTTCTTTCTTTCTCTAATGCGAGGGAGTTATGCAAGCAAAATACTATACTGTTGCACCTGATGCTTTTAATAGTATTAAAAGTATCCTCAGAATGGGGTGTGAATTATCTGAGTTAATGAATTGTAATGCGTAGATATCTGATAATTATTTTTAACATAACGCTAATTAATTAATGGTAGGTACTACTCGAGATCTGAATCAGCAATTACTACGATATTTCCCGAAATTTAAACGAATTATCAAAAAATTTATACTCATAACACGAAGTCACATAAACCCCAATGATTTTTCAAACAAATTTGAAAATTGATCGAACGACTTTTTCTACTGTGTATTGTGTATGTTGAAAGAGATAAAACATTTGACACGTTAAACACTTTTATTTGATTTCTATCACGTAGATTTAATTTTGTATAGAATGATCATTGCTCAAATCATTTCTGATATATTAATTCTGAAATAATCAATCTAATTTCAACGTTGTAACATAATTTGGCATGAACACAATCGATCGTTTACGATGGCTAAACTGTAATTTATTGAAATCTTTCGATGCAAAAGCGTGTTCGAAACTACTATTAATTTTAGTGCAATTGTAGTTTCTGATTCGAGATAAGGAGAGTAATAGTTTGTGAAATTGGTCTAACTGACTTGAGTCAGTGTATGTCTTTGCATCACTAATGTTCCAATCGAGCACTTGATCAGTTTAATAACGATCTAAGTAAATTTATTCTTACTCGTTAAAAATCGAATGAGAATAGTTTTCCAATTAAGATGTTTATTCAAGCATTAAGAATAATGACTATATATATTGAAATGCGAAATATGAATATGTAATAGGATAAAAAGAACAATTGGAAACAAAAAAATCGTTTTCTTATTTCCTCATAATTCCACGATTATTGTTGTACATCTATCATTACGTTTAATATTCTCAATTGGTAATAAAAAAGTAATTTCTTTTTAATTTTACGATTATTGTTTGTACGTCTACCATTAGGATTAATACTCTTTGACACACTTAATCATATATATATATATAATATTACACAAAATATATATATATAATATATATATAATATAATATTAGACAAAATCTTTTGAGGCAAACTTTTAATGAAATAGGCGCAAAAAAGATTATCTCTTTGAAATCGATTTTCTGTGCTCAACATTTTTTCTAGATATACCATAGTTTCATTAAACTTTTGCGAACTCTCATATGCAGATTACTAACAAGAAACTCGAATTATGTGGGAGTCGAATTATTTCGACGTTATGGAAAGAAAAAAGAAGAAGTAAAAGAAGATACAAAAAAAGAAGTCAGAGCGTTTGTTATCGAGACGAATTCGTGCGAAAGAGAAAGAATTTACATTATATTTGAATAATAATAAGATAGAAGGAAAGAACAAAAAAAAAAGAGAAAACAAAAAGAAATATCAATTCTTCAGATTACATAGAGAGAGAGAGAGAGAGAGAGAGAGAGAGAGAGATCCATCGGATAATTGCAAGTTCGAACGATAGCTTGTCTGAAAAAATAAGTACATGCGCATGTCATTAAAAGTACGTCAAGTTCGGATGACATCTTGAATTCCTGGGACGATGTAATTTATGTATTTATGGCGATTAAAGTATACCTCTTGGCGAGGGAAATGAATTCGTCGAATAATATGCGACCTAGTTTTCTTCAAAGATTTTTATGATCGAATTCGTATTCAGGTAAATTCATTTTTGGGTTATACGAACGTACACAAAATTTATAAAGACAATTAAATTAACTGAATAATAGTAAACATTAATATTTACATTTATATATATATATATGTAATATTATATGTAATTTTATATATATATATATATATATATATATATATATATATATGTAATATTATATGTAATTTTATATATATATATATATATATATATGTGTGTGTGTGTAAATTTTTGTTTAGCAATATAAGCAATAATTTTTGCTATTTTCTTTGTTTTTAGACGATCGATAAAATTGATAACGCACATAGGTTTCTTTTTAACACGAGATAAGATATCTCTACATATTTATCCTCAGACTCAATGGGGATGAAGAGAAGTGGGCAAAGTTTAGCATCTAAACTGTAGTAGCTACACATTGGTACAAAGCCAAGCAGGTCCTTGGGCACGCGTGCACATGGGTTAAGTGGTTTCTATCTCATTATTGTGTGGACTACCTGTATGGACTATGCTTACTCTGACCGTAAAGTAGTAGAGTGTGTATCTACATTCATAGATGCTTGGCAAGGAACCCTTTTATACTTGCTAACCTCTTACACTAGATTCTATATCAACTTAACACCGTTACTACTACGAGGAAAAAATGTTCTGATAACTTTAAAACCAATCGTTGTTTCTAATCTTATCATTATAGTTTCCATTTTAAGTCTATTCCAAAGCAAACTTATATACCACGAGAGAAAAATTAATTTGTTAAAAGAATGTTAACTCAATTATTGCGATAATTATTTATCGTGATTCTCTTTGAAACGACTTACATAAGGTAATTTTGTTTGGATAGTTACGATAGAAGTTTGTATTTACAAACAATTTCATTATGAATACGTCCATTTCTTAGTAGGAAGTGTTCTTGCTAGGAAGCCAATGTTTACAGTTACGTTACGAGCGTCATTTCAAACGTTCATGGTTCGTGCAAGGAGGATTAGAAAGATCCTTAATGTCATCGTCAAGCGTTCTCTAGAAGTAAGAGTTATGCAGTTACATATACATAAAGGTATACATACATGCGTATATACATACAAACATACAAACATACATACATACATATATACATATGCAGATACACGTATAGGTAGATACAACTAGACAATGGCCTAGTGTAAACGAGCTACCGCAAATTAGGACGTTGCCCATTGGATGGTCCGATATACCTACATATATCTTGCCAACCGGATTATTAGACGAGCTGGACAGTAATTTATGAGAAGGAAACTTTCTTACTCGGAAGGATATTTGTTTGATTAAAAGTTGTACGATGTATAGAGGAATATATTCAAAGATGTGGAAAGGAAAAACGTGTTTTCTTTTCTTTTGTTGTTATTGTTGTTTGTGTATTTTCTCCGGAGAAATTTGAAATGGAGAATTTTTGTATTTTTTGTTCTCTTAACTTCCGACGATCACAAACGTTGTTCTATTAAATTTACCTATATATCTTTATTAATTCTTTTTTATTCATAAACATTTTATTTTTTCTTCGTCTCTCTCTCTCTTTTTTTTTTTTTTTTAAAGAAACACGGAATTTATCTTCAAATCATTTCGTTTTCTATTACGTTTCGAACGTTTCGTTACGTTTCGAATACCAATGGACGAACGAACATTTTCTCTCCTGGTTAAATTTGTATGGCATATATTTGTGAAGAATTTTATGTACGATTTTATTTTAATCTTGAGTAGAAATGAACAATGTAATTAATATATTTTTTTTCTTTTACTGTTTTTTTTTTCTCGAGATTCTAATTATCGATAAAATGAAAAACATTTTTATTGATTTTCTCGACAAAAGTTACAATAAATAAATAAATAAATAAATAAATATATATATATATACGCAAACCATGTCGACAAAAATGAAAGGATTTACTAAAATCTATCTAAAAATTAATTATATAGTAACAAGAAATCAATTTGTATTGTCACGTTACTTTTCTATCTATCACGAATTAATTGAACAAGTTTGAAAATATTCACGATAAATGGATTGATTTAAATGTAAAACAAATTTCAGGAACATCCTTTGACATGCTGTTCTTCAAATGTTTCGCACGTGTAAGTATTTCCCCGTTGAAATATATCATAAGAATATAACATATAAGCACGATAGTCACCAATGTTATAAATTTGCACGCACTGCAAACGTGTCAAAAAAGCGTTGCACATACATATATGTGTATATATGTATATATGTATATATGTATGTATCTATGTATATATGTATGTATGTATATATCTATGTCGAACGAGTAGCTTTGAAAAATCGATGTTTATTTTTTTCCTTACATGCCAAACAAATCACAAATTTTGCTTCATACTGTTAATCATAGATCACTATTAAAAATTGAACGTATGATATCTTTATATTATATATTATAGTTATGCACAGAAATTTCAAGCGAAGCACGTATTAACCATGGATAATTTGAATAATCAAACTGATGACAGTTTCAAGTTTATGATATCAAGGAAGTTCCTTCAAATTCTCTAATGCGTCATTGAGTAGACGAACTACTAAATAGCAGAACACAAATTAGAGAACAGGATAAACATTAATTAATTTCGTCGCGAAGAGAGACGCACAGTCGTGCTTATCGTTCTTCGTCAAGATGGCTCCTAAGCTGACATCCATTTAATTAGGATGCTAAGACGAGACGTAACCACGTTATCATATTAACAAAAGAGACGTTCACGTTCTTAAGATAATGACTTCTCTATGTCGAAAAAAATAAACATGAAATCTTATTGGGATTCTTTAATGGTTGTTGACTTCATTCATTCCCCAAGTAGATTTTCATTTTATTATTTATTATAATATTTATACATAATATTTTTATCGATTCCATTTTGTCATCTTTGTTAACGTTCACATGTCAATATATTTAAAATTTCAAATATATATATATGTATATAGATATTATAATAAGATAGAAATATATAAGATAAGATGAAAATTTGTCTTAATTATATATTACACACACACACTTTATATCTCGAAAGGAGGAATTAAGATAGTTTTTCATTTTATTATATACATATATCGCATCTCGAGAGAAGGAGAAATTTTGGTAACGTTGACATGTCGACATATTTAGACGAAATTTCGAATTTCAAATATACATATATCGTATTTCGAGAAAAGGAGGAATTAAGACACCTCGTGAAATTATTTCCATACTCGAATGCACGACAACTGGACGTTTCATTTCGCCCTTGCCTATCCGAAATATTACCAGTCTGACGCATGACATTGCTAAACTACTTGGGCTGCATTGGAGCTGACTCATGTAAAAGATGAGTCAGGTTTTACCACGTTTCCACTACGTACAGTCGTATACCTAGGGTATTATAGTTCAGGCAAAGCCGGCTTTCCCTTCTTTCATACTTCACTATTCTCTCACGATTACTTTCGAATATAGATATGCAATTCCAAACTTAAAATGGCCTTTTCATTCTCTTTATATCTCTTTCCCTCTTTTCCTCTTCTTTATTACTGTAACAAATTTTTTAACGCTATTTGAAACATCTACAAATAGAACAGACAAATATTTTCATTTACTTCGAATGGTCCATAGAACTATATTTCCATTTTGTAATATTGTTTAAATTTTTCAAAAATGTCAACGATCCAATGATATGTATTATCTAATTATAATAGTATTTATTGATATCTGTATCTTATTTGAAAAACACAAGAAGAAGATATTAATCAAAGTAAAATCAATTTAACGAGCAATGCATTAATGTGCTCTTCCAATGTAAAAAAAAAAAAAAAAAGAAATAGATATAGAAAATAAGAAATTGTGATAAAAATAGAAATAAAAGAAAAAGTCTTATGTAAAAAATATTATAAATAGAAGAGCATCTCATTGCTTAGACGATTGTAAATGTAGGTGTGCCTGATAATATATATATATATATATATATTAGAGATATGTGACATATGTATATATCTCATAGGAGGACGATCGACTCGACGACTATTGTAATAAAATTGTACCTACTATGGAAACGGCACTTAATATGCCTATCACGCACTACTACGATGAAATGAAAGCAGTTCTCATGTTTCTACGAGTTTCGTTCATTCAACCATCGAAAAAATCTATCTTTTATCTATAGATATGATAACACGGATCTGCATTTTTACGTGAACTCTTAACAATAAATATTCTCGAGACGATCTATTACGTTGACTCCAGAAACAACTTTTATTTTTATCAATCACGTCAAACAAGTTCTTACACAAAATAAAAGTTCAACTATGTCAAAGTAACAATCATTAGGATCGTTTTTTGATTCACTCCGCACCATAAGAATTGCAAATGATGTACCTTTTTTTCTTGCATTTCGTCCACAACTTTAACTTCTCAACAAAGTTACAGGCAAACTTTATATGACGTCCATGATTTGTCTTGATCTCTAACTTTCATTTGAAAATAAATATAGTAACCTATAATGTCAACTTTATTCAGTTGTGAAAAAACTTTACGTGATAGATGAGAACTAAGAACAGTTCTAAAAAATCAGCATAAAAAAGTGAGCTAACGACATATATTAGTTTGGAATAATTTGACGCTATTCAATATGGTGTAATGGGGAAGTAGAAAAAAGAAGAAAAAAAAAAAAAATAGAAAAAAGAAGGAAAAATGATCAATGATCGTTTGACAATAATTTGTTAACATCTAATGATGTTCTTCAAATATTCTCTTCAATTATTCCTTACCAATGTTAAAAGTTTATAATTTAAACTCTAGAGGAGGATACCTTTTTTAACCTCGATTAAGTTTCACAAGATTCTTTCGAGTGTTTTGAAGAGGATTCAAACTTCCTATTAGAAATCGTATAAGAGAATTTCTTTTTTTTATAATTCTCATTTTTCTGTTTTATCGATTAATTTAGAAAGATTTTAAAGATCTACAATAAATTTCTATATTAATGTACATATAAAAACAGTCTTCCCATCGATTTCTAATAAAAAAAAAATTGTTATCTAGTAAAAATTCAATTTATCTGTCGAATATAAAATTCTTTGTTCCTAACTATTTGATCTCACTTTGTAATTATTTTTCTTTCTTTCTTTCTTTCTTCCTTTCTTTCTCATTTTAATTTAACTAGACTATTTTAAAAACTTCAATGAAAAGTACAACGCTCGAAATACGCTCGAGCAACCTACTTACGTTTCTAAATGAAAGAATTCTTTCTTTAGCTTCATGCTAACCGTTCTCATCATAAATTAAGCCAATGCTTCAGGATATCCAAGCTTGAAAACAAAGCGGACAATGCATTTCTTTTTGAATGAGAAAAAATTCAAAAGAAAAAAGTATATAATTCCTCGTCACTCTCCAAACCGAGTTGAGATAGGAATGTGACCCAGACATGATATTTGAAATCTTAAAAAAGATTTCTAAAAACAATATAGAAAGAAATGATAAATGAATGAAGATGATAAAAGACATGAATTAATTAAGTGTTAATTAATCATATTTTATGATCCTCTAAATAGATGCTACAATGTTATTAGATCTTAAGAAAAATCAGAAATGTTATTGTTTCCGATCGATTTCACGTGGAACAATCCACATAACTGAAGCTAAAACGTGTCTTTTGTTTTATGCATCGATGCACTTAAGTATATATGTATGCATTTATGTATATGTATGTATCGGTTAACCTTGTATATACGATAGGGATAGAATTGCAATATTCGTAGTTTCTCCAAACTACTATATAAGATGATTTCCATTTAGGTGAAATCGTCGTAGGGAGGTAGACGAAGTTTGACGTTATCTTAACTGTTTCGTATTCTCTGGAGAATAGAAGGAAATCTAGAAATGGAATAAAGGGAATGAAGAAGAAGGTGTAGGAGAAATGATATAGGCAATAGGATCTCAAAATACTATGAAATCTTAAGTTACTATACTATTTCTTCTTTCTTTTCCCCATTTATATCACCATCACTTTTGTTTTTAGTAAATACTCAAATATATATGTGATACTACGTTTGAACTGCTTAGAAAATCGGAGTCAAACGTATACAGCAGTAGCTGGTATCTCTATAATACTATGTCAAAGGTAATTCGAGATAATCGAATATATTGTTACAGGTATTTCATCTCTAGTATCAACATCGGCTTCATTTTTGTTGTTAAAAAGTTAGTATGGATCAAATTTCACTTGCTTCATAAAATCAAAGTCAGACATATTTAGTCCTAGCTGGTATATCAATGATAATAAGTCAATGATAATTCCGGATAGATCTATTGACATAGGTATTACATCTCTAATATTAGTATAAGTATCATTTTTGTTGTTAAACAGTAGTGATTAAGTTTGTCTTGATTAGAAAATTAAAATTAGTCATATTTAATGCTAGTTAGTTCTCGATGATAGTTAGTCAAAGGTAATTCGAGATAATCGAGTGTACTGTCGCGGGATATTTCGTCTCTAATGCTGTTCACGACTCTTGTGCATCGAATAATTGATGAGGCCCTTAAAGTAGAAGGTGGAAAGGGAATGGGATCGTACACGAGCCATTCAGATTACAGCGCTTTATTGTCAAGTACATCTCGGACCAGTCATTGAAAACGTCGAAACGTACGGCATCGATGACATAACAACGTGCAACGGATGAGAACCTAATTCATCAGAGAATTAACGGACCGTACGTAAGCGACGAAGGATAGTATTTTACATATTTATTTTTTATATTTATAAAATAGCTAGGTGCGTATAACTTACACATGTTACCTCGTTCCTTCATCGTCCTTGGCACGAAGTCCTCTGAATTTCTGTCTCCTTTATTTATTCTCTTTCGTTTGCTCTCATGAGATTAACGTTGATCGTGATTTATCAACCATTCTGAGTGGTAATCTATCAGGTTAGCTTGAGAACTTTGAGCTTTGCAAAAAAAAAAAAAAAAGAAACAATTTCTTTAACTATTGGCGTTACGACGTGTTCGAGTTACTTACTTTTTTTTCAAAATTCAATTTCGTAAATATCTTTCGATTATAAAAGTCATAGTTCTTAATATATGATATTATGAGTATTAGAAATAGTTATAAAAATAGTTGTACCCGAAAGGCTATAATTTTTTATTTTATTTTAACTTG
Source organism: Dolichovespula media (assembly GCA_911387685.1). Lineage (NCBI taxonomy): Eukaryota > Metazoa > Arthropoda > Insecta > Hymenoptera > Vespidae > Dolichovespula > Dolichovespula media. The sequence goes on along the minus strand of OU426861.1, from coordinate 4,761,538 downwards.
CTACTTCATTAGTATTCTTTTATCATATAATTAACACTAGGTTAACTAACTCTTTTATCATATAATTAGATACGCTTCTTATCATTGTTGAAACAATTGTTATGATCTTAAGACTATATTCTCATTCTTATAATTATAAAGCAATCGTAAAAAAAAAGATAGAGGAAAAAAAAATACAATTTTCTATCTATAAAGAAGCAAAAGAAATAGAAATATTTCGCAATCTATTCATGTGATATGTTCACTCAATATTTTCGAAGAATATATCAGACGAATAAAAAACAATCTGAGATCGGAAGAGAGGAAGTAGAGCGAGGAGAAGAGAAAGGTTTGGATCGATAGAAAGTTCGGTTCGTAGACTCAGGCATATCCTAAGTATTATAGTGTTGAGGAATCAGTTGCCGACAGACCGCAAGAGCCAAAGCTTAATGCGTAATCGTAAGATACCCGTGGGACATGACCCCTTCATCCTAACCTTATCTCCCTCTCTCTCTCGCACACTCTCTCATCTCCCTTCTGAAAATTAACTATATATAACCCGACCAAGTCTTATAAAGCTTTAGCTTCAGGTCGAAAGTGCAGAAGCTTAATCTGGTAGTGTACTGTCGTTAACTTCTCTCAAGACAACTGCCTCGACTTCACTTTCTTCGTTGATCTTTTTCTTTGTTTTGAAATCTTTTGATAACGAAACAAATGTTTTCAGCGTACTATTCAGTGTATATATATATATATATATATATAAATCGAAAACATCACAAGTTACTGCATGGCGGAGTTCTATCGTTTTCGTGTGGTAATTATAATTTACACCGAATAGATGTCTTATGTCAATTTAACGCCAGACATTGTTCAGATAAGTCCATTCGTGCGCATAACTGTCGTTCTTTTTCTTCTCGAGCGTACCAAAAAAGAACCATTTTTAGATCGAATGGTAACAGGCGATGAAAAGTGGATTCTCTACAAAAACGTACAGCGAAAGAGGACATGGAACACAGCAGCTGAAGGAGGAAAACCCGTAGTAAAGGTTGGCTTGTATCCGATGAAGGTGTTGCTGTGTGTTTGGTGGGATCGCAAGGAAATTATTTAATTTGAACTGCTCCGACGCGGCGAAACAATCACGGCAGACAAATACTGTGAGCAATTGATTAGACTCGCTACTAGCTATTCGAGAAATACGTCCAATTTTGGTCAATCGAAAAGGCGTCATCTTCCACCACAACAATGCTAGACCACACGTCGCTCAACAAACGCTGCGAAAACTGCAGGAGTTGCAATGGGGAAATTCTGTAGCACCCGCTATATTATTCAAATATTGCGCTTTCAGATTTTTATATGTTCCGGTATTTGCAGAATAGTTTAAATGGCAAGAATCTCAATTCCGAGGAAGCTGTCGAAAACCACCTTACAAATTTTTTTCCAAAAAAACCAAGTTTTTTCTTCAAAACTGGAATCGACAAGCTTATAGATTGTTGGATAACCGTTATAGAAAAGAATGGAGACTATATAATTGATTAATAAAAGTGTTATCTCTAAAATATAATCTATTGAAGTTTATATTTAAATCGGGTACGAACTTATGCAATCACCGATATGTATAAATATTATATATATAATATATATTATTAATATATATTAATAAATTGGAATATCTCGTGAGAGATCGAACCTATCAACAAAATTTTTTCTACAAGTCTGTTTGGTGCGATGGGTCACATCATACGGTGCCAATTTTTGTTTTGTTTATTGCGGATCGAATTTCGAAAGAAAATTTCAAAACCAAATTTATGTTTTTAAATGAAACTATGTATTTTATTTTATTTTATTTTTTTCGTAATTCGACGGCATTTGTTGAGACGTTTTTAACGGCTCACCGTATGAGATAATTTATTATTATAAAATGTTATTATTATATAAATTATTATTATAAAAATATATATATACATATACTAATATTATATATATAATATTTATATATATATATATTTATATATATATATATATATATATATATATATATATATAGAATTAATATTATATACAATAAATATTAAACCTAAGATAACGTATATATTATATAGATATATGTATATAAATCTTCATTCATTCATATAATTAGAATTAATACTCAAAACAATCTTAAAATAATGAATAGATATCACTGATAATTAAGTAATAGGGTCATCTGTTTTTAAAAAGGCTTAATAAGAATTAACCAAACAATTTAATATCAAGATACTTAGAAAGTATAAACTATGTTGATTGAATTCAAAGACAGAAAGAGAGATATAAAGAAAAAGAGAAAGAGAAAGAGAGAGAGAGAGAGAGAGAGAGAGAGAGAGAGAGAGAGAGAGAGAAAGAAAGAGGCAGAGAGAAAGAAAGAGACAGAGAGAAAGAGAGAGAGAGAGGACAATCGACGTATCGATTCGAACAGGGTGGTGCAATCTGGCCTTCGCTACGGCGTCAGTCTCCTCGAAAATTGCCGTTCTCGGCGCCTGTTCCTCGTCATTGCCTCTTCCTCTTATTCTTATTCTTATTTTCCCTTTAAATTCACTCGTTTTGTTCTTAAACGCCCTATTGAAAGCTCGTCCATTTAAAACATAAAGAACTTTATCTTCGTTACTTTACGTTTTAAAAAAATTTGCATGAAAATTCGTGTTAAAAAATATCTTGAAAATGGTTGATAATGATTTTTAATGATTTCAAATGATTTCGAAGATGCTATGATCGTATCTTTGAAAAAACTTCAAAAAACTTTCATCTTTTTGAAGAAACAAATTATTATTACCGTTACTGAAATTTTTTTTGTTCGATCGATTGAAAGAAATGAAAATGTACAGAAATTATGAGGAAATAAAGAAACGATTTTATTTTATTATTATTATTTTTTTTTAATAAACAAGTGATAAAAACTACTCGAATATCTATCTGTATGAAAATAGCTGTGGTATGTGTTAGAAAACACACTTACACACTCATCACCTTCAAAGAGTCAAAGAGCCCGCAACCTTTTAATTCGAACTTCCATGTACTCGATTTTAAAGTACGCACTCGATAACGAGGCCAAAACTCGGATCTATCGAATGTAACGATCAAGACCCGAAGGTATGAAAATTTGAACCTTGTAAAAGATAAAAACTTTTTTTGAAACGTTTATTAAGTTTCATTTTCTGGCAAATTAAATTCCATTTTCTTTTTGTTCTTTTTCTTTACAATACATTCACATAGTCTACTTTTATCAAAGTATTCTTTTTTTTTTTTTTTTTTTTTTTTTTTCATGGAATATTATCGTCCATTTTCTCTTCCTTATTTCAAACGATTTATTATTATTTTTTTCTTTTTGCTTTGAAGATAAGCTCTTACTTTCATCGTCGGGGTTCTTCTCAAAGATACTTCTTACTTCTTTCGTGCAACAGATAATAGTCCTCGTGAGATACGTAAGAAGACAAAAAAAAAAAAAAAGAAAAAGTAAAAAGAAAAGAAAAACGAACATTCTTACTTTAACGAAACTTTGGTCGTGTAGAAACGACGCTAATAGTTAGTTTCTTTATAATTGGTGTGCCTTTTCAAGATGGACGTTATTGGATAATAATAACGAGATATGTGGATTCGTCGAGTTGTATTCAACGTAGTACGAATATATGTATATAAAGAAATAGATATCTTCTTATTGAGAATCAAACTTGGATTTAACATCCTACATAATCCATTAGTATCGTCACCAGTTAATTTTACAAAAGAACTATATAACTACATAATTATCACAGTTATAGACTATCTCGTTTATTACAGGTTAATTGACTTAATCTCGTCAATTACAACCATTCTCATTAATTTTTCTTATCTTTCTCTTTCTCTCTCTCTCTCTCTCTCTCTCTCTCTCTCTCTCTCTCTCTCTCTCTCTCCCGTTCTTCATCCCTTTCTTTCTCTCTCTATGCCTCTCTCTCTCTCTATTTTTATTTTTAATGGCAGAATTTTTTAATTTTTCCAAGAATCATTGGATGATATAAGTAAAAAAACATTTTCTAAACATTTCTTCTACAAGTTCAACAGGTAGACCTCTAAACCACAGAGATGTAAACATTATGGACGTTCGATAACCTTGTGAACTCTAGAATGTTTTCAAAGATAGCTTGAATATCGATTTTCTTTATTCTCGCTTTTTATTCCCCACCCCTGATCACACCCGCTTCCGTTCATAACAGCTGGGCTATTACTAAAGCATAGAATTTTGACTATATCTTCATAGATCTTCGTGCATGATTTGACTTTATGAATTGATGATTGAAAATAATTCGATTGAATTTTAATGAATAATTATTTCACACAAAAAACAAAAAAATTAAATAAAATTTTGTCTGTAAATTTTCAAAAATTAATTTCGACGTTAATGAATTCGTTAATTTGACAAGTGATATTAATTTTATCATTTGCATTTATTTGTTGAAATAGTACAGCTTGGAATTTGTGTGTGTGTATATATATATATAAGTTGATCATTACTCTGGTGACTAATTGTAAGCTAATGATCGTTAGGTATCCTCTACTTAAGTGTCTACTTTTTCTTCGCGAACGATATCGCTATAAAGTACAAATTTTCTTTCTTTTTTTTTTTTTTCAACGATTATACAATCGCTCCTCGTCGTTATTTCACTAGCCAACAGGCATTCGGTAAATAAATGACGTTGGAAGAATTCAACGTGGTCACTCGTGCGAACTAATTTTTGGATCCGATCCAAATGTAAACGAAGCTGAGATCCGCGCCATCCAAAAACCATAAAAAGATCTCTCTCTCTCTCTCTATCTCTCTCCCCCTCTCCTTTTCTTTCTTTCTTTCTCTCTATCTTTATCTATTGTTCTATCTCCCTCTTCCAAGGTAGAATGACGTCTTGCTGACAAAGAATTTGTTTGCAAAGTTGCAAACTTAGAATCTTTGTTTTTGGATTTAATTAACAACTTGGCTAGACTAGCAAGTATCATTAATTATTTTTTATCATTTTTATCTTCACAAATATTATCCTTCGTTTGACGTTATTATTATTTTAATAATAATCTGAATTTTGTATTTGAAACATAATGCATAAAATTATTCAAAATCAATTATTAATTATTGAATATTTATAAATAATATTTTTATATATTTTTGGACGTTATTGTAATAATTTAAATTGTTCACTTTCTTAAAGTAAAAAACATAAAATTATTTAAAAGTGGATTGGTATTTATAAATAATATTTACATATCATTAGGTATTATTGTAATAATATAAATTGTTCAAAATGTGTTGGTACTCATTGTATAATTATAATATGTATAAAATTGTTCCAAATGGATTTGGTCTTAATGCAAGTAATATTTTAGGATTTAGAGAGAAAAATTTTCATGGTTCTCGTTTTAATATTATTAGAAAAAAAAAAAAAAAGAAACAGAAAGGTTCTTTTCCTTTAAACGGATTAAGCAGAATGTAAATGAGAACAAGAAATGGGTAAGCTTATATAGCTGTTATTTCTTGTAGGCAACATAACTGCATGCGGCATTTGACATTAATTCCGAACTCACTAGCTGCAAACACGCAGCTAGTAATGGATTAATCAAGCCGTGGAAAGAAAATTAGCGCGCAATTGCGGTCGCAGTTACGTTTTGTCCCACGTTACGCTGAATCCAACGTTTAGAAAATCTTCACCGATTCGTTATATTTATATCCTTGAAATCTATCCCATTTGTCCGCCATAGATTTTCCTTCAAAATTTCCTCTCTTATATCTAAGACGTAAAGAAAATATTTTCTAACAAGATTTGTTTGTTTCTCTTTTTCCAAAACATAAATGTAAACGTAAATTGTATCTATATATGTGCGTATGTTTGTTTGTGTGTTTAGATAATATTACACTTCTTTCATAAAACATTTTATTTCTTAAATATATTAATAAACATATAAAAATCATTAATACAGAATGTCAGAAATATTAAAATTCAGTTTTTGAAAAAACGAAAGATATATATATATATAAATTTTTGATTGATGGTATTGAAAACGATTGGCACTCGTTTTCTAGGTAAAACACTTTTCAATGGGCTCGAATTTTTCGTTAAGTGCTCTTTGAAAGGGCAAGGGTCAATAGAATCTTACATTTTGTCCTGATTTTTACAATGTGAAAATCATCTGTGTTAGATAAAAGATGGAAGATCTTTAAGAAAGTATTTATCCAAAGATTCACGAAAAAAGGAACACCGGTAATAGTTGATAAAAATCTTACTTAAAAATAAGGACCCGCGTAAACGAGTGATTAATTAGACGCTTCACTGGTCGCTTAATAAATCGACTATCTTGCAATCTTACCGCTTCGCTTGGTTAATTACTATGGTAATTAAGCTCCGTAGTAACGAATTTCGTAACACATGCCCATTTTTTCTTTTCTCTTTTCCTTTTTTGTTTGGTTTAAATAAACTCAAATAAAGAGCAATTCAAGTAAGCCATTTAAAAGAAAAATATAGTTGAAAAGGGAGAGAATTTTTAATGATTTTTTCTTCTGATCTATTTGTCATTTCCATGTACTTTGTTTCATTTTTGTTTTAGTAAATTTACAGAACCATTTGCAGAAAAAAAATAATTTAAAAGGAATAAAAAGTTTTAAATATTTTTTTTTTATCCATTTTTTTATTTTCGTGCATTTTTTTGTTTGGTTTAATCAATTTAAATAAAGGGCAGTCAGAGAGAGCCACTTACAGAACAAAAAAATAGTTGAAAAGGGAGAAAATATGTAATCAATTTTTTTTCTAATCCAATTGTAAGTTCGTTTGTTTATTTTTGTTATTGAGAAAAAAAAATAAATTGTCACATGTTCAACAGAAATATCTTTATAATATATTTATTTAGTTTTATGGTTTAACGTAAGAATATATAATAGTCATGGGAATAACATGTATGCTCTTTATGTAAAAATATCCATTGATATATGTATATATATTTACGTACACCTGAATACAGATAAATTTTTCCAAACGTAAATCAAGTTTATATAACGCGACTTTCCTTCAAACTTCTTTCTTATCTTCCTTCAACATCTTTCTCTTCTATCGCGAAAGCACAATTGTATTTTGTACTTTTAGAATATCTTGTAAACTTGAAAATGGATTCAGATGGGTTGAAATTTTCCACCTTACTTTGAGTCTTACATTGTCTTTATATATAAATATGTACTTTATTTATCTATATTATTTAAAACCTACATATATATATATATATATATATATATATATGTGTATGTATGTTTTAATAATTATTATCATAATTATCTTCCTTATATTATAATTATTATACCTGAAGTATCATCTAAATGTAATATATTTCTTTTTTCTTACTTTATCTCTCTCTCTCTCCCTCTCTCTCTCTCTCTCTCTCTCTCTCTCTCTCTCTCTCTTGAATGTCGGCTGTCTCAATGTACAATTTCGTTTCAAGTACTTAGGTCGTACAAATACAAAAACACGATACTCGAGGTCGAGTGGGTTGATACTTTAATATCCCCTTGAGTAACATATTGTACGGTCAAAGGATATAAAGCTTTTCTTATTTGCTTTAAAAATAAAATAAAATATGTGTTGAATTAAACCACAAGTTTTATTACAATGATATCTACAAAGTAATAAGGAGAGAGAGAGAATTTTTCTTATCTTTCTTATTCTTTTTCCTTTTCTTTTTCTGGTTAAATTACATCGAAAGAAAAGTTTGTCATTGTCAGGAGAATCGAATAGACGAATCCTTTCGATCTCCTTAAACCTTTACAAACTAGAACATTCTTTCTCATGAGTGAAGGACTATTTCGTAGAACGTAGAAACAGTAAAGCTCTTTTCTATTAACTTTTCCACGACAAAGGAAAATCTGAGAGAAAGAGAGAATGATAGAGAGAGGTAGAGAGAAAGAGAGAGAGAGAGAGAGAGAGAGAGAGAGAGAGAGAGAGAGAGAGAGAGTTGTGATAATGGATTAAAAGCGGATAGTGCGAACGAATCGTAATTCGATTTTCGTCCGACGCACTGACATGAGTGGACCAGCTCTTTGCTGAAATTGTTAACAAGATCGTATGAAAATTTTTCTTTTCATTGTTGTACTTACGAACGTATTAGTAGAATTATGAATATTAGTAAAGGGTGGGCCCAAAAGTTCCTAGATAAGCGCCTAAATGTTATTAAATAATTTAAATACTAGTTACTCTTTTTTTTTTTCTTACAACTTTTAAGTTTTAAAATCTTTTAAAGATTTTTTGATTATTTATTTATTTTTTTATTTCTTCTTAATCAATTACTTTCTTTTTTTTTTAGGTTAATTTTGTGTTTCTAATCAAATTGAATAATTAATTTTTTAAATCAATTAGGAACTTTTGATTTATTTAAGAATCTTTAACCCATTTTGTAATATTAGTTAGTACCAATAGCAGTATTTTCACGAATATATCGTTGTTATGATTGAACCAAATCAATTTGCACTTTTGTTTATCTTATATATTATTGTTTTAGTCTTATCTGTATTAGTCAAATCTTATTTTCCATTTTCATTAACCTTCTTTTTGTAACATCTTTAAATTAACTATTGCCACTTTCGATACTTCCCAAGTCGTAAAGTCTTATTTTCTTTTATCCCGAAGATTCGTAACTATCTTCTTAAGACTTCCTGCCGAGAGAGAGAGAGAGAGAGAGAGAGAGAGAGAGAGAGAGAGAGAGAGAGAGAGAGGAAACAGAATTTAATTCTAACTGAGAGAGCTAATTAAAAAAGTTAGAACGCGCGAATGCCATCAGTTTGACACGAAAGAAAAGAAAAGTAGATGTTCACGATCATTACAATTAATTAAGTTACGTCAACTTTTAGAAAATGTATATTGGAAGGTTGAGATTTACTTGACACTTCTATAAAAACATATTTTCTCCTTTTTATACAAATATATATATATATACATTTTATGCACACACACACACACACACACACACACACATAATATGCATATAATGTAAAATTTATAATGTAATATAAACTTATAGTAGTATAATTACACTATATTATATATTATATTATAATTATACTATATAGTTTCATAGCGTTATAGAGGGTTATAAGTCAATATTCTATAAGGACACGAGATAAACAAATTCAAGTCACATAATTACAAAATCAATTATTAGTTTACACTATATTCAAGCTATGTCTATCATAGTATTGTATTATATTACAATTTGTTTCGGAATAAGAAAACCAATTTACAAAAGGATTGATAATATTCATCAAGATCATGGACATGCTACTTGTCAGTAGTAATGCGAAGATAAAAATTAAGAGATAAAGAGAAAAAGAGAGAGAGAGAGAGAGAGAGAGAGAGAAACAAGAAAATGGGAAATGAAATCTCACGAAAAAACAAGAGTACGTAACGTATAGTTCCGTACAACTCTTACACCCTCGTTATCACGTCGTTTCGTTCTTTTGTAATGTTAAAGGCAATCCCATTTCTTTTTTTACCTAGAACCTTCTCTTTCGCAATGTTTCTACTTCGTCGAGAACAAGAAGGATATAAAGAAACACTCGAAAAGAGAAAAATCGATGACGTTCATTCTTTTACCAAAAGAATTCAGACAAAACACTTCAGCCATTAAGAACAAAACTATAAAAAAAGTAGAAATAAATGTATACAAAGATATAGATAATAAAGAAGACATTTGCAATGAATCATTTTTATTCAGTTTTGATTTTTGTTACTCAAGAAATTTTCCAAGTAAGAAGATATTAAATTGAAATTATATATGATTCGATTAATTTAATTAATAAAATGGTTAGATTATTATATTTGATAAAAATCTAAATGATTAAATATTAATAATAAAATACGATTTTGTTGACATTGTAATTGTTATAGGGAAAAATTTATTATTATTTAAACGAGATGAGAAACTGGTCGAATGCATTGAGTAAATCCACGCTATATGCATTCACGATGTTGAAATTGTTATCGAATTTTATTTTTACCAACAAGAAACACGTTGCTAAAGAAAACAAAGCTCACGTCGATAAGCTGAATCGATGAGCAAACGTAATATTTCATATGAAGTATAGCTGTTCGTACATCAAAATGTTTACCTTTGTTGCATCATAAATACTGTTCTATTTATCTCTCTCTTTCTCTCTTTACGATCGTAATATTTATGCACACACAGTATTCTTGATTATAATTTTCTAGAATATTCTCACAACAAATGTTTTTTTTTGTTTTAATAAACAGTGGATATTTATATTTTCCAGGTACACACACGTATATATCTACACATACACACACACATCAGATTTATAATAGTTAATGCAATTAAAATAATAAATACAAATAAAGTTTATGGAATAGTTGAATGTTTAAAAATAAAAAGAAATAGAAATGATTCTTCAACGATAAATCATTAGATTTATCTCTATGTATGATTTGTCTAATCAATAATTCCACGTTAATTGTACTTAATCATAAAATTTAGGAACGTAAATATATCAAAATCAATATTTTAAAGAATTTTTAGATAGATAATAGATGCTGATAATAATTTGATAGAAGGTTCGAGCCTTCATTATTTCAATTTATCCGTTAAGAACGAGATGAAACTACAAATGCGATTAGATAGAACTATTTGAGTTTGAGGAGATTTCGGTTTATTGGGTTATCCAGGACAACGGAGTATCTATGAATCGAAGAATTCTCGAAAAAGTACAATAATGAGACGAGGAGGCAGAGAGAGAGAGAGAGAGAGAGAGCACGCTTCGAATACTTTATAGGATTATACGATTAACGTAACGAATAATTGAATTTCCATATCACGATTACAAGCTTTCGTGCTGTGCGTGTTTAACTCGACGAGGTTAGACAGAGGTCGAATAAGAATCTTATTGGCTTATATTTTACTCTAAAAAGATCGTATGTTTCGTCTTTCTCTAACATTTGTCACTATTCTTTTCCGTCCATCCGCGCGCGCGCGCGCGCGCGTGTGTGTGTGTGGTATTTTGTCGATTCCCAATGGCTACATTATTATCTTTTCTGTTCGTCATTTTTTAATCATACTTTAGTTCTGTTATCTTAATTATCATCTCATAAATCGAATAATTTTAATGGACCTATATATGTACGTACATATGTTTATGTTACGCTAAATTAAAAAAAAAATATAGTCGCACGGGAAGAGCTTATTCGTTATTTCAAACACTACTCATCTCGTTTATTTGGTTTCTTTATTTTCATTTTCAATATTTTCAGCAATTAAACGACGGATCTTATATCCGTCAAGGGTACTCTACTTTCAATAACTTTGCATAATTCGCTGTTCGTAAAATTGGATGAAGCATATTTATCGTAGGTACGATAAAATGATTCGTCATTCGAATGATTTACCATCGAATAAGTTCGTCAGAATTTTCAATTTACCCTAGATGCGTATAAAGTGTATCAGAATGTAGATAGTTCGTGTAAATCCTATAGGTAGTTTTAAAATAGCGTTCATGACAATGCCTAATTGCATGCATTGTTCCTATTCGAATACGTGATTTCTCGAGGGAAGATTCAAAAATGAGCTCTACTTGTCCCCGGGGTAAATTGAATACGTTGGAATTCAAATTTCGAATTTTTTACTTATTTTTGTATTTTTTATCTTTTATTCTCTGTTTTATCTTTTCGTTTACTTGTATCTTGTGCTATGAAAGAATTGTTGGTGTACTGTATTTAAAAAAAAAAAAAAAAAAAAAAAAAAAAAAAAAAAAAAAAGAGGAAAATGGAAGATGGATAGTACACGAGTCTTTAAAGAAACATCTAGAATTGTACTTTTATAAAGACCTCTTACAGAGAGTTTTCTTATCTTTGTTTCCTTTATAGTCAGTTAAATAGGGGGAGGAAAAGGTTTTCGAGAGAAAAAGAAAGTGAATTCACAGTGAACCTCTAAGGGCTTTTAGATGTCAGTAAGATTATTATTCTTTAATGCTTGCTCGAAACACATGACTACTATTCTTGATTATTTCTTTAGTTGTACGATATTATATTATAAGAATTTTTCTTTTCTTTCATTGCCTTCATCTATTTCACTCTTTCACTTATTATAATCTTTTCTACCTCTTGTTATATCAAACTTGTAGAAAGATTTTCAAATGCAAAAGTATACCATCCGACTACGCGTATTATGTAGACGAGACAAATCCTTGGAGAACGTTCATTGAAGATTTCACTCGTGCAATATAAAATTTCTTCAGAACGTTGTTATTCAAATTTTTTAAAGGAAGTTCATGGGAAACGTATATTAAATGTAACTTGCACATCGTTGAAAAATTTCAGTTAAAGTAGATCAAGCAGATGATAGGGATAAAAATAAAAATTTAGAATGTTAACTAATCTTAACTTTTCTGTAAGAATTAATACTTTTATTATGAATGTAAAAAAAGAAGAATATGTTGAGAAACTTTTGCACATTATCAAAAGATTCACGTTACAGTGAACGACAAAAAATTAAAATATTGATACTTTTTTTTTTATTTCTTTTTCCGAATGAATGGAAAGATTCCATTCTTTTAACGAATAAAAGTGAACATAAACGATATGAAAGAATAATCAGAATATTTCCTGTTAAATTTGAGCCATTCTATAAGAAATTTTTGTCTAAGCAACACAAACAATTTCTATAAGAAGATTTTTGTTTTCGGGGCATGAAATCCAGACGCTACTTAACGAGAAATAAAAATTTACGAGGAAAGTGGTTATTGAGGTGTAAAGTATATCAACGGTGGTGTACTGTGGTTAGACAAATAACTGTTTTTTCTCCCTCTTGTAATAAACACCAGGGTGCATCATAAATCGGCACTTTTGTTCCTATTATGAACACACACTTAACTAAAAATATAGGTATACGTTTAAGTATAATAATTTCATTATTATTATACGTTTCATTGTAATTTCTATAATTTTTTGTCTGCTTTTATTTAAATATTCACTCAATGATTTACCAAATAAATCGTATATTTATTTAATTTAAATAGTATTTGATAAACTATTTACTATATATATATATATAATATGTATATATAATATATGTTTTATTAAGATCTAACAAAGTCTCATTGATCAGAGAATATATACAAATGTCACTGCAAGAAGCTAATCGTAAGATGCTGCTAGCAGAATATTCGGAAGGCATATTGTCCTCCAAATGTTCATGTCATAAGACAAGGTACACCATGAATGTGCTATATATTTCACTGTCAGCATGAAATATTTCATCGATGTATTCTGAGAGAACGTTTCTGTCACTTATACTTATTCCAAAAAGACATAAATATTGGAATATTCTTAAAACATATAACTGCAGGAAAATATTTTTGATATTATTTCAATCAAATGATCAATACTTTTGCACGCATTATAGGACATTATAAATTATTATTATATTTTATTATAAATATATACATATATATATTTATATTTATAATAATATATATATATATATGTGTATATGTTATCTTTGCTATGAAAATGAAAATTATTTATTTATTCAATTATTTCTAAATTAATATTTAATGAAAATATTCATACTGTATTATCGATAAATCTCCATTCGCTATCAAATTACATTCTACATTTGATCGTAGATATATGCCTTTAATCACACTACTATATAAACCATGCGTGGATCGATGTATCTCTAAAGCCTTCGTGCTATAATAGTTACTTCGATAATGGCTTCTTAACACGTTGCCCACGCATCAAGAGAAGATCTCTGTATTAGTACGTACAACGAACACATATAACAACGACATTTTCACATGTAAACGTATATTACTAACGTTCATAAATATAAACGTTCGTTATAAACACCAAATATTAATTCATACCAATCATAATCAATTTAATCGTATTTTCAAACAGTTATCATCCATTTATCAATTTATTTTCTACCTTGAAAAATGGTCAACGAGCAATCGAGCCATTCAATTAACGATACTAACAAATATAAATTAGTACGTTACATCGTAAAGCTCTGATTTTACGATAACCACACAAAATATAATACCTCAATATTTTGACGTCTTGTATTTAATTTTCCATCGAAAATTAACTCCCGTATAAGGCCGATTTATTTTTAGATAGCTCGGAACTCAGTATTATTCTTCTTCCACCTTTAATTATTTCTTCATACGCATAAATAAAATAATCACTGATGTTTAATAGCAATTAAATTATGTATAAAACAAATGAAATATTTTTACGAACAGCTCATAATAACAATCTTCTCGTAAATGTAAATTCCTTCATAAATATCTATATAATTACATGTTTACATCCTAATAAAGCTTCAGTAAAATTTATTTACTTCTCCCATGCAATTTAGAGGAAAATTTCAAGATAGTAAAGAAAACGTATAAAATCCTTTCAAGATGACTTCCATAATAAATTCATGCAATTTTCACTTGATCTCAAATGTAAATTATACGAACATTAGTAACGTTCATATATTATCATCGCAGTAACGTTAGGAATATCATAATTTGAATTTTTAACATGATTATTATGGTTCAACAAAAATGCTAGTAGTATAAACATAGAAAAAACATATAGTTGTTAATCATAACAGTCGAGTCGTTGCACACGAGCGAGCTTGGGCTCTACGTGCATCGTTTGATAGACGGATAGAAATATGTTTGTAATTTTGTTTTGTGGAAAACAGAATTTTCGAAATAAAAGCAAATAAGCATTTGTGATATATATATATATATATATATGAAACGTCATATATATTATAATATAAATGTGTGTGTGTATGTGTTTATGTTGACGTTATAATTATATATGTATATTAAATGTACTAAGAGAGAAAAAGAAAGAGACATAGATTATATGTAGCAACTATAATATAGTACTGTTTATATATAAAATAAAAATATTTCTTTCACATATTTCTCTCTCTCTCTCTCTCTCTCTTTTTCTCTATCTATCTATCTATCTATCTATCTATCTATCTATCTATCTCTCTATCTCTCACTATCATGTAGAACCACTACACGAACGATTTTAAACATTTTCCAACCTCCGACTTTCAAGCGACGTTGAGTTTATCCTTTCACTACGTTTCACGTCGAACTATCTAACGAGTTTACGAACGCACACTCTCTTTCTATCTCTCTCTGTCTCCTTGTCTCTCTCTTCTTCCTCTTCTTCTTCTGCTTCTTCTACTACTTTTTGAGTACACGTTAATCGAGATATAAGGTCGACCTCGATTTGTCGAAAGTCTCATACTTAAATCTTATTACTTAACTTGTTTCTTTATATACATATACATATATATATATATATATTTCTTCAATAAAATCATAATTTTTTAAAAGATACAATAAGACTATTATTGTTATTAAACGATAAATAAATAGAGAGAGGAGAGAGAGAGAGAGAGAGAGAATCAACTATTTTATTTTATAAATTTTATTCAAGATCCTTACATTCATGAGGAGTCAACCATCCAATAAAATGAAACTTTTTATAAGAAGGTTAAATTTTATGATTTGGAATCGAACTTTTTAAGAAGTATTAAGGCCTTTTTATAAAGCAATCGGAAAAGTAGTATCAGAGCAAGCGAAGAAAGAGAGAGAGAGAGAGAGAGAGAGAGAGAGAGAGAGAGAGAGAGAGAGAGAGAGACAGAGAGTATCTTTCTATACGATTCCAGCTTATTGCCATTTACGAGGGATGAAAAATCGTTGAATCTAAGCTCGTCCTTGGATACGACGTTAACATCTCTACGACATTGCCAATAGCGATGGTGAAAAACGATTTTCCCTTAAGGCTACTTATTCCCCATACTTCGATTTATCTTTTTCTCTCTTTCTCTCTAACCTTCTTTTCTACCAACTTTGTAAGATCATAGTCGGGATATCATTATCATGACATTTTAAGATAGCCACTTAAGGTTTTCTTTTCTGTGCTTCGAATATCTAACTCACTTTTTGTATTTGACTCGATCCCAAGGATGCATTTGAATATCGTTTCATCGATAACAATAAAATAATAACAATAACATAATACAAATCTCGAAAAGAAGGTAATGCACGATACGAGGGTTCAGAGATATGACCTTATTATACGAATCTTCTTTCGAAAAAAATATTACTTCTTTTCATCTTTCGTTGATATCACATTTCGCATTGAAATTCTGTTATATTTGCGAGATCAAAACGAGGTGAAATATAACGAAAGAGAAAGAAAGAGAGAAACAATAAAGAGTAAAATGTTAAAGCAAAAATAAATAGAACAACGCAACGGACGTACCGAATTTTCATGTAAATTTCGAGAGAAAATAGAACAAAAAAGAGAGAGATAGGGTGAAGGAAAGAGAGAGAAAAAGAGAACATTGAAAGATCATGGCGATATAAATTCATTAGATTTATGAGGTATTACAAATAATCGTAACACTACGAAGCCTTGTTTATATATATATATATATATATATATATATATATAAAGAAGAAACCATATCGTAGATCTTCCAAACGTATTACGATGATCGTAACGATCGTTTCGTTAGAAAAAAAGAACAACACATGCGATTTAGAGTATTTACGTTACTAAAGAAAGCTTCGTTTGTTTTGCAAACGTACATCTTATTCAGAAACGCTATCGTCGACAGCTCCACGAAATCCGTTTAAATCGGTTTTCACACTCGTAAATGCTTTATAAAAGAGATCCCTACGTACCCTTTTATTTATTCTCTCTCTCTCTCTCTCTCTCTCTCTTTCTCTCTCTCTCTCGCACACGCTCTTCAGAGAATAGAAAAGAATTGCTCAGTCATTAACACGACCGTCATTTCCTAGTGAAATGCATGTGGCGTATTAAAATTCTCTAGCGAGAGAGCAAGTGAAAACGTACCTTCAATTTTCAAACGAGACATCTCAACGATTTCTAGCCTTCTCGTTGTCTCTCTCTCTCTCTCTCTCTCTCTCTCTCTCTTTACACGCACACACACGAACACATATACACCTTTTTTGCTCTCTTTCTCTCTTTACTTGTTCTGTTACGAAGAAGTGCATATCGACAGGCTCGTTTTCTATGAAAAGATTGACAGATTCTGCGATATTCGTTCGGCGTTTTTATTTTATAATTTCCAAATGATTAACAGTGAAATTGATGCTTCGTCATTTTTTAGATTTAAAAAATGGTTGAATAATCTTATCTCTCGGATAGATAATGAAATTAACCGTAACATAGGCTAACTAGAGAATTTTTGTTTGTCATCTTGAATGAAATATTAAATAAGAGTTTTATTGTTGAACAATTTCGAATAAATCGTGTCAGTCTTTCTCTTTTGATATGCATTTGACTTTCTTCTTTTTCATTCCTTTCATCAATATTAATCAAACTGAAATAAAACATTTCCTTTTCTATTTTTAATTAACACAAACTCTTTGGACGTGAAAATTTTATCGAGAAGAATAAAGAACGTTCAGAGAGGAAAAGTCAAACTAAAAATACGTCCATTCGAGTTCGATTGATGTAAAAGCGTTTAAAACCGAGCTGGAAAGCCAACTGTTTTATAGGATGTCGTTCTTGTTAATAAATAACAGTGTTGACTTTTAAAAATAACGAAAGAAATTTTAATCGAAATATATTCTTTTCTCAAATTCTTTGCCTACAATATTCTACAACGTATTGTAAACTTTACTAGAAAATAATTATATATAAATTTTATAGTATATTTTATATTTATATATTAATAAAAAAAAATTCTCCGAAATTTCTTGACAACCAAAAGAATCTAATATTTTAGATTATATTTAGAACTTTTCTAGAAAATAATTTACTTAAATATTATAATATCCGTAAATTCTAGCTTATTATTTCTATTGTAGTATTCCTAATATTACTGTACTTTTGAAAACTAATTTATAAATATCAAATTATTCATTCACGATCAAACTGTATCGACCCCCTCCAAAAAGAAAACAATTAAAAAACATAACAAAAAAAAATGAAAAATAGAGAAAAATCTGCCAATCCTCAAAATCGAATGAACGTTTCAATTAATAACAAAAAGTCCAACTCAAAATATAAAAATTAAAAAATATCTATGTATTTATGATGTGCACGTTGTAGAAAGAACGTTGATTATTAATGTACAATCAAATAACACAGTATCTTCGACGAATTCGATACGAAATCGCAAGCTGCTTGAATAGGGATGACGTCGTTATTATCAGAGAACTATCAAGCCCACGTTCTACTGCCTTGAAACGAGAACCAAGAACAATAGGAGCAGGACTAAGGGCTTTAACGTCTTTATTGTCCGACTAAGCACTTTTAGTATATAACTCCTCTGGTTTCTAGCGCTGTGAGCTATTAGCTGAATGAATTGATGGGTGACACAATGTTACTCAAATTTCAAGATTCATTATATACTTACTATTTTTGGAAAAGAGAGTTTAGTCTTGTTTCGACATTCGCAATACGTGTGATAAGGAGATATACCAACGCGTCCCCTTTTTACCGAGTCTATCGAGTTTTATCGAGAATCGATATATATATATATATATATATATATATATATATATATATGTATATGTATGTATGTAAAGAGTCGTTGCGCATAAAAGTTGCGTAGTTTCAACTATTTCATCCGAATACTATGATCTTCTTCTTATCTCTCTTTTTCTTTTTTTTTTTTTATAGTCTTTTCTTCTCTACAAATAACCGCGATATATATATATATATATATATATATATATATATATATATATCTACAAAAATGTATAGATAGAGAGTATTGAATCGATTTTTGATCAAAACACACCTTAACTTAGAGTTTCAATTATCTCTCTCTCTCTCTCTCTTTCTCTATCCATCCATCTATCTATCTATCTATCTATCTAACTATCTATATCTCTTGTGATCTGGTTTGCGTCTAGGAACTCACACAGCTCCAGTATATCCCTCTTCGTCTATTGAGTTCGAGTTGAGTGGCAAAGTTCCAGCTCGTAATTTAATAGTTTAATTATAACTCGGCTCCGACAGACTGTAGGATTTTAACGGAAACGGTCTGAACTCCACGCTAAACGATTTCTTTGAAAACAGATTTTAGAAATTTATACTAACGATATTCCTTTTGTGGTTTGTAGATCTCCTTTCATTCTCTCTCTCTCTCTCTCTCTCTCTCTTTCTCTCTGACATATACATTCTCTTTTTCTCTTTCTCTTTCTCTTTCTCTCTCTCTCTCTCTCTCTCTCTCTTTCTCTATTTCTTTCTCTATCTGTCTATCTATTGGTTTCTGTAGATATTTTAAAAGATTCTATCAAGAGATTATCGAATAAGTCGTCAGACGAGTCGTTCTCTAGTCATCGAATTTCAAGTCACGTACATCTTCGTCGAAGCGAAAAATAGATAAAAATAAATAGAAATTGTATTTATGTATTTAAGACCTAGAAAAGAAATTTTTGAATTGCTTTAAAAATAAGTATTGAAATAACTAAGAAATTTATTTTATAACAGAACACACATTTATTTATGTGAATCTCAAGCCGATAAATATGATGTTTCACAAGCATACTTTTTAATTGAATCCTTTTAACGTAGACTTTTGAAATATAATAATATTTATTATCATTAAACAGAAAATTTGATTTTGAATTAAATTAAACCGATGAATTTGAATTAAACCGATAAATAATACCTAATTTATATAATAAACAAAACGTTTATTTCGTCCATTTTCTATAGCTATTTTATGATTTTATAATATGAAGTTTATTCTAATAAAATAGACGATAATTGTTAGTAAATCAACGGAATAATGTAAAAGGTGGATTTAAACGGAGACTTTTTCTAATGGTCAACGTTGATACACGTCAAAACAATTCATCCGTCACATACGCCTTTTTTCTCATTGCATTAAGCATCTCTCTCTCTCTCTCTCTCTCTCTCTTTCTCTTCCTCTCTCTTTCTTTTCCTCTCTCTCTCTCTCTCTCTCTCTTTCTCTTCCTCTCTCTTTCTTTTCCTCTCTCTCTCTCTCTCTCTCTCTCTCTCTCTCTCTCTCTCTCTCTACCTCTATCTCTCTTTCCCTATCTGTCTCTTTCACTCGACATTCGTTTGAATAAAATACGAATTAACGTACACGTTGCGTTACCATTTTAAAATTCTCTCCTCCATTTTCGCCCTTTCGAGAACGAAATGTGTAACCGGTGTAGTTCCTCTTTTTTGTATTTTCTCTCTTTATTTTTTTTTTTTATCGTTCTTTGTGTTTGTAGATTTTTTTCTCTATAAAATTAATGCTTCAACGATGATGAGCAAAAACTATGAGTAACGCAATCGCGATATGCATCGATTTGTTTTTATTTATCTATCTTGCTCGATACCGTTCGAACGAATCCCGTTTTATTCTATCGATGGAAACGAATTTCTGCATTCTCATTCACCTATCGACTTACCGACGCATTAGCAATAACACGATGCGGATAATGTACTTCTGTTTTTTTTTTTTTATGGATAATTCAAGTGCATGCAAAAAAAGAACGTAATACGAAATAAATCCAACGATTTCGATCATGTTTGAAATCAATTAAAACAATATTGAGTTGATTATTTTATCATATTGGTAATATTGTCACAGCTTCGTGCACATAAACTCATGCTTGAATAGAACATGAATTAATATACAATAAAGTGAAAGAAATAGAGAGAGAGAGAGAGAGAGAGAGAGAGAGAGAGAGAGAAATTTATTGTAGAATAAAAAACAAAGGAATATATTCATATGTATGTAGGAGTGTGAAAAAAAATTAACTCAAATTCACAGACAAAAATCATTCACTATCGTCCTTTCATTCTTAATCGTAAACTCAATTAATACATCTATCGAGAAAGAGAAAGAGAGAGAGAGAGAGAGAGAGAGAGAGAGAGAGAGGAAATTTTATTAGAACAATATTTAATATATATATATATATATATATATATATATATAAGCGTGAGAAAAGAATTGGCCTAAATTTATAGTCATAAAAATTATGAAAAATTGAAAGAAAGAAAATAAAAAGAAAAATCATTAATGAGAATAATTTCTTCGAAAATATTCAAATAAAAACGAGAAAGGAAAGAAATAAAAAAAAGGAGGAAACAAATTGAATAATATCGATCGAGATACAGGAAATCGGATTAGAATTTCATGATCGAAAATTATCAAATGTCGTTGGAGTAGTGGAATTCATTTGATAATATTCGTCGCAGAGTATAAAACTTAGGCATCATTGTAAAAAAAAGTACAGAACGACGATCTTTTCTATCGATTCTTTTCTAGAAACACAACAACGCAATCTGTTCGTGTTTTTTTCTAACCGTTTCCCTTGTGGTTTAAGATTCATTTTTCAACTAGTTTTTTTATTTCTTTCTTTCTTTTTTTCTTATTTCTTATTCCTTCAATGGCCGACATATCGCTATAAAATTTTGGAGACTCGAAAAAACGATAGTACCATTCGATAGCAATTTATATCCATTTCGTGTTTTATATAGTCATGTTTGGATGTCTATCAATATTTACCATTTGTAAAAACCAAGAATTTTTCTTTTTTTTTTTTTTTTTATTTCTTTGTATGTGAACGTTTTAGAATGGTTTGCCTGTTCCTTTGAATTTGAAATATTTTATAGAAAACAAGCACGATAATTTTGTCTATGATATTAATGATTTTATAATACGTCAAGGATATCTAATAATCTTTTCAAGATTGACAATAAACGTTTCAACGAAATATTTGAAATTTATTATCATAGTATTATGTGAAATTATGAAAATTATAGAAATTATATTTAGTATACTATAGTTATACTTAATATATTTCGTTTATTACCCTGTATTTAACTTATATAATATAACTTGGAAATATAATTGACATAAATTTCCAAAATGATTACTTTTTAAATATAAAAAAAAAAGTTACATACGAGGGATTAATCTGATATAATTATAAACATTTTCCCGCTCGTAATTTGACAGATATATAGGAACATATTTTTCAAAATAAACAAAAAAAAAAAAATTACGAAAATTTGTACTCTTCTTTAAATCGATATTTAAACGAAACTACGAGACAATTTGAAAATTTATAGGACGAATAATTTTGAACTGATTATACGATACGAATATTTATTTGTCATCGAATACATTTCTCAAGAGAATCGATACGTATTGTCATTAGGTGGATCGTGCGGAGAAGAAAGAGGACCACGGAGTGGGAGATCCGGCAGCATCTTTGGCTGGTTGCAGTGGTGTTTCCGGTTCGAGGATGGGCCCAGGGCCCGATTCCGGTAGCAGCGCTCCTTCTTCGGTTCCCCAATCTCTGGCTACGTCACGCGACGAAGAAGACGACGAGGATAAAGAGAGTAGTGGTAGCCGAACAAATAGTCACGTTGGACCGCGGTGAGCATATTGTTTTTCTTTTGCATTGCATCTCGCCATTTTATATATATATATATATATAATTTGCACGAATCCAAAAGCGTATCATAATTCGTCTTCTCCTTTTTTATTTTATTTTATTTTTTTTGGTTGATATAATTACCATCAACCATAATTATCGTCAACCCGATATAATTACCATCAACCATTCATGACTCTCGTCGAGAAATATAGTTATCAATCATAAAACGTCCTATATCTTTTTTCTTTGGTAATGACAGGAAAAATAAAAATTTCTTATCCTTCGTCCCATTAATCTCCAGAAAAAGAAAAACTCTTCATTAATCTCTCGCAAGAGACAAGTACCGGACTGTAGTTAATCTTCTATCATTGTTTTTCTTGAAAAGTATCACAGGGAGAGCCACGATCTTCTCAAGACTCTACTATCATCCACATCTATGATCAAACTTAGGTTCGATATTTTAATTGACCATTCGATATTCTAATTTCCAAATCTTTAATAGACAATAATATTTGATCCCTAATAATCTTATCATATTCGACAGAAGGAAAATAAAAACTAGTATCAAACGTCAGAATTATTATTATATTTTCAAGACTACATATATCCTTATCTGATCAAGTCTGATCGATATTTTAATGAACCCTCGATTATAATTATTAATTGATCATAATCTTATCATGATTTGATTAAATATTGACAATAGTTCGCACGATGTTTGAAAGTATTTTTGAGAAAATGTTCGATCGTCGTTCGCACGATGAATGACGTCATTGATCTTGACACCAGAGTATTTCCTTTATCGAAGTTACGTTTTACGATACCCTTTTCTCGAGGGTAATAACGAGTTTCAACGAGATACACGTTTTACCCTTAGGTTTGTGGCCGCTTGTAACTCGTCAGGATTGAAAGTAACCCGAGTATAGCGAATAAACTTTATTCTCGACCTTTAACGATCTCTTCCAGCAGAAAAAGAAAGAGAGAGAAAAAGAGAGAAAGAGAGACAGACAGAGAGAAAAAGAGAGAGAGAGAGAGAGAGAAAGAAAAAGGAAGAGAGAGAAAGAAAGAGAAAGGAAAAGAGAAAGACCCTTTGTACATCGCGTGGAAGATCTTCGCTTGGTTGAATCAAACGCTCTTTTAAGCTTTTGCATGATACGATTTACGAATTCGTTACACAGCTGACTATAGTTTAAATTCGCACGATTGCACGGTCAATTATCCGATTCAATCGTTCTATTCAAATTTAATCGACCGAGGAAAATTCCAATGAATATTCTTTCGATCTAGTTTTATAGATATCTGATCTATTAAAAAATGTCAGATCTAAGAAAAATATTCGTTTTTATTTTGGACTAATCGTCATTGTCGTATAGCAAATAGTCTGTGTAATATTTATACCATTATCTCGATGCAAATACGCGCTTCTTAAAAATGTGCCAAGATCTCTGAGATGTTGGGAAGCATCTGACTATCCGTTTTTATCGTATATATTGAAACTAACTTGTTGATTAAGTTGGATACCAAGATACTAGGCATATTTTTAAACCCTTCATTTTCCATGGTGTACTTTGGTATTACTCGAAGTAAAGTCTTCGTTATGATTACACCGGCTAGGACGTAGAAACAACATATTTCAATTAATTTTATTTCGTCTTAGCATCATTTTGTATTTTGGATTAAATAAGGTATGAAGATATAAAAAAGAGAAAAAGAGAGAGGAGAGTATTTATCGCCGTAACGTTATTTTTTTAGTACATGCACCAAAGATACTTGTTAAGATAGTTGTCTCTTAATGGAATCGTCTCTCGTGTAATCCTAAACATTTACCTTCTGTAGTAGTCTATATATTATATAGTACATAACCAAGTTATACATAGACCGACTAAATCAGAAAAAATCAAAGTGAAAAGTCTAGTGTTTCGAAGGCTTAAGACTCTTTACAAACTAAAGCCATTTGTTCTCTAACATTCCTTTAAATTCTTCAAGCTGTCGATTGATTTTTAAAAAAATAAAAGATAAAACAATTGTCACAATTGATTCGTAGTAAAAAAAAAAAAAAAAAGAAAGAAAAGAAAAGAAAAGAAAAGAGAGAAAATAAATAAATCGTTCTACTAAACATCCCTCCGTTTCGTTATGATATTGATAAATTAATAATAAAAGCGCATATGCACGCACACATACAGGAGAGAGACACAATTAGAGAGCTTCTTTTTGTTAAACAACCGTGGTCTTATCGATTTGAAGCGTAAAACAAGATTAGATACACGACCTTCCCTTTGAGCGTCATAATTTCTATTATAACGATCTTGAACTTTCTCTCCATAGGATATATTAATTATCGATAAATTTTATTGAATAATCATACGTAAAGTCGCATCGAATCGATTAAAACGTATGTTTTAAATTTGTATTATATACACGTTTTATGTTATCATACACGTTTGTACTTATATATATATATATATATATATATATATATATATATATATATATATATATATATTATTAAATATGAAAGCATTGAGTCGTATTAATGAAACAATTTGAAAATGATTGAATTGTTTCGTTTCATTGCGTCGAGCACACAAAAACGAATATTTTTGCAAGCATGTCAATTTTCCATAAAAATACAAATTCTCATGTGAGGTAAGTCACGTGTGTATCTATTTAAATCACAAAGCTTAACGATACCCACACTTACCCTTTTCAATTGTATTTTAGTACTCTAATATTTCCATGTATCGATCGAACGCCTACCACTTTAGTAATTATCTTCGAAATATAGTAAAACCTTTTCCCATTTATTCAATCTCTTGATACTTTGATATAAAGTATCTTTTTCAAAGGCGCATCTTCGCGTTATCTTCTACGTTTATTCTTTATTTTTTTTTTTCTTTTTTCTTCTTTCCAAAAACTCATACTTGTTCAGTTACTAAATATTTAAATAGTTTTGACCTAAAGAAAAATTGTAGGTATCGGCAAAACGAATTCGGAATTAATAACAAAAAGTTGCGAGGCGTTGGAATAAAATTGGAGAAAAGTTATTTATTCAGTATTTCTTGTAATTTTTTATCTGTGTAACTTCAACCGAACATTTTAGTTTATCATCTTGATATTTGATGAAAAAAAGAAAATGTATTTTCGATAAGTCGACAAATCGAAAATTTAACTTTCTACGAAATATCGTAATATATACTTACATACATTTTATACATTATGTATGTATGTATGCATGCATGCATGTATGTATATGTATATGTATGTGTTCAAAGAAGTAAATACATATATTCGATCCCTTTGATCTTAATATAAATCTGTTTTGACTCGATTAAAAAGGAAACGACAAGGGCTGTCGTTTCCAACGATATGTTTGACGTAATGCCCTTTTGTCGAGTTTATACACAGCAATTAACATTACATCGAGCCTTCCACGTTACATCGTTCTTCGAACGAAATACGCATCTTTGTTTATTCAACAAAACATCTTCCTACGTGAAAAATGAATTTATTCTTGCAACAGTTTTCAGCATTTACTAGACGAATAAAAAGAAATACATATCTCAGTGGTCCTCTTCTTCTTTATTTTATAATACAATATTTAAATGAAAAACAAAAAAAATAAAACAAAAGAGAATAAAAGAAAATGTGATGGAGTTAAACAGGCGGAAACAGAAAAAAATAATGAAGAAATGGTTGGTCGTGAATGATATAACGAAAGAAAGAGAGAGAAAGAGAGAGAGAGAGAGAGAGAGAGAGAGGGAAAGAGGGAGAGAGGAAGAGAGATTAGTACAAATTTAAGAAAAAAAAAACAGATAAGAAGGTAGAAAGTTGACGCTTGTTAAATTTTCATTACATATTGATTTAACCTCATTTGCATTTATAATCTTATCTTATTAGCACAAATAAACATTTGTCTCTTGTTAAAATGTTAAAATGATATGAATCCTTGATTAGAGAAATTTCTTATTGTTAAAATGTATGTAGAAAATGACGTTTGAAAGTATGAAATCACCCAGGCATAATCTATAGCGGTGCCAGTGACTAAATTTCGTCGATTTTTTTTTGACCCCTTTTGAATGTCTTCGACAAAGAACTTTCTTTAAAATCTTTAAAAGTTCGTTCTGTTTTTTTTTACTATGATGTATGGAGCGTTACCTATCTTCAGGAGTAACATTAAATATTCATATAAATAAGAAACAAAAATTAGCAAAGAAATTGATGAATAAAAGATGAAACCACGATTGATAATTAATAATAAATAATTAATAGTCATTTGTAAAATAAATTAAAAATGTTAAATTATTTCATCGTACTTCTTTATAAATGGCTTATAAAAGGATACAGATGCGTCAAAGTGGCTCTCTAAAGCAAGAACTATATACGACAAAATGATTTTTGTCGTCCTTAAATAAGGGTATGATGCTTTTTAGCTAAGAGGATTCCTTTACAAAGTTAAATACGTTCTAACAAAAAGGAAATCTTTCGTTCGAAGGTAGAATGCCAGAGAACGACATTCTCGCGTGTTTCTACGAAAGAAGCATAAGAAACGTAAAAGCAATTGAACCGATTAAGAGGCAATAACGCAAAAAGTATACGGTTGAAGGTGGTCAAGGACGAAAGGCTAAGAATCAAAGAATTTAAATAAACGAAATATCATCAGTTTCCTCCCGCTATTCCAACCTCAAATTAATCATAGAAACGATATAAAGTTATTAGGACATTTCACTGTCGGATCTGACTATTTCATCGTTAAGATATTGATAAAAAGAAAATTTTGGACTTGAAATATTTCAATAGAATTTCGATAAAAAAAAAAAGAGAAAGAAAAGAAAAAAAGGAATTAAAAGGGATGGTCGTATCTTTGATCGATTATGATAGCTTCTACGAACGGTACACTTGAAAGATCATTGAAAGATCAAACGAAATTCCTTCGGTGTATCTTTATCGAAAGACGCAAAGCATTTCGATGCTTTTAGCAGGTTGATGCTGAATTGTTTTACCGGATTATAGGGGCTTCTCACGAACTTACTCCCTATTATTGGATATACAGGACATCGAGCAACTTTCTTCGGCTAATACTTCTTTTTCCTTCTCTTTTATCAAAATAGAGAATGTATAGTTATATATATATGTTACACATAATGTGCCATAAGCAAATCGACAAAGAAACGTTACGTGGCGACATTGGATGCTCGGAGGGCCATAGAAAATGGAGACGAATATATATATATATATATATATATATATATATATATATATATATATATATAATATGTATATATATATGTGTATATGTATATATATATATGTATATATGTATGTACATATATACATATATATTCCTGAGGTTAGCAATAGAAGGGAGTGAGAGCGAGCGAGATAAAGAAGAGCGAGTTAGATAAAAAGAAGCAGGGATCGATCTGTTAGAAACGTTTAAACAGTTTACGTTTCTTTCTCAGCACCCCAATTGAAGGCATACATACGGACATCGACGTTTATGTGTGTCTTGTAATAAGATAAAGAGAGAGGGAGAACGTATGAATCTGTGTGTGTATTTATATGTACGTGAGTGCGTGTGCGTGCGTATGAGAGAGAGAGAGGGGCAACCCGTCCGGGTTTTGTCTTCTTTCACAGATCATTGGGCTTCTACGATCGAGATGCATCAATCAGCGAACATGGATCCTTCGAGAAGGAGATAACGAGTCTTCGTGGTACCTCTACGACCTCGGAATCTTTGGATAGCACTGGCCTAGATACGGAAATACCAGCTGCTGCAAGGAGATCTTATAGTACGAGGGGTTCGCAAAAGTGGAGTAACGTACGCGCCGTCATGGCGCTATATTCTTCCCTTCGCAAAATAAAGAGGTATTCCCGCCATTGCTCGATATGGACGGTAACCTCTACTATCGGCACTCTATCTTCTTCTTATACATATATCGACTTATCATTGACGACACATTATTCACTATTTAAATTCTCTTTTACCGGAATTGATAACAACTGATTCATTTTTCTTTTTTTTTTTTTTTTTTGTTTTTCATTCTCTTCGCAGAATTAAATTAAATTAATTTGTTAAGTAAAAGAATGTGAGAATAAAAAGGAAGTAAAATATAACGAACGTCAAAATGCAAGTTTTACGTCACTTTCGTATATTAAGATTTTTTTTTCTTTCTTTTTTTTATTTTAATTCAAGCATCTATCGATTCCATTTTAAAAGAAATAATGGGAATCTAAATGAAGGTTTTGCTTAATAATACCTATGTAGGTATTTTCTTAGTATTTTCTTTTATGCAAGAAATATGAAGCTATAACTTTGTTGATTTAATTAATTTTCGACGTTTACTTCGATATCTCGAAGAGAAAATATAAAATGTCGAATTGAAAAGTTGTATTCAATTCCTACTCTCTAAAACTGAAACTCGAACCGTACATCGTAATTCATATCGGTATAGCAGTATATATCTTGTAACTATGCTTAATTGTGACGTAGACTCATTATTCTTTGGGAAAGCACTCGCGGCAAATAAAAAAACGTGAAATCTATTTGATATCTAGAGAATAGAGATAGGTATCGTGTATCCAACTTGGTTCTCCGATTCGTGAGAATCAATCATTTTCTCTGGCAAGATTAAAGAGGTTCCTCTGCTTTTATCTTTTATTCTATGGGAAGTGGTTAAAATTGTAATACAGAGGAAGAATAATAATGTTTTTCGATGGAAATGGTCATTCTTTGTTTTTTTTTTTTTTCCTTCGAGATTTACGAGATCAAATTGATCAACTGATGTATGAAATAAAAGGAAAAAGTGCGGTTTATCAAGTTTATGTTATCGGAAAGTCAGTTTCTCATATAACTATAAATTTGATAACGAAAGAAAGAGAAATAGAAAAAACAATGGAAGATACTTTTTATTAAAACTTATATGAAACATTGATCTCCATAAACATAGAAAATAAAGCAATATTCATAAATTCGAAGCTCAATCTTCAATATTTTTATCAATAAAAGAAGAAAAGCAATAAATAGTGAAACACACGGGAAAAAAATAATTAAAAAATAATAATAAAAAGAAAAAAAAAAACTATTCTCGTTTTAATATACATCGTTGTTAGTTACAATTGGTTCGCGCGAGTGTTTCTCTCAGACGATGCTTCTCTGTGATACGAAATGAACAAAAAATACCTGTATTATATACCTGTACGGTCCGAGTATAGTATATTTACACATTGAGCTCATGAAACAATCTCCTACATTTACACCTTTCATCATACAGGGTCGTAGTTTCTCGCACGCATCTCTCATAGTGAGTAGACCAAAAATGAAAGACTTGTATGAAAATGGGAGAATAATATACGAAGCCGTATAGAAAATAATATACGAAGCCGTGGAGAAAAGTTTGATAGAATTGATAGACTGCTGTCGTTCTGCATCCGTTTGTTAACTCCGTTAGAATAATTCGCATAGCCATTTCTACAAGGAGAGAGCATGATCCCCCTTTGTTCGTAATGTTCATCAACTTTTTTTGTATTGAAAGTGCTTCGTGAGTTATTCATTCTCTCAAATTTGTTTCTCTCTCTCTCTCTCTCTCTCTCTCTCTTTCTCTCTCTTTCTCTCTTTTTCTCTCTCTTTCTCTCTCTTTCTTTCTTGATATTTTTTTAATTTACTCTGCGCGTAGCGAAAGAACTTTTCTTTTCTCTCTCTAAATTAACCGATCAGTTGTGATATCTGTAAATTATTACAAAAAGAAAAAGAAAGAAAGAAAGAAAATAATATTATTATATTACAAACGAAAAACTCACGAGAACGTTTGCTAGTTTGCATTAAAATCGCTTACTTACGTTGTGTTTTATGCATCCGAATTATTAGATTGAGACACATTGATCGTCGTGAAAAGAAATTTATTTACAACGTTTGTATAATATTTTTTCTTTTTAATTGATATTAGTTAAATGACTATTATTTATGATCGTTGATTGAAAGATATATATTTTTTCTCGACGATCGATGTGTCAAAAAGGGGCATAGCTATATCTAATAATTGTAAAAATTTTCAATGAATTATTCAATCAAAGTAAGTATTCAAATAAAAATCTAAGCTACGACCCTGTACTCGTACATATGTAAACTCGAAACACGATTACTCGTTCATTAACGTTGTTTAAAACTCGAACGAAATTTTCTATTGAAATTTGTAAATGTATCCGGTAACGTACTGTCTATTTTGTCAATGAAACATGAAATATCGAACTAGCTCGTCACTATAGTTCTATTTTATCGCAAGGCGTCGTCTGATCTTTTATATCATACTTTTATATGGACTACATATATGATCGATAAGCGATCAATTTTATTTGCTTTTTATAATATAAAATTACTATATAACACGTAAGAAAATTTCTCCTTACAAAATTTTATTATTTAATTTGAAACAAGCAATTTTTTTTAATACGAAAGAAAAATCTAACGATGAAAAAAATATAGAACCGCAATTTTCTGGTTTCTTCGGCGAAATTCGTCACGAAAAATTTTCTTTTATAAAAATTTCATTCTAACGACAACAAGAACAAAAAGAAACAACAACAAAAACAAAAACATCAACGACACCAACAATAACAACAGCAATCGACAACACGAACAAGAATAAACACTTTACATGAGTATGTTAAAATTGAAGAATGCAAATGTAGTAGCATCTTCAATGAAGATCTTTAGTTACGTTTTATCTCTGTCTAACGTACTTGGATTCTCGATGTTTCCATCTTTGTCTGTTTGCCTATCTATCTGTCTGTCTGTCTGTCTGTCTGTCTGTCTGTCTGTCTGTCTGTTTGTTTCTCTATCCGCTCTCTGCCAACCTATCGTCTGTCTGTCTGTCTGTCTGTCTGTTTGCCTCTTATCTATCTGATGCTCTGGCTAAACTATCTACTTACTTGATTCTCGCTCACTCTCTTCTTACTTTATATCTATAAAAAAAAAAAAATTACTGACTTGACTCTGCATCAATTTTAGAATTAGAATTAATCGCCGATTTGTCTCGATTTTGTCTCGAAAAAGCAAACGCTGTTTGTTTCTTACAATGAACGTATCTATTAGGTATTGATATTAACGGTGATAGACCGTAGGAACCTTGTCTTTTGTTGTATGCAACAATATTTACTGATACCACATCGTGTGTTAGGTTGTATGTGACGACGTGTTTTCTTGTCTTGTTCTTTAAAAAAAAAAAAATGGTATACATCAGTTAATAATAATCATAAAAACAAAAATAGGCACGAGGATTGCGATTATGCATTTGGAACATCACGTTCGATCGCATTTTATTAAACAAATGCATGCGTTCTCACGTTAAACAAACTTTCACGAGCTTTTATTTCTATAAAATAGTATGGGCAGAGTACATGCTTAAAAATTTATTAAAACCTGTTTGCGCCGTTTTTTTTAATTTAATTACAAATGATATCTCGTATTGATAAAAATCTAATTAACGACGCGTTAATAATGTTCCTATTTGTTCAAATATTATAATAAGACGGATCATCTTTCATCTTTTCGAAAAATCTAAACCTAGATAATTTATCGTTTAAAAGAAAAAAAAAAAAAAAGATAAAAAGAAATTGCAATTACAGTTACAATAAAAATTACCGTTTACATGGATAACTCTAACAGAACAGATTTACGATATGATCCGATGTGTTCTCGAGTATTTTATTACAGGTATCAACGATATATCTTCATGTGTTGTAAGTTTTACGACTTTTCAAGACAATAGAACGTGAAATTGCTTCGTGTCTCAAAACATTCGTGATTTAGCTTTCCTTTTTACGATATATGTGTGTATCCTTTACGAACCATCAAATTTCTTTTTTTTCCTCCCTTTGTTCCTCTCACGGTCAAATATTTAAAAACCTTAAATCGCGTTTATAGTATCGTGTAAAGTTTAAACGCATCGTTAATAAATTTCGTGTTAGAAAGTGAAAAAGAAGACGCAACATTTACGTTTCTTCCTCAGATATAAATTTCATTGCTTTTTTTTTTCTAACACTACCGACCCAATCTCTTAGATCAATGTTTTGTTCAGATTGTCAAAGAAATATATTTCATCTGTCAAGATTTAATAAATTAACGAATGATGAATATGCAATTTGAAAAACACTGTCATAGATCGAGATTTTTCTCTGTAGAGTTCACTACATATAGAAAAAGAAAAGATAAATAAAAAAAAAAGAAAAAAACAACAGAAATCTTTGATATAATATAGCTTGGACAAGAGTTTTACTCAAGCCATTAGTCTGAGTTAGATCGATCGTCGAGCGTTTAAAAGTTCTTGATCGGCGATCCGTCGTTATTTTTTTTTCTGTTCGCAGAACGAAGAGCAACCAACGTTGGATGAAACTACGAACAACGGTACAACTATCATCCGCAATATCAACGATCCAAAAGAAGCCGCCATTAAAACGAGAGGATTCCTTCTTGAAGAGATTTTCGACGCGTCAAATACCAGAGAGTCAAGAGACGGTAGATACAGGTGAAGGTGAAGGTGACGCGACTGACGAAAAAGATTCGAGTGGACGACGAAGAAGACGACCTAGAAGAACACAGAAAGCACCAAGAACGGTGGTTAATCCTGACGAAAATTTTTATTACTATTGGCTGATGTTACTTTCGTTTTGTGTCCTTTATAATCTTTGGACACTGATCGTCAGGCAAAGTTTACCAGAATTGCAAGCATTGGCGCCGGTTGCTTGGCTTGCCTGCGACGGCTTTACAGATCTAGTGTTTTTCCTAGACGTCATCGTACAATTTCGTACAGGTTATCTCGAACAAGGACTAATGGTCTACAACAACAAAAAATTAGCTGGACATTATCTCAAATCTAAATGCTTTGTACTCGATCTGTTAGCACTATTACCACTCGATCTATTACAGGTCAATCTCGGTAGCAATCCAATGCTAAGGTTTCCAAGGTTCCTCAAGATCTATCGTGTGTATAATTATTATTACATGGTCGAGTCACGTACAGTTTATCCAAATTTATGGCGTGTACTCAATCTTATCCATATATTATTGATACTCGCACATTGGTTTGGCTGTTTCTACTATCTCCTAAGCGAAGCCGAAGGATTCCAAGGTGACTGGGTCTATCCATACAGACCGGGTGAATATGCGACCTTGACCAGGAAATACCTAGGATCTCTCTATTGGTCTACTCTAACTCTGACGACGATCGGCGATCTACCCACACCGGAGACCAACGCTGAGTGAGTGACATATCATCTACTTCGACGATACGTTTTTCTTCTCTCCGTTCCACTTCCTGACTCGTGTCTTCTTTCCTTATTGAAAGAGATGAAGGGAGAGAGAGAGAGAGAGAAAGAGAGAGAGAAAGAGAGAGAGAAAGAGAGAGAGAGAGAGAGAGAGAGAGAGTGAGAGAGAGTGAGAGCGCGCGCGCGATAGAGAGAGAGAAAGAGAGAAAGAGAAGAAGAAAAAAAGAAGAGAGAGAGTGAGGGCTTCTTTTCTTTAAAGTATCTTTTTATAGGATCTAAGGTCATCCCTTAATCTCTTGCAGAAGCAGTATTCATCCTCCTTCTTTATATTTCTTTTATTTTATTTTAATCCACCTCGTTGAATTCCGATCGGATACGATTTACGATCTAAGTAAATTGTCTAATATTTATTTTTCTTTTTTCTCCTATAGAAAGAAGAATTCTTTTTTAAGTCGAATTATTGAATTTGTAATGAAAAAATAAAACGGTGCTTTTTTGATAATTTATTTTGAAAAGTATTCATTCTACTTTCGAACACTTTGTAAAAATTCGTCGTATTTAAATTCTAATTTAAAGAAAAAAAAAAAAAAAACAAATATAATTATCAATATACATCATCTTTTATTCGATGGGACATATTACAGTATCGCGCATCAAGCTTCGTGATATAATTAAAAATTTTCATAATGAACGTTATTTCAAAGCTTTAACAACAAGCATTTTGTTTTTATCCTGAAACAAAAAGCATTTTTCTGAATGTATATCATGTTGTCACGGCATAATTTATCATAACACGTAGAATCTCTTTTTCTTCTTCACGAATCTACGTTCTCGTTACGTTCGTTTGATATTTCACGTTTATCTAGAAAGTGACCGAAATATGGAGGAGGACGAAAAATATTATAAAAACTGAACTGGCCAGATTTACGATTTACAAGCATAGCATGAAGATAATATTTATATACAGAGTGGGCCAAAAATTACTACTAGAAACTGTAGTTTGATGTAATTCTATGCTTTTAGTTTTACAATCCGAAACAAGAAATTAGTTCAAAAAGTTTAGAAAAATATTAAATGTTCTTTAATATCACCTAATAACTCTTAGGCTCACCCTGTATTATACATATGAATCCAATATATCTTTATATTGGATATATATACATATATGAGCCGCTCATTTGTCAAATCCAATTCATTCCACAAAACCATAAATAGAAACAATTGGTGAAATTATTTATTTTTCAACGGCTATAATGCATTTTTGTCACTCGGTGGTGTTAAAAGTCTAATTATTAGGGTAATTTATTTTAAATATAAAAAGTCAAGGGTCCATCAAGTGCTTCGGGATTAAAATTTTTTAAAGATTCTTAAAATCGAGTTAATCAATTTGGCCTGCGAACGGTTCATATATAAGCCTTTTAAATCTATTGAAGATAAAAAGCTTTGAATGGTTACAAAGTTTATAGAGAAACCCTCCTCGTTCCTCTCTCGTAATAAAAGACTTGAGCGTCGTCAAAGTTATTTCTGCAAAATATTCTATGCTCCATAGTGATAAGAAGTGGTAGTGATAATATTTCACGACGAACGGAAGGACATCGTAGTGACATGTGAAAAATGTTACACGCAGAGAATATATTTGCTTTTTACGGGATAACATTCAACGAGTTTCTTTCGCGAGAGCTCGATTTTACGATGAGCGTGACGAATAAGATGTATGCCATACAAGTACCTGCATTTTGCAAAGAAACGGAATCTAAATATTTCCTTCGATATATTATATTTTTACGATATCGAAGAATGGAAATGTGTGTATGTGTGTGTGAATATATTCCTAATTTAATTTACGAGAACGATAAAGAGTGACTTGAAAACAAACAAAAAAAAAAGAATAGAATTTAAAGGATCCATTGGAAAAGGTGAGTAAAAAATGTTTAGTTAAAGTGTATCGAAAAATTAATTATTTGATAAAATCCTAATCAATTTAATGTCATTAAAACAATATGCTTGATTTTTCTTCTTTCATAGGACATAAACAATGAATTTGCTAGTAAAGTTTATAAATTACGCACGCACGCGCGCGCGCGCGTGTGTGTGTAATGTAATTAGATAAATATTATTGAAATCATTAAAAAATTATTTCATTTTTCGTCTTGTTAACTAACAAAATAATTTGTAGCATGAATTTATTATTATAGATC
This sequence comes from Dolichovespula media, assembly GCA_911387685.1. Lineage (NCBI taxonomy): Eukaryota > Metazoa > Arthropoda > Insecta > Hymenoptera > Vespidae > Dolichovespula > Dolichovespula media. The sequence goes on along the minus strand of OU426861.1, from coordinate 4,725,649 downwards.
ATAAATCCATAGTGTGTGAACAGCCCCCCATATAAAGGAGACACGAGGCTCGCGTTTATGGCAATGCAATAGGTTTAACGATCCCATTTATAAAGGGACAAAAACCTCGAGGTTCCATTGTCTCTTAAGTTAGTTTCTAGTGAATTAGTTGCTTAGGAATTAGACTCGTGAAAGCGGCTTTGTTGTTGTTGTGTTGGCAGAGTCCTAGCGGGCGGCAATCCCCGGAGCCTCGCTCATCGCGGCCGACTGTCCCGACTTCTGCAGTTCAAGCATAACGGAGGGTATTTGTATCGTTCCTTGAACAAAAATGATTGAAAGAATGAAAGAAAAAAAAAAAGAAAGAAAACAGAAAGTCAGAGAGAAAGAACGAAGGGTATGAAAGTACGAGCGATAGAACATATACGAATCCGTTGACGATAAATACGAAAGATATTTATATATATATATATATATATATATATATATATATATATATATATATATATATATATATATATATATATATATATATATATATATATATATATATACTATTTAACTATCTACTATTTAATTAAAAAACGATATTATTATAATTCATTAATATTTCTAAATTTCTTTCGTATTTCTGCGTACGATAAGTATCAGAATGAATCAATGAAGTTGTGATAGTGAGAATGATACTCGAATGACAGAGAGAATGTTGAATGAAATTTAGTTGTGTATTTGTGAAGGCAAAGGACAGGTAAGAATTGATAACAATTGTATACAAGTTGAAGTTCGACTGAAATTTATGCATAAATGGTAAAAAAAAAAGAATAATACGATTATAGGAAAAATCTCACAATTGCAATAAATAATTGAAACGGGAAGTTATTCGTGTACTTAACAAGATAGACGTAAAAAATCAAACGATATGGTTGGACAATGTTCGTGGTATTTGTGGTAAGAAAAGACACGGGTCGAGTTAATTAATCTTTGTTTGGCTATTACCACTAAACACGCGATTAGACGATTCTATTTCGATGTTCCACTTAATTACCCATGAGGAAATAGATGCGGTGTTAATCGATTGTTCCAAATATTCCCATTATTCCTAAGATTTAGGGAAACAAGATATAATTTAATTATGTTTATTTAATAAAAGAAACAAAAAAATAAATAAATCTTTATCGAGTCTGCATTATTCTTGTTTTTATCATTTTTCTTTTTTTTTTTTCATTTTTTTCCCTTTATTTTAACTTCATGCAAACGGGTTTATAATGGAAAACAGACGTAAAAAAGATTTAAAAACTTCATGAAACTAATTTGAATAATATCCAGAGAAAAAATTCCACTTACAGACCTACGACTAGATAATTAAAATTGAATTTTAATGACTTATTCACTGATGCAATGATATAATTCGTGTTATATCAACTGATTATGTTGATTGTGTTAATGCAATACAAATCAAATTTTCAATAATTCGAGTTTCGTAAGTCCAATTTTACATGAAACAAAACTAGTATTTCGAATAAGTATAATCCCCAGTGGCGATATATCATACTCTATGGAAGCCTATATAACTACGCTAAGCCATGGGCTTTTTCTCGAATCCCGTATTCCCACAACCCTTCTAGCCCACTTTTGATTAATCGAAAGGATAAAGTGCTCACGAATCAGACTGCGTTTTGTAACATCCAATCGATAAGCTCACTGATAGATAAACGTTTTATCGCAAAAGCGAAGAAGAACTGATCCAAAATATACAATATCAACGATAAAACATTGTTATATTGTTTTCTTTCAATTCGATAACAAGCAGCAAAACAAAGAAAAATAAACATAACGATTAACCGTCAAAATGGACGTTATCAATCCTAATAGTTTATTCATTTGTTTACGCTAACACATTCTCGCATCCAATATGATTATCCGATACGATATAGATTATTATTACTCCACTTATGGGTGAATTGCCCTGTTCGACGTCGAATCAGACAAACGTGCTTCAATCGTGTGCACTATCCCATGCGAATTATCCAAGTGATGTTCACG
>OU426861.1:4628630-4718630 GCA_911387685.1 Dolichovespula media | reverse complement strand
ATAAAAAGAAAAAAAGCTTCAAAGAAAATCGAAATATTGATTATAATTCGTTTTTGATGAATTCGTTTATAGTGACACTCGGTAACCCGCTATATTATCATATGACTTTAAAAACATACGCTTAAGTATATGCATACATATATATCTGTAATTTTTGTAAAAACATAATGTAGATTTGTTGTTTTGATGAAACATACATTTAAAGTAAAACAAACATGTATATCTGTATTATGTATTTTTCAATTTTATTTATCTCTTATTTTATTTAATTTTATTACTATAAAATTATTTATGTTTTTATGTTTTTAATATTCCTTTTTTATATCTAAATTATATTTATATAATATAATAACTATATTATAATAAATATATATATATATATATATCATGTGTTCAAAATATAGCGTTACAAATTTTTATCTCGAAAACACAGCATTTTCGAGAAAAATTGTTCAGAGAAGAATTAATCAATTTCAAGGATGAAATATAATGGCACTTATTGTTTTTTATTTAGTGCAAGATTTCCAGGTCATTCCAAGCTCAACTTTGGTTTATTTAAATAGGAACCTACATTTTTTATAAGGGTAATGTATTCTACGAAAAAAGATTCCTTGAAAAAAGAATCATTGTCTGAAATAATTCTTCATCCAAAAAAAAAAAAGATTAGGTTATAAAGGATTAAATATAATTTCACTTAATGTTGTATAAAAACAGAGATGATTTACCAAAACTCTACGTGATGTGTGTATAAAATTACAATAATAATAATAACAACTCTAATATATTTTTTATGAGACAAGTCACACCTTTAAATATAAGTACGATCTTTTATTAAATGGAAAGCTAAAACTTTGAAATTGTACCTGTGTGAAATTTAGAAGAAAAAAAAAAACGAAAGAAAGAAAGAAAGAAAGAAAGAAAATAAAAGAAAAATCAGTTGAAATTGATCGCGTGGAAAATTTTCGTAAGTTCCTTTTGTAAGGAAAATAAGAACGATCCGTCAAAAAAGCTTCATTGACATTTGGAACGAAAAAAAGATTTGTAAAATGAGAAGAATATAAGGAAAGAGGTCGATGAAAGGAAAAAAAAATGAAAACGTTAGATCGAGAGACTGGCAACGCGAGCATCATCATGAAAATAATATCCGAAGAATTTCCATTACTTCGAGAGTGCCACCCACTCGGCTCCTCTTTCTTATATAGAGAATCTAGAACGAAATAGAAAGGAAAGGAAAAGGAAAAGAAGATAGAAAAGAAGAAGAAGAAAACAAAAAAAAAAGAAATAATTGGTTCTATCAACTAAGAGGTCACCGATACGACCGCTATCACATTCGTCCTTTAAACTTTAATCCCTTTCTCCGTTTTACTTTTGATTTATTTCTTCATTCGTTTCAAAAACTACGTAACAATAATATTGAGTAAAGTATAACAATAAGTTTTATACAGGGTGGATCAAAAGCTTCTAATCTCGTAGTTTTGCACTCAAGAAAGAAATAAGAAATAAATAAAAAAGAAAAACAAATCAATCAAAAAAGTCTCAAAAAATAGTGATTCATTTTTAAAATCACCTAGAAACTTTTGACCCACCATATATAGCGTTGTACGTTTACTCGGAAAATTTATGTAAATTCGCTTATTGGCAATTTGGCCGATAGCACTCGATGAAATATCGACAGGTAGGATATACCGTTCAAAATACTACGTCCTCTCGATGGAGAAAATTTCATAAAGCTACCACGCTAGAAATTGTAAAAGCTACATACATACGTGAGATAGCACGTGAGTCGTTTCAAAAAACGTTATTTAATTGAGTTAGCAACTGTTACTGCGTTTACAATGGACGTATAGGATTCATCATTTAGATGTTTTTTCTTTTTCTTTTTATTTTCTTATCTTATTAATCTATCCTTATCAAAAGATAATATCTACTGATTAATTAATTGGTTGAATTGTGTAAAAAAAAGCGATAGACAAATTGGAAAAAAAAGAACTGATTGACATTACGTAACTTTTACTGTTCGCATACAAATATACATACACAAACGAACAATAAAAAACAAAAGAAATACTCTGAATATTATTATGGACAACCGTAATTGGCAGATTTGTGCCATTTTTAATTATCACTCAGAACGTTTCAATAAGATCTCGTCACATTTCATAATAACTTTTAATTAACATGTCCTATAAGCGCACGTTTATATACGTAAAAATTTGAATAGAGAGTTGACTTTCCATATTAAAATAAATCGGTAATTTGTAATCCAATGTTTTCTTTTCTTTTCATTTCGTGATTAATAAAATTTTATTTTCTACAAAATAAAAACTTTTTTCTTTAGTTAGAAAATCTCGTTGATATATTTTATTGTTGAAAAAAGAAAAACACATGGTACTGTTTCAGGAATGTCAACCAGAATTTTTGCACGACCTCGTATTAAAAATGAAAGCCTACATCTTCACACCCGGTGACTCTATATGCCGTAAGGGAGAAGTAGCTAGAGAAATGTTCATAATAGCGGACGGTATACTCGAGGTAATCAGCGAAACTGGAAGAGTTCTTACAACGATGAAAGCTGGCGACTTTTTTGGTGAAATCGGCATACTCAATCTCGACGGATTAAATAAGTGAGTTATGAGATATATTAATGTTACTAATGACATATGCCAATAGACAGTTACTTTTATCAGAAACAAAAGATATTGCCTAGTTATTTCTAAAAAAAAAAAAAACAAAAAACAAAAAAAAAAGAATATTCCTATTTTTATATATTTCTATTGAAATGGCATAGGAGAGAATCGTCAAATTATTTCGATGTAAAATAAAAACGATAAAAATTTCAGACGAACAGCTGATGTCCGATCAGTTGGATATTCCGAGTTATTTAGTCTCTCACGCGAGGATGTTCTCGCAGCAATGAAGGATTATCCAGAAGCCCAAGAAATTTTACAAAATCTTGGAAGAAAACGATTGTCGGAAGCACAGAGAGTAGCACGTGCATCGAGACAACCAACGTCACCTGGACACGACTCATCGGACAACAGTACCGGTAAAAGAATCGTGGACAAGTTAAAAAGCGATGTGAAAGGTTGGAAGAACGTTTTAAGAAAAAATAGACGTAATACTAGACCAGAAGAGAGTCTAGAATTGCAACCGTTGACATCAAAAGCACCGTCCAGTTCAACGAAGAGACAACGACGTAAGGTAGAAAATGTACAAGATACCGCAACAACAAACGTGATGCAAGAACCACCTGTGTCACCTCTGGGTGCTGGTCTGCCTCTTCTATCCGAGCTAAAATTACTCAAGGAGAAAAAAGAACGAGAGGAGAGACGTAATCTAATGGAGACTCAAGTTCATTCGTCTGAACAACAGCCACCACCGGCTGAAGTACTTGTTCCAACTAATCGTAATTTATCATTCACACAAAGAGTACTCTTGTTAAAAGCTAAGAACGAACAAGAGGCACAAGCTCAAGCGGAAAAGGAAGCCACGATGAAGGAGCCTTTATTACCAAAAAATACAACTGTAACGGAAAATGTTCAGGAAGATTCGAAGGAGACACAACAAAAGGTTGTCGATAAAATATCCATTCCAAAAGTATCCTCTTTGGTGGAGAAACGACAGCTGCAATCTACGAATAATGTTGTGATACCACCGACAACTCCAAAGGCTTCACCCTCCGTCGCACCAATCGAAAATACACCAACGACTAACGACGTTGTTGTTTCAAATGGTACTACCAATGCTAAGAAACCTTGGGCAATGCTCAAAAATGCTTCCTTAACTACTACTACAACAACAAATTTCTTGATGTCGTCTTCGACGATAAAGGACAATTCACCTCAAAGGAGTTCACCAATTAAAAGACCGCAAACGAAACAACAACAAAGTCTTGCTCATCTCAGGCAACAAACCAAAATGTATGCTTCCGTTGACGATCTATCGCCAGAATATAGCGGCCTACCGTTCGTTAAGAAGCTGAAAATATTGAACGAAAGGCAAAAGGTTGCTGAACTTGAGAAGGCAGTGAGAAGTTCTAGTTTAGACTGTGGTGAAAATTCCGATTTCACTACTTTCGACGGAAGTCTCACTCGTAGCCATTCTGAAGCCTGTGCTATTGAATACGCGAAAAAACTTGCTAAACTCAATCAAGTACGGGTATGTTGAGATAACACAATCTTTTATTAAATTGTTGCTTTTGGATAAATTTGACAAAAAATAATTGACATTAGAACTAAGGATCTGTTTTTACCGTATCTGTCAATTCGCCGAATACTTATTTAACAATGAATAAATAATTCCATTTAAAATTATTTTAATAATCACGATTTTGTTAATTGTGAAATAAGAAATCTGAAATCTGTCAGTTCGATTGATTTAATAATACCAGTGTTAAGCAAGATCATCTTCTAAATCTTTACAAACAAGTCAAATACCTTCTCAAACAAATACTTTCCTAATAGCAATATTTTTTAAATAAAACAGGGTCTAAAGAGTCCATCTTCACCAGCGGAACAATTATCACCAGAAAACGAGACACTCGAAAGGCGAGACTTAAAGAGCATCTTGAAGAAACTCTCAGCAAGTAGTAGAACAGATAGTTCGGATATTTCAGCAACGAGTATACCTGATCGTCAAGCTGCTACTGCCGAGTTAAGACGATTAATGAGAGCACCAACGATCGAGGGTTATGCTGCTAGACATACGAAATTGTCGAAAAGTGTAACCTTCAATAAATATACATTACAAAGTCCACCGTCCGAGCAGAGCACAGGAAATTATCCTCTCGGGGAACAGTTGTCTGAATCTCAGGAGCAGAGCTCGCTGCCATCGCCCAATAAAATTACTTTCCGTCCTTCGGGCAGTGAGAGTATTCTGCAAATGGAGACTAGACAAAGAGAAGAGGAATATCTTGAAGAATTCGTATCTGGTATCAGAGAAATTATACAAGCACGTTTAGTAAGTATACACATATCGTATGCATATATCATAATAATCTTGAAAAATGTATTATCTATCTTTTCATTGTTCAACTTTGTTTGTTTGTTTTTTCTTCATTTCTTTCTTTCTTTCTTTTTTTAGGATGACATTCAAAATAAATTCGAACGGGAATTCGTCTCCTTGGAATTAGAAATTCGTAAACGAGATGAAATCATTTCACAACTTCAAGGAAGGATACAAGAATTAGAAGAAAATGAAAGAATAAAACGTGACGATGCAATAGCTGTTATTGGCGATGACAGTACAGAACAGGACGCTTCCCTCGAGGAAAATTTAGACGATGATAACGAAAGAGAGGATGACGACGATAGGGAAGATCATCCTTTTATGAGAGACGGCTCGGTGGATACTGTTTTAACAGCTCGTTCACGTGCTTATGGACGACCTTCGCCAACAAGCGAATCTTCGCACAACAGAAGATCCTGGGAAGAACATTCCGAGGAAGAAACTTTAGAATTACAGGAATTACCAAGATCGATAGTTCCACAAAGTTTGTGGAGAGATGAAGTTGCAATAGATTTAGAATCCAACAGCGAAAGTAGCAAATCCGAAGATGACGATGGTGGTTGTCGAGAAGGTAGCGATAGTGATGACGAAGATACCAAAAGTGAATGTGCCAAGGATTGGGAAGCTACAATGCTTGCTAAAGAGCTCGAGGCGAGACAGAGAAGTAGCGAAAATGCTAGCCCAGGTTCCTAGCGCATTAACGAGGTTATAGAAGTATTCTGTTATTTAACGAATACAATGCGCACCGACAATTGGAGAAGTACAGCAGCTGGTAGTGCAGCTTTTTGTGAAAACGATTGTCCTTACTTGCAGTTAGACTTTGATAGTTTGACTAGTCGTAGCGAGACTATGATGTAATTCTCCTTGATCGAGTTCAAGATTGAGGATGATGGGGGGGGGGAAGAGAATTGCTGAATAGTCGCTCGTTTTCTACAGAAAGGATTCTAATTTATAATGTGAATCCAAATGTACGTACAACTTACGTGAACACACCTTTTTCTTTTCTATCTTCGAATGCTAAATTGAAAAGTGTTTACTTATACATGCTTCCTTTTTTCTCTTCTTTTTTTCTTTTTTTTTTTTTTTTTAAATCATCATAAAACATCTCTTCTTCTTTCTATTTTGATTAAAGATTCATTTTGAAATCCTTCTCTTGCAAATTCGAATAGTCACTTTCAAATATATTACACATAGCGATTATCGAATGATTAAACAAAATTATGCTCGGTTAAGAATTACTTCAAATCGTCGCTCGTCATTTCGGTAAGTCTTTAAAATACTCTTCGCGTCGCTCTAATTGTCCTATTAATTCATTATTATTAATTTTATTTAAAAAAATATATTAATTTTATTTGAAAAAATACTTTATTTCGTTTTTACATTTTGAAGGATAATCGACAGTTTTTCATATTTATTGAATGAATCAAAAGCTATTATTGATACAATTTATTGAATTACAGTAAAATACACAATAAAGTTACGATGAATTATCTCATATAAAAATATTAAAAAAAAAAAAAATTACATATAAAGTTTTTAAGATACTTATGTCAATTTTTACGTTTATATGATACCAAATAATTTACTTATATCTTTTGTTCTCGTTCACGATTAACTTTTTAAAAGCTGCACCACAAATGATTAGACGTATTTGATAAATACGACGCAAAGTTTCAAATCATTTTAAAAAATATGCGTTTATGTGTATCCATAATATATACACATTATACGTGATTCAAAAGCAAAATGACAAATATATTAAGTATATCAACCAGACCAAAAGCTCAATATTTCTAGATTCTTTACAAAATACATCTCTATTAAGTGACAAAGGACTATTAAGTAAGAGAAAGAAACTATTAAGATATTGTAAATATTAGCCTATAATTTATTTATCTATGAATGAGAGAAGAAGAGCGAATGTGCGAGTAGGATAGAAAAAAAATAACACAGAAATAAAAAAAATACAAGAATATGAGCGCCTTTGTGTAAAAGTGAACGTTAAATTCAGTGGATTGTGAATGAGCATTTTAGATGCTGTCATGTACCTACTACGAGGACGAAAGGAATATACAATAAAGCAAACAACGTTTTCAAGTCTTGAAATTTTTACATTACCTAAAAATATAATTACACAAAATTGATAATTAAACAAATTAATAAGATTCAATAACTATAACAAACTTAATAATTCAATTTAAAGATATATAAGATAAAATTGTGTAGTTTTTTGTTTAGTGTTTTAAGAAAAAATATTGAAACTTGCCTCCATTAATTCACCACGTAACCAATACGTTTTAATAAATTCCGGTAGAGAGCACCGTCTGTATGTCCAACTTAAGTGACGTTTCGTTTGACACGTCGGCACACGCGCCACTTGCAATGTTTCTGCGCATGCGCCGAATTCGACTCTAACAGAAGGGTACTTGATTTTATACAAGTAGCGTCTGTGTGTCAATCAATTGTTTTGTATTAAAAAATATTTTAAAATGTCAGGAAAATCAAAAGCATTTACTAAAGAGGAAGAACTTCTACTTCAGGATTTTTCCAGAAACGTTTCTACCAAATCTTCTGCATTATTTTATGGTAATGCTCTTATCGTCTCTGCGATCCCAATTTGTAAGTATAATAATTTTGTACAGATTTTATAATTTTTAAATGTTATTTTGGAACTGACTGAAATTTTAATTTTTCGTGCTTTAAATAGATTTTTTTTCATGACTTTACATTTTGTTAAACGAATTTACTAGTATTTAATAATTTCTCTAATTAACCTCAAACTTATAATCTGGATTATTTTAACCTTATTTTTGAAATCATTTATTTCAATCGAGTTATATATATTACAGGGCTATTCTGGAGGATTCATATGATCGATCTATATGCTAATTTGATCTCTTTCGTTTTGGTTACTTTAATAAGCACATATACTCTTGCCCTTGCATATAAGAATACAAAGTTTATCCTAAAACACAAGGTACGTTAAATTTGTGATGATATATTTGTATTAACTTAGAATTCTTTGTATTAAAATCATATTCTTACTAAATAGATCGCAGTAAAAAGAGAAGATGCAGTTACTAAAGAAATGAACCGCAAACTTGCAGAGGATAAGAAAATGAGTAAAAAAGAAAAAGATGAAAGGTATTAATTTGTCTATAATTTGTCATAAAGTATTAATATTTCTGAATTAGAATTAATACATTATTGTGTACTTTTTAAGGATTTTGTGGAAGAAAAATGAAGTAGCTGATTATGAAGCGACAACCTTCTCTATCTTTTACAACAATGCTTTGTTCCTTGCATTCGTCATAGTATCTTCATTTTACATATTAAGAGCATTCTCTCCAGCAGTAAATTATATACTTTCTGTGGGTGCTACTAGTGCATTGTTGGCATTGTTATCTACAGGTTCTCAATAAAAATAACAATTCAATGATTACACCGATTATTTCATTTCTACAAAATTTACCTACATTAAAATCTTTTTTATATAAACTCCTGTATATAGGTAATAAACGTAATTATTTATAATTAAATCATAGAATTCATAGACAAATATTAATGAAATAAAATGAATGAATTAAACTGATAAACGATCAATAATTTATGTAACTTATATTATGACAATTATTTCGTAATCGAGAGATTTTTCAAATTAAAAATGACCTTGTATAAGAGTTATTAGAACTTTAACAACTTACGTATTCCTCCGAAATGATAGTTCATAGTCGTGAAATAATTCAAGATGACGAAGCGAAGTGCCTTGTAGCGCGAAGTAACGTAGTTTATGAGTCGTAGAAAAACGAGATCGTACCCGGTTATATGTACATATGGATCGACGTACGTAGACCTGTCTGAAGTTTTATACGTCTCGCGTTTAAAATGGGCAAGTAGCCAAAAAGTTATCCACCAACGAAATAAAGCCTGGACTCGTATGCTTTCGTGAAACTCGTAAGAGCAATGTTTATCCGTTTGTGAAAAAAATACTAAAAATATTTAACGCGCACGATACGCTACTCCTTCCTACAAAACAATATAGAAACTTGTTTACAACAACGTATTTATTTGTTTTAATAACTGACCTCGTCTCTGTCTAGATCTATGAATATAACGTTGTTAAGTTAAATTAGTGCCTAAGATGTGACTATGTCATTAGTGCAAATTAATGATTATAAATCAAGAACGTTTCTGTCTTTCTGTCCAGTAAAGTCCCATTGCTTTCGAATCTGACAGGAATAAATCAGTTACTTGGCTCGACTATATCGTCGAGTCAAATCATCTCGCGCAATTTTGGGGAAATCTATTAGCACAAACTTTTCAAATGTTATAGATTATAAAATGGTTGAATGATAAATGGTAACTTGAAACACTTGGCCAGGTATCAGTTTCAAAGTAGGACTTGACATATCAAGGATCGTTCAATATTTTCTAGTCCCATTGTAGTCGATTTCATTTCATTTCTATAACTTCGAATGTTTTCACCATACCGATGAATCATATCTTGAGATTCACGTACATCTCAAGATGTCGTTGAGAATATGCACCTTGGACGTTTTCCAAACGCATTGATCCAACTTCGTTAGATGTACAATTTACGTTATACTACTTGTTTGCTTTATTGTTTATCACGTTCATAAATCGCTAGACCGTTGAGAATCAACGAGGTATTCGTTAATATTTCTAATTTACTTGCATTTTATCAATTTAAGAAGTAGTTAATTTACAACGAAAATCTGGCCAACAGGACGAAAACATTAAGATTATATCGAATTAGAACATAAAAATATTAAGATTATCGAATTAGAACAGAAATATTCGAAATTGTTCGAACCAACGATATAAATAATGTGACGACCAAACACTTAAATGTATAATAACAACATTGATAGATAAAATCCTATTAAATATTCTATTAAAAGTTTGGTAAACATCCTAACGAATTTCCTCACATCACTACCGTATTGGCATTGTAAAGACGTTCGGAAAGCTTCCTGGCAAAGAACGCAAAGGAAAATCTTTCCTATGTTTGAAAACAACACAGCCTCTGCTTTGTTCCTCGATCAGGCAAAATATGTACTTGGGCAATGTCGAACAACAAGAATTCTATTTTTACAAACGCTTCTACTCGAATTAATCCAATGCCATAAGATAATATTTTCTACGATTTAAATAAGGAAACAAAGTCGTAAAACAGTAAAAACTATGAAAAAAATTCACACGAAAGATTTTATCAAATTGCAAAGTATGATATCGATCTGAACCCAATGTATCGTGCACCATATACATTTTCCACATTTTACTGTTGCTTACACGATGGACTAGAAAATTCTGATTCTCTATTTTCGTAACGACGAAATATTCGAATGATTTGCGATAGAACGAACACTCCTGATCCACAGTCAGGTGTCTCACGAGTCTACAAAAAATAAAGAAAAATCCAATCATTCATTCACATATCCATACCATTCGTTCGTTAATACGTTTTAATACACAAATTTCGATTCGACTCTCAAAATAAAACGATAAAATCAAATCGATAAAAACGAAGATAAAAGAAACGGAAAGAAAAGAAGAGAAAAGAAAAAGAGATTATCTTCGAACGATAAACAAGAAAAAGAATATAAAATAATAAGAATAAAAGAGAAAGAGAAGAGTCCTGGAAACGAAGAAGAAAATGCCAAGTGGTCGTATCACGTCCCCGAAATAGCGCAAGCGCCCTTCCGAAATCTCTAAGGCTCGCTACTAAAGAGAAAAGCTTGTGATTGGCTGGAAGTTGCGGGGCGCGGTCCGGGATCGGTACGCAACCGCTATATTGGCTCATTCGAATATTACCGCGGCAGTTCTCGCATGTCTTGACAGTGTTCGTAAAGCTTTAAGCTCGTCCGCCAGGCTCGAGTTGAAAAAAAAAAATAGACTTCGACTTTTTGGAATTACACAGTTTTTGTCACTTTTTTGTTTTTTTTTTGTTACTATTACAATTATTATTGTCATTATTCTTTCGATCTGATTTAATCTGTATCTATCTATCTGTTTGTTTCGTAACATCATTTGTACAGAAAAAAAAGAAAAGAAATCCTATCAATTTCCGATTCATATCGATTAATATCGACTTTTTAATCGCACATTACAATTCTTCAAACGTTCCATATTATAATCGAGTGACCGTAAATCCAAGCGTTCGATCAATATCACAGATTGTGTCGATCTTGTATAATATCGAGCCTGATATATACATATAGACGTATATATATAGATATATATAAGATATATAAAAAAGAGCAAAAACCCGCGTCGCCATCATGGTATGTTCAATCGATGATATCGTAAGTCGTCGCCCTGGTAACATACACGTTTTCCTATTGTCTACTATCTTTTATTTATTATATTTTTTAATTGTTCTTGACCTACCTCTCTCTTTCTCATTATTCTTTATCTCTTTATCTCTTTATCTCTCTCTCTCTCTCTCTCTCTCTCTCTCTCTCTCTCTCTCTCTCTCTCTCTCTCTCTCTCTCTCTCTCTCTCTCTCTCTCTCTCTCTCGATCTCTTTCTTTCTCTTTCTCTCTCTATTCTTTATTTATATTTTTATTCGTACGTACACACGCAAAAACATTTTTTATGTATTTTACTATGTTTCTTATTTTTTGTCGAATGTTTTTTTTCATTTCTATTGGCATGTTTTGTTTAAAACAATTTGTAGTGTACGTGTTTCCTTATGAAATTGGTTTCATCTCAGTGTTGGTTTTTTAAAAATATTTTTTACTTTCTATTTCTTTCCATTATTCTCTCTCTCTCTCTCTCTCTCTCTCTCTCTCTCTCTATTTCTCTCTCTCTTTCTCTCTAGTGCACAAAGTCGCGAAACAGTGTTGGTGCAATAAAAAAGATTTGTTAAAAATCATTTAATAAACACGGGATTTTGTTCGGAAATAACAAATGAAAAAACATGTTCAGGAGGTGCGAGGTCCTGGAAACGTGATTGTTTCTTAGACGGCGAATTTTTTCGAAGACGTTCCTCCAATCGATCATACTAATTAAAAATAATTTCGATTTTTATAAGATTCGTCTTATTAAAAAAAAAAGTAAAAATCGATAAAAGAAAAGAAAAAAATATTGCCTAGACGATCGGAGAAACGACATCGAAAATCAAACGATCTTTTCGTCAATTTAATTGATTAATCGTTCGAATAATCCCACGACGCAACAAAGTGTTCATAATTTCCTCTCTATAATTTCTCGCGAATATACATATACACACACACACACACACACACACACACACATATATATATATATTTGTTCGACAGTTTTATTTTATCCATCATTGTGACTTGTGAAAGAAGAAGTCAGCCAAAACTTTTTAATTTACATGAAATAGTCGAGTGACGTTAAGAATTTTGCGCGAATTTTACAAAAAAATAAATAAATAAAAAAGAAATATACGCAATGTTTGTAACAATGCACGTGATCATCAAAACAAAAATTCTTGTCATTAAACATAATAAATCGTGATTTGATTGCATAATAATAATACAAAACAAAAAAAGGAAAAAAAAAAGAAAAAAAATCAAAATAAACTCGAAATCGTCGTCCTAATTAAAACATCGTTGTTGCACCTCGCATTATTTTGTTGCATTTCGTGGCGAGACGACGACGATGATTACAAATAAATTTCATTTCTAATCGTTCGATATGTTTTTATTTTTATTTTACAGGCCGACGAATTGCCTCCAGAACAAATCGCTGGTAAGTAAAGAATCAACTCTCTCTCTCTCTCTCTCTCTCTCTCTCTCTCTCTCTCTCTCTCTCTCTCTCTCTCTCTCTATTTCTCTCTTTTTTTTCTAATAAATATCGTATAAAACACGTTTAGACGAGATCATCCGATGAAAAGCATGATTCGTTTCACGATCGAGTCTCAGATGACGACGTTCCGGAAAGCGTATCTTATTTTCAGTGTGGCTGACTAAATTTAGTCGCTTGTGTTCTCTACCCTTCTTCGTATTCTCCCTTTGCTCCCTCCTGCTTGCTCAAAAAGCTAGTAGCTAACTACTTTCGATCACGTTTTAGTTAATCATTATGTAGTAGTTTAATGTAATATAAATTTTAATTGAATCTCTCTTTAATCGAATGTTTATTTCTAACTTACAGTATAACTTTAGATTACCACAAACAAGCTTCGAATTTTAATTAATAATTTTGTGACGAAAATTTAAATAGATATCAATAAATATTTCAAAATTATTTCATGACTTTATTAGGGAATTAACATCAAAAAATGAACAGTATGCATTTAGTTTTACAGTAAATTTATTGAACTCTCGAAGACAAAGACATAAATACCGAACGAACATATTTTATTTTCGTTTTATATCAATTTATATCTTTATCCTTTATATATTTACATACACATTTTTACTTTTACGTTTAAAATATTTGTTATATTCAAATGAACAAATTAAATAATAACTTTATATCAAGATAAAGTACAATAATCTAGTATGTTTCATATCTTTATCTTGTAAAGTTCAAAACGGGTTACCTACACTTATGTTCGGTTTAACATCATTTCAAAGGCTAAAAATGAACACACGTGACTCGTAAGAAGTTGAAAGGCAGTAACGTTAGGAAACTAGAGGATTTCTAAATCGGATCTTAAGGTCCCTTCCATCCTCGAAGTTCATGCTGTTAACGCGGCTAACGTGGCTCGACAAAGGTACTCGAGTTTATTTGAGCTTCGATTCGATTGGGAGCAGCTGCGAGGTACCTAAGTATAGCTTGCATGTGTGGTGTTCTCTCTCTTTCTCTCTCTCTCTCTCTCTCTCTCTCTATCTATCCATCTATCTGTCTGTCTATCTATCTATCTCCCTCTCTCTTTCCCTCATTCGTTTGGAAGATATCACATGACGATCGATCAATCCGTCGCTGCTCGTTCGAATCCAATCGGATTGGTAAAAATAACAAAAACCATATTTTCCAGATCTTGTGAAAAACAAAAAAAAAAGAAGAAAAAAATAAAATCTCATAACTTCGACGAAGGAAACGATTCTCTCGAGATTATTCGCTTGATATTCTAATAAAACTGTTTCCTTATTTTCTAGAAGATTTCCTTTGGGATATCTTTGAAAAAAGAAAATTACAAATTATATATATATATATAATAATATAATAATAATATAATATATATATATATATATATATATATATATATATATATATAAAAGAATGATCAAAAAGATAGACGGAGAAAACGATCTCATTCTATAACAACTCTCCGTACTATTCGAAAAAAAAGACAATTGTTTTCTTAGTTTGTTTACAAACGATAAATTAAACAACGCGTTATATTGCTTGTGTCGTGCTTCGAAATTTCATATTGTGCCAAATCGTAAAACAACTCAACGCTGTTAGAACGATATTTAATATCGAAGAAGATTCGATAACTTTTATATACGATTTTGTAATCTTCTTCGTATTTCACAGATGTTTTTTTACCGATTAGTTAATTTTGTCATTTAAAAATAAAAAGATCGTTGATTTACGTTGGTAAAGAGCTGGTTCTCTCTCTCTCTCTCTCTCTCTCTCTTTCTCGAGACAGTAGTAAATAAACGATGTAAACGACTATGAGCAATGATGTAGAAAGCCAAATAAGCTTCGAGAGCCAAAATCGCGAGGGTAAGGAAGGGCATTAACATCGGATCTAAATTTGAATCGCAAGCGATGGCGCACTGCGTCAACGTTGAGCTACGAGCTTTTTAACCCGAAAACGAAGACGAAAAAGAAAGAAAGAAAGAAAAAGAGGAAGGAAAAGGAAATACTTTCCCAATAAATTCAATGAATTTTCCTTATCCTTGAAAAAAAAAATAAAATAAAATAAAATACAATACAATACAATACAATTAAAAAAATTAAATCTTCATTTTTTCCTTTTCAGTCCTTCGTAAAGCTTTCGACAGCTTCGACAGAGAAAAAAGTGGCAGCATTCCCACCGACATGGTAGCTGATATACTTCGACTTATGGGACAGCCGTTCAACAAGAAAATTCTCGATGAACTTATAGAAGAAGTTGATGCTGACAGTGAGTGACATTAATGATATTAATCTATAAATTTTCTAATATAAACTCGTTTCCGTTATAATGTCAATATATATTATACATGTTAGATAAAAAAAAGAATATTTTCATTTTCTAAATGAAAATAATTATCTATAAATATATGCACTATAAGGAAATAATATATATATAATATATTTATTATTATTTAATATATATTATATATTAATATATATTATTATAAATATATATATATTTATACAATAATTATATATATATATATATATATATATATATATATATATATATATTTAATTTTAACAATGTTTCCATGCTACGGGGTTGTTCGACTGTTTATAATAATATTGTAAAAAGAATAAAAGAATACAATAAAATAAATATGCAATCTCGTTTGATTTTCAGAATCAGGACGTTTGGAATTCGAAGAGTTCGTCACCTTAGCCGCGAAATTCATCGTTGAGGAAGATGCTGAAGCACTTGAGAAGGAACTTCGAGAAGCTTTTAGGCTTTACGACAAGGAAGGTAAATACATATTTAACAAAAATATATATTCGTTCAAATAAAAATTTCTACAATAAATATGAAATTTTTTTTTTATAAAGTTTTTCTACTTTTTACGAACTTTTTATCCATGAATTATTAATGACGCCAATACCGATAACTAACGCGCGTAAGATGACCGTATCGAAACGATTTACGTTCCATATCATAAAATGATCTACGACATCGTAATACCTCGAATAATCTCGATAGTTTTCGCTTTTAGTTGGAGATCGGCCAAGTCGTAATATGTAGAAAGAGATAAAAGGAGGCTAAAGGGGTGATAGGGAAGAAGAAGATAAAGTTAGATAAATAGATAGAGACGTTAAAGAAAGGAAGAAGAAATTCGCGGGAATTTAACTCAAAACGAAATGGAACACGGATAGGAATAGCTAACTATACGACATTAAAAAATGTACGCCGTAGAGATTTAGTTTTAGGAAAGATCTAAAAAAAAAAAAAAGAAAAAGGAGAGGAAAATTTAGATTGAAATTTGAATAAAAATGATAACTTGAAACATTTTTCCATATTATATTTATCATTTTTATAATAGGTAATGGATATATCCCGACCACCTGCTTGCGTGAAATCTTAAGAGAACTCGACGATCAACTAACGGACGAGGAATTGGATATCATGATTGAAGAAATTGATTCTGATGGTTCAGGAACCGTAGATTTTGATGGTACGTACGTTCACAATATCTTTTGATTAATAAGAAGATTTGCCACGTATCGATTTCAAGAGAAATTTTCAGAAATCGTCGAATTTCGGAAAATGACGAAAGTCAGTATATATTCATGTTCCAAGTTCAGTATCTAGGACTTGGCATTTCATGTTCTTCTTTCAATTTTGTGATACATAAAAGCAGCTGCATAAGTTATTTATTATCTAACTAAAAGTTTTGTTATTTAAGCTTATATGTTATCTGAATAAATATTATTTTAATTAAATAAATTTTATTTTTTTTGTTTCAGAATTTATGGAAATGATGACCGGAGAATAATCTTGACCAAAGTATCCGGTAGCGTGAGCTGCCGTGAATGTTTTGTTTTCTTTTTCTTTAAAAAAAAAAAAAAAAAACGCCACGCGTTTATCGAATCACAAAGCTATAAACAATTACTCGCGTATATCTAAACGCTCGATGGAGTAAACGTGGAACACATAGTGTCACCATGGTAATATTTAGAGACAAAAGTTGGGAGGAGAACCTGCTGTTCATGTTTATACACACGTAACGCGTTTATGTTTACTACAGCAGATTTACATACATTTTGTGCGTTTGATTACATTATTGACGTCATGCCTGCTATATTTTCCATAAACAGTATTTATTGTTGTTAATAAAAACACATTGAAAAAAGCGTGCAATATCTTTTATTTTTTATTTCTAGAATTAAAAAAAAAAAGGACAGGATTTTAGATGGATATATAGACATCTCCTAAACGTTTTTATTCGTTCAACATTTGATGGTAATTATAATATCATTAGTAGCATTTTTGTTGCAATTGACTCGCTTAATTTAATTTGTCTAATAGTCGTGTAAACATAACGTACTACTATACTTTTGAAAAAATATAGGTACTAGCGATAGACTAGGAAATTCGATAACTGTAAGTGGCACGGAGGCGTTTTCACGTAAACTTGCATTTTAAATGTTTCGATTCTATCGAAATAGATTCTGCCAAAGAATATAGCACGTAAAGATAAGAAACGCGATGATCAAGTACTATTACTATATATATACATGTGTGTGTGTGTGTGTGTGTGTGTGTGTGTGTGTGTGTGCGTGCGTGCGTGCGTGCGTGCGTGCGTGCGTGCGTGCGTGCGTGTGTGTGTGTGTGCGCGCGCGCGTGTGCGTGCGTGCGTGTATATATATATATATATATATATATATATATATATATATATATATATATATATATATATATGTATAATATGTATATATGTAGTCCTCGACTAGATTATGCTTAACACGAAGATATATAATTATTTTTAAGACTAAATGTTCGTCTTTTTTCTTTCTTAATATCATTAAAAGTTCAAAAAATGCAACGAATTCGCAAATAATCTTTCGCAATAGGATCATTATTATATCTAACTATTTTAAATTGTTTTAACTCATATTTAAATATCAAAGGGTAATATAGGACGATAATATATGGTCATGGTCCTCGTATTTGGAATGAGAAATTTCTCTCGAATAACACTAAACATATAATTTATAGGTAGAAACACGCACATATATATGACACATATGTACGATAATTTTCTTCATTTTGGTAACATGTAATCACATATTTGTCACTATTAGCAGGTAACACTTTTTCTACCGAGGGTATAGATATAAGAAATGACGTCAACTCGGCAAATAGAATATCTTATCAAGATTCTTTCATATAGTGTGCATCTCATCATTGATATACTGATTTTTTTTCGAGCGAAAAAAATATATAATATATTATGTGTATTAGAGAAGGCAAGTTATAAAAAATAAGGAAGATTTCTCACCAGAAAGTCGAGTAAATATCTGCCTAGTCCTACTTTCAAGTTTTGTGCTTTATACGAGAGTTTGTAAATCATCTTCCTCCAAGTCTTTATTATCGGAGGATGAAAGTAAAGGTCACATTTTAAACAAATGTGGAAACTCATTGCTAATTTCACGTACCAATCGTTGATCCTCTTGACTCTCAGTCGTTTCCTCGCAGAATATTCTATGTGTGTAAAATAATAGAAATTATATAAATCATTCATTATATAAATCATCATATATTTCTTTTTTTACCTTGTAAAGCATTTTAAAAGATCTTCAGATTGATGCCGATGTTCATTATAATTTGAAGTACGTAATACTCTACGACACAGTTCTAAATATTGTCTGCGCTACATAGAGAATAATTATTACTTATCATAAGATTAATTCATTATTTAGTAAATTTCAATATAAATAAGCTATAAACTTTATAAAAATCTTTACCTTATCGCCAGGATACATATCAAAAAGTTGCCTCAAAATAATTTCAATCAAGACTTTCACATCATTAGTATAGAAAAGCCCAGCTGTATAGTCGTTATTAAACAGATCGATAAACAATTTCAATACGGAATGAGGAGGTTGTGGTTCATGATCAAATATTCTTACTGGATCCTCTGTGGTATATTACAATATTATAAAAAAATAGTTTTTCACCTTTTCCTTTATAAAAATCGATAAAAATGATTTACCTTCTCTGTTAAAAAGAAATAGAATTTTTTCAGTAAAAATTTTTGCTACTGTCCTTTCTTTTAATGCACTTATTAATGGATTTTCCGAATTCGTAAATTGCAAATTATATGATAATATTAAATTGACGAATAAATCAGGAATTTGATCTTCCAAATCAGAATCTGGTGGGTTTTCTATCAAATCCAAGAGGAACGAGACAAAATCAGATCCTAGTTGTTCTGCAATCATTTTCATAATGTGATAATCGTAAAAGAAAATGTATAAAATAATGTTCTAGTCCAGTAGATGTAACGCACTACCTACTTTACTCACCCCAATGTGTAACTGGCATTGGTTCACCCATTGAAAAAATCATACTAAGTAGCAATGAAGAATAATTTAATTTCTGTACATTTCTTGGATTACTCCTCATATCTCTAAACAAAGTTAAAAAAGAAACTTTCTGGTTTTGCATATATAGTATTAAGCTATACAAGACTATGTTACCTTGCTAATTCCATTGGTAATATGCTGTTTAACATAATAGTTAAAATGATAGGATCTAAGCTACACATTACACCAAATGATTGCAACAATAATTGTCTTATAGTCCATCTAGGCTCCATTTGATAATACTGAATTAATACATTAACTCCATTGTAATGATCTTGTTTTAAAATATATCTTGAAACATTTGCATCTGCATTTGTCTACAATAGGAAGAGCATTACATGAATATACATTTTATTATCAACTTAATATGTTTCAACAAATTTTATGTACGAAGATAATACCAATATAGATGTAAGCTCAGTGATGTTTTCTACTATAACAGATTCATCCTCATAAAGCATCCAATTTCTTTGTTGAGAATCTTCTTTGCAAGAAGTGAGTTCAGTAAAAATGATTTTGAGTCTACTTGCATCATAAGTTTCTTCAATATTCATTTTTGATACTGTTAGCGGTGTTTCTAATTGTTGCAATAATGCTTCAAAATAGTGATTTACATTTTCAGGTAACAGATGTTGTAAGTCAGATACAACAACTATGACTGCCACTTTAGACATTTCATAACTTAATTGAGTATTTCGACGAACTTTGTCAAGTAATTGATAAGCCGTTTTGGAATTTATATTACACAAGGAATTAGTTTTTACGGGTGAACCATTAGGAGACGTTCTTGCACTATTCTGCGAAGGACTCTTATGTACTTCCAGTGTTTTAGGATAAACTTTTTGAACTGTCTCTGAACTAGACTGACGAGAAAATGACTGTCTACATTGTTCAGTTCCAGACTGATGTCTACACTGTGTATTGTATACTTCTCCTTGATCTGAATTACCATGGAGAGTCGTTTGTGCTGTTGCATAAGAAGTATTACTTTGTATATGTCTGACATCTCCCTCTGAATTAGGACATATAGAAGAAGGAACAGTTTCTTTGGTTGGAGTAGTATTTCCAAAATCAGGAGGCATCGGTGCTTGTTTTTTATGACTTGGTGTTTGTTTCTTATTTAACACTATTTGTTTTCTTCTTGTCAGCAAGTTAGATAATAGATCTTGTTTATGCGTATCACCACTTTTATTACTTTCAGATTGTAGAATTAGTATAGATCCATCCAGAAAGTCGATGAAAAATTGTGGCTGTACCTGATGATCAGCAGATGATATAAAGAAGAATTTGATAGAACATTTGAAAGACTTGACATACCTTTACGGTAGTGACATAATTAGATGGAATATATCCAACCTGAGCCTTATTATTCACTACTTGCCACCAATTTCTTTGCTTTGTATTGGTCTGATGGAATATAAAGTGATCTCCTTCACGAAAGCTGAGAGTTTTAGCGAATGTTGCCTCGAAGTCGTATAATGCTTTCAGCATTTCATAATGTTCTAAATACGAAAAGATTTCAATATTAAAATCAACGGGAAAAAACAAATAAGTCGTTCAATATGTTTGACTAAACCGATCCTAAACTCACCTAACCTTACACTATTGTCACCCATCGTTCAAATAGTTAAATGCACAGTGTACTTTCGCCAGGGACACGCCCAAATAAAAACTAGACAGATGAGAAACTACTTGGAGCAGGCTACGGACATTTCACTTTCATTTCTGCTCGACATAATAGTTTTGTTCTTTTTCATGGATACACAACAGTATATGCTTTCGAAAGGATCTTGAAGAGCCCTCTACAACCGTGATCTCAAACGCACTTTCAACTGCAGTCCGAGCGCAGAATGGTGCAAAGCAATATATAGATATTTCTTGAATATCGATCGAAATGCATCATGTTTATTAATACGGGCCGCATGAAATAATAAAAGGTAGAAAATTTTATTAACGATGATTGTTATATTACAATGATGATGCATTTGTGCATGTAGATTTAATATATTGAATGAACAAGGATAGGAGAGAATGACAAAAGGGGTCACATAGAATCGAACATCCCAACTCCCAAAAGTAAATTTCTTCGAGAAAAATGCAAGGTCAAAACTGGAGAATTTTTCGTTGGAAACGTTCGTAATAAATAATCTTCAGCGTTGGTTTTTACATCAGGATTATGCGAAACATTAACATCCTCCAAACTCATTTCTTCTGCTAACTTTGTAAAATCCCATAATATAATAGTACAATCTAATGACCCTATAAAATGGAGATATATTAATTTAATGACTTTAAAGAAGACTTTAAGAGTCATTGGAAAAGGGAATATAAACTTACCAGAAACTAATATATTTCCATCTCTACTGAAGGATAAACAATGTATGGTACCTGCGTGACTAGATAAAGCAGCCACAAGGTGACCATGTGCCAAATCCCACACAAGCACGCGACAATCAGCACCAGCTGAAGCTAAGAATCGACCTTCAGCCGAAAACGCAAGAGAATATATTGGACCTTTATGACCAGTCATTAATCTTACTTGACTGCCAGTTACGCAATCCCATAATCTCACAGTCATATCACTGGAACCGGTTGCAATGTAATTTGAATTAGGATGGAATTGTACTACCTATAAAACAGATGTTAATTTACATTTAACAATACTAAAATTTGTTTAAAGAAACTAGTACGACTTTCTTAGAATAAAACTTACATCAACATCAGAGTAATGACCAGCAAATATTCGAAGAGGTTGATGACAATCGGTCGCCCAAAGTCGAGCTGTTTTATCATGAGAAGCTGTTGCAAAATAATAACCATGAGGTGAAAATCTTATACACCATACTGGAAATAAATGACCTTTGTAACAAACTACACACGTCCATGTATGAAGTGACCATAATCTCACTGTAATTCATTAAATAAAATCTTTGTAAAATTAATAAAGAGAGAACCGTGTAAAAAAGTTAATAATTTCTTTACCTGTAGCATCTTCAGAACATGAAAGTAGAAGATTCCTATCTGGGCTAAAAGAAAGATTATATATTGGTCCATTATGTCCATATAATGATCTTGATGTTTCCGCTGTCCTGTCATCCATCATTCTGACTAATACATCATCTACAGCACAATTGCAGAAAATTATATATACATGCATGCACGCGCGTGCGCGCGTGTATGTATCCAAATAAAAGATATAGACCTAATAAATATCTAATAAATATACCTGCTTCTCTATCGATATCTTGCAATTGTTCACCAGATTTCATTAGTCTTAATTTTTGTGGAATTAAACTCCATACTTTAATGGCAGAGTCACTAAATCCAACAGCTAATAAGCTTGAATCTTCTGCTACCTCTGCTGCAGTTACACTAAGTAATATTTTAAATATATTTATTAATTATAAAATTATAAAAATTTGTTGTATGTATAGATGCATAGGTATACTTACCTATGTACAGTATTAAGTAATGTGTAAAAACAAATAGAAGGTAATGTGTCAGGACCAAGAACAACTCTCTTAGATGCTTCTCTCAATGCTTTAACTTTTTCTAATTTATCTACATCCTTTCTATATTAAAATGATAAAAATAATAGTATGATTTTAAAACAAATTAACCTACATATAAAAGTATTTAACTTACAAGTTGGGTAATGGCATTCTGCCCACAGGTGGTGCATTTGGATCTGATTTTGTTTTCTTTGAAAACAATGGATCTTTTTTAGCCTTCTTTTTTTTCGGTTTATCTCCATCTGCACCAGCTACATCATCCTCCTCTTCTTCAGCTGGAGGAACACATTGAATATCTGGTTCCTTTAGAAGACCATAATAAACTTTTGCTTTATTATCTATGGAAAATATAACTCGTCAATGCTTTTCAATGCTAATTTCTTGAAAAGATATACGATACCTTGTCTTGTTGCTTCGCCCACCACAGCACCTGAAGTAGCTTCAATTTGTTGTTTATTACGAGCAACTCCTTCATACATATCAAAATATAAATGTTCTTGTATAATATTCAACAATACGCTATGCTTTTTTTCTTGCAAATGCCGTTTTAATATCGATAAAGTATCTCTTGACATTCTTATAATAAATTGGTTGGATCTATAACAATTTCTTAACTGTAAGAAACTATTATTTGTTAATATATATATAGATATCACAAATTAAAGTACATACTTGAATGTGTCTGTCAATTCATTGCCTGCCATTTGCTCACGTCTTGTGACATTTGAAAGTTTTTTTAAATCAGATTGATAATATTCTTCTAAATTTCCTCCAAATTTTTCTATTAATTGTTTTGCTTCTTCCGAATGATTATTGTATACTAGTTCTAGATACATATGTACCAACACTGGATATAATATTGTACCTAACTCATGCTGATAATTGATAAAGAAAATGAATATTTTTGATAGGAAATATTAATATTTATGAATTTTGTTGATCTACTATTTTACCTTGTATATATCTAAAGAACTTTCTACAAATTTCTTTAATTCACTATATGCCTTTTCGTACAAAGCAGGATCACCTTCACTTTTATAAGCTGACAGAACGCTGCTTACTTCTGAATCTGTTTGTTGAGTTTCATCTGTGGATACATCTGTAAGATTTGCTTCTTTCCTAAATAATTCTTCAGTTCCCTAAATAAAAGAATATAAGAAATATAAGCCGACATCAATATCATAAATATTTACACAAACATTGAGGTTATATTTACTAATTCTCATAAATCATTAATTTACCTTTAAATTATATTTCCTAAGAAGTTGTAAGACAGCAAGCATAGTACTCTTTTCGTTCTCCATATTTAATTGAATTGTTTAATAAATCCTTATTAATAAAATTAACATTTATCACACATACTTTCTTAAAAATTGTTTCGATTCAAAATGCTCAATAGTTGTATAGATATGAGAAAGCCGCCATGACATTCGCCATTTTAGAACAAATGATGGAGCCACTGTAAGATTTCTTACAAATTGCTTTATGACTAACATCGAAAATCATTCTTTCTGTACTGCCAAACGTCCATAATTTATAATTTTGATAATTTTGTAATTATCTGAACAATCTTTCATGTACACGAAATATAATAAAGTAATATTTAAACAATAATAAATTCACTTAAACATTAGATGGCTCATAAGGCACTCTAAACATAAAATAATTTAATTATGTCTATAGAATTAAATTTTGAACTCATAGCCGTTACCTTTATTTGATATCAATAAAAATAAACTTTAATAGTATTAGTAGTATTAGGAGTACATTTATATTTTAATAGTATACATTTTCCACTTTTTCTCTTTTCTAAAATACAATTAAATTTATAATTTTATTCTAATAAATTAAGTTCTATATTAAAGTCATAGATGCGAAATGTATAAATTATGACAATAGTGGGGAAAAGTTTCATTTTACAATTTTATTTTCACAATAAGATTAGATTTTAATCCTATATTCAACTAAATAACTCTTGTGATTTACGCAATTAGTTTATAGATACTTCGTTATCTCGCTTAATTGTGATATCAGACAACCTGGCAATCTGATTGGTTATCTATAAGAATTGTAACAATAGGATTCCATCCTGAATTTTTCGACCTATCACGGCAGTCGAATTGAGCAACGCGATTGGTCGAAATTTTAGTGTTACTGTATGGAAATTATGTGGCCAATCTTCAGCTATAATCAGTTTTTTTGTAAATGTGATGGGAAACTCGATTAAACAGTGCAGGATAATACTTTATCCAATTGATGTTAATATATTTAATGTTTTGTGTGAAAATACAAATATCAGTAAAAGTATTGTTAATTAAATTTGAGACAAATTTTATTATATGACATTTCTGATGTCAATATATCTTAATAAAAATGACAAGTTTGTTAATAATGATAAAAATTCCACAACTAATATTTTCAAGTAAATAAAAGAGAACATATAACACTTCTATTAAAAAAACAAAATTAATATGTGTGTTCTACGTTAATTCTCTAAGCAGTACTTGCTACCACTTACTACTGATCGATCCTTAGCGGTAGATGAATTGTATCCCATAGATATCTCTAATACTTGTTCAATTACGGTACTATAAGTCAAATATAAGGTATATAATATGAAGCAAAAATTTCAAACTCGCTGATATGCGTTGTGTTAACTGCTATATATAAATAGTAAGGACGAGAGACCGGTGACAAAGAATTTCATTAAGTTAGAGTTATGACATTAGTTTTATTATAGTCTGTACTTTCTCGCATATATAATTAATTCTTTTTATTATTTTACATTTATTTAAACAATATATAATTCATATGCATAGAATAATCTACTATGTATCAGTAACAATATAACAAAAATGTATAAATCGTATAATTGTTTATAGAACGTATTTGATTGAAAAATATGTAGGCTTGATTGTTACCAATTATTTCTATCTACATAATTATTAATAACACGTAAAAATACTATATTGTTATACATATTTTACATAAAAATAAGAAGTAATTGAAAGAATAAATTATTTAAAATGAGAGTAAGTGTAGTACTATTGATATACAACGTGTAGTAATAATAAATATTTTTTATACAAAATATTTTGTTACTACTATAATTACTTGCATATAGATATTTAAAATATATATGTAAATGTACACAAAGAGTAGAGATAACAGTAAAAAAGAAAATATATCTTCCTTCTCTTTGGTTTTATCACGTATGATAACATACATGTATAGCTATAAATTATTAGTAATATATAGAATTTGATATAAAATAGATATTAAATCAATGAATATGAAACAAAGATTATATATTAATATATATATAAAGTTAATACAGAAATAAACAAAATTATATATTCTTATTACATATTTATTTATGCAGTCATTATTCTACAATGACTATATTGTATTACTTTATTTATACTATATATATACACCTATAGATATTATAGATATTCTTGACAATATCTTAAACCTAACATTAATTGTGTGTTCGATAAATTAAATGCATATTGTCGTATTATTAATAAAATGAGTTAAAAATTAAGAATGAGTTGTATGAGATAAATAATAAAATTTCTCAAATATATCTTCCAGTAAGGATCATATTACTAATACATTGCCTGAGAAATACGGATTAGAATGCAAAATGAATAGGGAATGAATGAATTTATTCATAACTCTACTCGTGCGTAATAAACATAATTATTTTAATAGTAGTAATAAATTTTAATTTGCATTCATTTATATGTTCAATGTACTATTAAAAATTTAAGTCAAGCCACTTCCTCATTATTTCCACTAAGCATACGTGCATTATGATGATAATTACGTTTCGAACCATATCCTCCTGAATGTTGTGTTTCATACATTTTTCTATTTTCTAAATAACGTCGATAATTATTTTCACGTTTCCTCCGTTGCTCTTCTGCTTGTTGTCTTAATTTTTCAGGATTCATATGTGTTGTTACCATATGTCTTGTCAAGGAACTCATAAATTTATACGTAATTCCACATACATCACAAGACAAGATTTCTTCATTTGCCCCTTGCTAGTATTTTCAAGGGGAAAAAAAAGAAAAAAAAAGAATCGTTATTTTGTAGCACCTACAAGTGCTGTTTTTATAAAAAATATGTTGTTTTAAGCAAAATTACTTACCTGTTGATGTACCATCATATGCCTTTGTAAATTATTCAGTCTGTTAAATTCTCTACCACATACTTCACAGTCAAACTTTTTATCAGGATCATGATATTTTTTATGTAAACTTAAATCTGTCGCATGTAAAAATGTTTTCTGACACACATCACATGTATGTGTTCTTTGATCATTGGGTAGGTGTGATTGTTCATGTTTCATTAAGCTAGCTTTCTCTACAAAACGACGACCACAATAAATACAAGGAAGTGGCCGAGATTGTGAATTGTGGAGAGTTAAATGCCGACGTAATGCAGTAGAAGTAGGAAAAGTTTTATGACATTCAAGACATTGAAATGGTCGATCACCAGTATGAGTCTTTCTATGACGTGCCAAAGAATTTTGATCTGGATACCTATATATTATTATTATGAACAACAATAAATTCATTAATTTTTGTATTAATTGATAATATATCAATATTAGATGAAAATTCAATTTAAAAAAAAGCTTACCTTTTAGGACATAAATCACAAGGAAAGTTTCTTGTTGTAATATCTTCTTCTCGAGCGTGCTTTAATCTATTATGTCTTAAAAGTTGAAACGATGTTTTAAAACTTTTGTTGCAAATATCACATTTCATGTTATCTGTTGTAGGTATTATAACTTGAGTCCTTTTTTGTCCATGTTCATCTTCCGAAATTATTAAAGAAATTGTTACTGTATTATCTTCATTATCAAGATCTTGAAGTGTAGAAGATGAAGAAACAGTATTCTGGAAGATAAGAAGGATGTTATTAAATCTTATATTCAATAATGTGTTACTTATAGATACAATATATACCTGTTTATTCTTTGGGATAATAGCTTTAGATTCTGTTAAAGCCATAGATGCTTCTTCAGAAATTCTATTATTTTGTTGTAATTGATTGTGTGATTCTTTACTATCTTGATCATCACTGTTATCAGCAATAGCATAATTTCCGTCTTCTGTTAAATAAACTGGTTGCAATTCTCCATGATCATCTTTAAAATATAGCTGACCATCTTCGTCCTCATGTAAAAAGATTTGATCCTATAATGTAGATCATAAAATAGAGATATTAAAAAATATATAAATTTATTATATAATAATTTTTTCTTTGAATTTTATTGAGCTCAACCTGAGAATTTTCTTCTTCCTGGTATTGATTAACATCATTCTCAGAATTTCTATCTTCATTTGCTGTATCCCATGTTTGTTCATTTTGCTCCATTGGAACTGTTTCATACTGATATTGTTCATGTTCATCGACTGCTTGTGCAACATATAACGTTTCCATATTTTCACCTTCATAATAAATTGTTCCTTCAACTGGAATTGTATTTTCACTTAACTGTTCCATCTGAAATAATATTCAATTATCACAATTGTCCATATCTATTATTATAGTTTAAATAAATTATACAAACCTTTATGTAATGTGCATCAGTATATTTTTTTTCTTCCAACTGTTTTGTAATAGAAATTGGTTTTCTTGAACCAAGTACAGTATATATCAAATTATTTTCAGTATTTTTAATAACTTCATGGGTGAAATTGTTATCAATATTTTTTATATTATGAATATCATTACCATAACCTTTACTCAGTTGAGATTTATCTACCTTTGTAGCAGATTCTAAAACATTCCTAATATCTGTTTTATGACTTTGTAACAGAAAATTTTTTCCTTGGTTTCCTCCAGATCTTTCATTTTCATGTAAAAAGTTATAATTTTGTGATGATTCTGTATGATGATGCTGGGAGTCTGATTCATGATTCATTACTTCATCTATTTCTTCTAGATGTTCAATGTCTTCATCTTGCCAATCTTCGTCCGCATCATATGTTATAACTTTATTATTAGATTTTTGTTGTTCATTATACAAAGATTTAGGAACTTTATCACTTTCTATTTTAAACATTACATTTTCTTCGTCAGAAATATATGCATCCTCTGTTCCAGAATTTCTATCACATTGTTGATTCTGTAAATTCTCTTCAAAATCTGTATTATCAGACATTTTAATTTCGTTGACTAATTCTTCAGTTTTAGGATAATCTGGTAATAAGTCTTTCGATTCATCTATTTCTTCAATTATTTCTATAATTTCTTCTATTTCTGTCTCTGAATCATCAGTGGAATCAGGCTTAAATATAATCTCTTCTGCAACAGCATGTTTGATTAATTCAATTATATCTTTTTCATCAACAATATCCATAACTTCCAATAATCCAGGTGATATTTCCATTTCCTTTTATATAAATAGGAAGAATGAAGCTGAAATTAATATAAAACATATATTAAGGTTATTTAACATATAACTATATCATTAAAAAATGTAATTAGATTAAATATAATTAATATCAAGACCTCTTATAGTATATCATCATCTTTTAGTAATAAAGAATTAACACAGTATTTGAAGTTCAATGTAAAATAGAATACAAAGATAATATTTATTATTATTACATATACTTTGATGTTTTTTTGTTTCTACATTATATGTACATTATAAAAGCTTAATACTTGCACCTACTTTTCATAAAATGAATTGTAAATAAGAATTACAAAAAAAAATATAATATAGCATATTTATATAAATAGTAAACAAGACATCATATCAGTAATATTGTTATCTGATATCTTTATTCAAAAATATACATTTGTTTTTAAATATAACATATTAGACTAGTCTATTAATTACTATTCTGATATATCTATACCTTTTATGAATAAAAGATTAATTTGACCAAAATATCATACCAATGTAAAATATATACAGATATAAAAATACATATTTTCGGATATATTTTTGTATGAAAAACATTAAACTGAAAAATATTGAAACACATATTATATGTTAAATCTTTATTTGTATAAAATTAAAATCCAAATTAATATACAATTTAGAATGAAATACTATTTATCCATTGCGGTATTTAAGAAAAATTGTTCTTTGTTGGTAAATAAATGAAGATAAAAGTAAGAAGACAAGATAGAACACTTTAATACATGTTAAGAGAAAAGTAATGATTTATTAACTCTTTACGCCTCATGTAGAAAATACGGTCATCAAATTTTCTCAGGATTGACCATTTGTTATGATTACTATCCCTCATATTGAAAATTCAATTCTCAAGATAGAATAATATAAAGCAGACAAGAGAATACGCACTTGAATTTTATACACTGCAACTAATTCGTGGTTCACCTGTCGGTACGAAAATGCTAAGCATTTATCAACGGATAGCAAAATGGCCACGAAATAATAAGGATTGCTCACCGTACAAAGACAAACCTGATAATCCTCAAATAAAAAAAGAAACACACGATCTTACAATAATTTAAACGATATATTAATGAATTTACTATACCTCCGATAGTCCCAAAAATATATTAATTGACAATATGAAAATGTTTTTGCTCGGTCGATACGCACCTGTCTACCCCCGCTAGAATTATTCTTCGTTGAGTAAGTGACGCCACCTTAAGGGCTACTAAAGCGAAGTTTTCATTGTTTCTATAAAACTATTAAATCCCGACAGAAATCTATAATAAGACTTGAAATAAATAAAATTCATTAAAAAATAAAAATATTAAAAATTTTACAAATAATAATTTTACTGAGTTCTTACTCTTTTTATATATTTTATAACTATTTATCACTTATCGATATTAATGTCTGATTCACATTGGACATCTCTTAAACTTATTTAGCTTTTATTTATAATTAATATATTGTTATTTATTTTTTCTATATTTCATTTTTTATATATACAAGGATTGTATATATTTTTGTTTTTATAATATGTTTATATTAATTCACAGCAATTGTTAGTCGATAAATGAACGATACTATCATTAGGTAAAATTGGATAGCGAATCAAAATGCAGGAAAACAATGAAGCGGAACGAACAGAATGTATTGGTATTTCATTGGTGCAGATGAAAAAATTATTTTATTTGACATAAAAATTACACAATTTTTATTTTTATAAATAATTGTAGTAATAATAATAATAACAAAAACAATGATAACAAAACAATACATTTGTCTTTTAATTTGATTACCAGTAAAAACTAATAAATTACGTGATTGGTAGAATTAAATTATTAAACATTTTATTAAAATGATGATAAAAAATGAAATAGAAATTTTTTTTTCTATTTTATTTTATTCTTTATTGAAATTAGTATTAAAAATATCTATATGATTTGTAACCATTAGTTACCTGAAATCCAGGAATAATAGATATAATAGTTGAGAAAAAGTAAATAAAATATATATTTTTTGTTAATATTATACTCATATATATATATATATTTATTTATAATAAATAAACTAATAATATGTAAATTGTATTTAAAAACAAAAAAGGAATAAAAGAATAAATTTAAATTGTATTATTAGAATGTAGTATTGTAGAAACGATCTTATCGTATGTCATTGTAACCAAATGTGAAACTACGTCGTTGATCATTTTTCTGTAGAAAGTAAAGAGTCATTGTTATTTTATTTATCGTTCTACGATACGTATTTTATTTTATGTAAAAACATGTGGCCGTTTTTACTTTCAATATTTGCCCTATTTCACTTAGCTTCAGCATCAGGTAGTTTTGATTTTGGTGACACATTAGCATTAATCTTGGGTCTGATTATTGGAATTATGGGATTTTTTGCTTGCATGGGAGCTTATGCAAGACGACGAAACCATTTTGAATCTTTGTGATCATGAAAAAGATATTTAAATAAAATTTATGGTAAGCATTAAGAATATGAATATAATTAGAATAAGCATTTGAGTGTGTGTCTAAGAAGTACATACTATTATAAACAACAAAATTTTTTATTTTTATATTAATAATTATTTATATATATTTTATATATATTAACAAATATATAATTCTAGAACAATACATTTGATTGTATTTACATGAGAAAGAATATATTGATTAATAAAATATAGCAATATACAAATAATGATGAGCTGTATTAAATTGCAGGATATAAGAAATATTTAAAACTATACAGGACTCTATATTAGAAATGCTTAAAAGGAAGATCATATTGAATATATATATTAAAACAAGTATCAAGAAAATATTGAAAATTATTATAGAATGTTAAATGCTTGATTATTTGATTGTATTGGAAAATCGATTTTTGGAATAGTAGTAGCAGTAAATATCATACAATGTATAAGAAAATGTAGAAAATATCTGTTTTGTAATTATTTTCTTTATTCATTTATTTATTTTCCTTATCAAGGTTACAACTGTTTTGACTTTGATCCTTTTAGCACATTTTTTCTTATTTATCGTACATGTGCAAGAGAATGCACTTATTATAATATTATAATAACTACTTCTTGTTTTTGTATTTTCTTTATCATAGTACAAATATTATGAACATGTAATAAAACAGACATGAATCAAATCAATAGGAACGTAATAAAGTAAAGATAATTGTCAGGGATTCATTTATCTATTCAAAGTAATATAATTTGTAATTACTAATGATCAAATATATACTATATATTAACAAGTTAAAAGTAGATGAATAATATTGATGAAATTAATAAAGCATTTAAAATTTTGTCATAGGTTATAATTTCAAAATATCAACATTATTTCAGTAAAGAACATGTTAACTAAATCACATTTTTTTATGTAGATTTTATAATACTATAAGCTATCAATAGAAAGAAGGTATAAACTGCAATTAATAAAATTTGCAACAACTTTATAAAAGAAACCAAAGCTTATTATTTGTTCTACACCTTCTATATCAGGTTAAATATTATGATCTAAAACAAAGTTATTGTAACTTTTCTATTTATTTTCCTAAGAGATTGCAAATACGATTTCAGATGTACTACACTGCACTAAAATGAGAGTAATATGTAAGAAGTTCTTTTAAAATGTAAAAATATTAAAATATGCAATATTTCAATATATTATATTGTTTTATCACAAGTAAAAGATAAATATGACAAAAAGGATCATCACTTGCACATTTTCAAGTTTAGAAATTTTGAAATGTGTTTAGAGCAAAGACTTGTAAAAATTGATATCAACTTATAACATAGACGAATAATGATAAGTATTTCTTATCCAACTTGCACAAATCTGGCACTTTCAAAAAGAGTAAGGAAATATTTAAAAACACATTTTCACAGCTATATTTTTCTACATTTTGCTTTAATATTTTTTAATTATGATATTTCTTACATGTGTTCTCACATTCCTCATTCTTTTTGGGTTGATGATTTTTATATATTTTTGGTTTATTTTCTTACTTAAGAACAATATGTAAAATTCAACGTAATGTCATCGAAATTAAATTTACATAAATTTTAAACTGCATTAAATTAAAAGATGTATTTGCTGCAATTCTTATTCTGTCATTCATATGTAATTCAATATTCACATTCATCAGTTCAGTTTTTATATTTCTAAGAATTATGCAATCTAAACATAAAAATAATGTTCATTCATGGATTAATGAATATGTTCATTACTTCTCTGCAGATCTACAATGCATTACGCTAATGCCGTAAACTATAATATAAACAGAAGTTAATCCGCCTGTTTTTCACGGAAGAGAATCAGTATTTCTTACACCAAGAGATTACTAATTACTAGTTTATTGAGTTTTTAAATGTTTACTCTAATCTTGTGTAATATTATTACAATCCAATAGATATACACATGTATGTGTATCAATAAAATAAAGAATTACTAGAAATGAAAATATTTCCAACACTGATTTCTCATGTGTTCTTTTTTTTACTCATCTGCTTACTGATCCTTGTTTTACCTAATCAGTCTTTATGTTTCTATTCTTGAAATTCTGAGAAACATAATTCTAAAATTGTTTCTTAAATTCATATACTAGAAAGAATTCATATACTAGTTAGCACAAAAAATTTATATAGTTTTGTTTTCCTTAAAAACTTGTTTACTTCAGAGTAAACTTAAATAAGTAAGAAAAAAGCAATAAGTGCCATATGTAAAATGTAGATAACACGTGTGAATGATACACAAGATTTCTCCAATAACACTTTAATGTATCATTATATCTTTTTATATATATAAATTCTTTGTTCTCTTTAAATTTAATAATCAAGAATTTAAGCAAAAGCAGGTTTTGTGGTATAGGACTACAAGCAAAGCTAGCGAAATTCAATCCAAATGAGGATAGGCTATTTGTATTTCTTGTAGAAATATGAAGAAATTGAATTAAACCTAGCATATATCTGCTTATGCACAACTCTACTCTCAAATATTTACTGATGGATAAAAATCTTTCCAAATTCTAATTTTAAGTCACACAATTGAAAAAGATTATTAACATATAGAAATTTTCACATATGAATTTGACAATAAACAATAAATAGGCTAATTTTTGAATGATTAATATTAAGCGATATTTTAAATTATCAATATTAAATTAAATTGTCAAGATTTTTGAATGGATAACATATTGCATGTAACATAATTAGATAATATATTTCTATTGAACCAAATCTCATTGTTTTCATGCACATGTAAAAATTTTCTTCTCATAATTAATAAATGTCTCACTCCTTTGTCCTATTGTAGGTCTAGCTCAAAAATTTGAGAAACTAAACTCAGTACAAGATATTATTATTATCCACATAGTATTATATGCAAATTGCAGAATATAGGAAAATATTTAATAGTATTTGATTTAATTTTTGCAGGCAGTCTGAAAATTATTTTATGATATCTAACTTCATCTTTTATCAAGCTCAATTCCATTAAGTCCAATACCACATTATTATCATTCTACTGGAAAGAAGCACTAGTCAACAATATTTTCCATTTTTACTATTTCTGAGGTATGAGTTTAATGCATTTTCTGAATATGAAAATGCGATTTTATAAATATAAGAAATTATTTTAATCGTGTGTAGGCTGTTTTTTTCTTATTAGGAAATCGGAGTATATAAACGTATTGTTTAAATTTGTTGATAAAATATTCTGTAAAATCAATAGTAAATTTTAAAATAAATAAAAATGAAAATACACAGAAAATTAAGGTTAAAGTGCATGAATATTCAATTATACTAATTAATTGTTGATATAATTAATATGAAGTTAATATTTTCTTTTAAAATGACACTTTGGCACACACTCCATATAAATATGATTACATTCACACTTTTCATACAAAAATGTATCAGTTACATAACAATATCTATTGAATAGGAAAAATATATAACAGACTGCTTCCACAAGAAGTTGCATTCAAAATTAAAATTGAAAGCAATATAGGAGCATTTCAATTCTCAATCTGTTAAATAAAAATTCTTAAAATGAATTAGCTAAGATTTAAAAAATGTGATATTATTACTTGAATCAAATCAAAAAACCTTGTTGACTAGTGTAGTTACTATGAATTCAAAATCATTATACAATATACTGCCTAATATTCATGAATATTATTTCTTTGGTAAAATGGTAAAAAAATTTTTTTTTAAAAAGTCATAAACTTATGATTTTATATAGAAATGTAATGTATCATATCGGATATATTGATTTATATTTTGAATATTATACTTTCCCTGATAATAACTTCAAAAAAACGATTATAAATTATATGTTTCCTGATCTTAGTGATCACAAATAAATTTAAAATTTAAAAATCACGTTGAATACTTATTAAACCATGTCACCAAAGATTTTTCAAGTAAGATGCATAACAGAGAAACGACCATATTTAAAGCAATTTCATTACTAAATGATTAGGGATCCCATCACCATTAAATTAGTTTAAGAAAACATATATTTTGGCATACAAAAGGAATAAGGTAACAAAATTACCATTAACTGAAAGTAAAAGACAAGTGGAATAGTGCATGAGAACAAAAGAAAGGAGTGAGAGTAATAATAGCATTTTTGTCATTCCCAGGCAATTGATATGATTATTAAAAAAGTTCTTATAACTATACAACATATAAATTAAATATCATTCTGCATCATGCAGAAGTATCAAATATACCACATGTGCTTATTATTCATTTAAAAATTTTGCAATAAATTTCATTAAGCACATATTTTCGCAAAGCAATGTATGATGAGAAGTTGATTAAAGCAATGAAGAATTATTAAAAATAACAGATTGTATGCATAGTTTAGCAAACAAAACTTATGATGTTGCGATTCATCTTATAAGTAATTATGTAAATATAGACATTTGAGACAAGAAATCATGAACAAACATAAAATAAAAATTCTTTGTTTTTGTAGTGTAGAACAAATTTGGATGAATTTCATATGATTTTTTATCTCATCTGTCATTGAATTGCCTGAAATGCAGTTTTCTGATTGTATACTTTCTGAAATCTTTATCTCACTATTAATAAAATTCTTGAAGATATAATAGATAAAGTAAAAGGTACTAAACACAATTATACTTAATTGCAAAAGATGGTAATAGTACTCAAAAGTAGATAAGATATATAGGATTGCTAACTAGTAACACATCACTTGCTCTTTAATTGAAGTAGGTAAAATCGCTAGAAATACATTAAAGCATAACAGTGACTATATTATCATATTTTTTCTCTGTTTGCCTCTATCATCTGACACATTCACACACCACACACTCAAGAAAACATACGTTCTCTCTTCCTTACTCTCTCTCTCTCTCTCTCTCTCTCTCTCTCTCTCTCTCTCTCTCTCTCTCTCTCTCTCTCTCTCTCTCTCTCTCTCTCTCTCTCTCTCTCTCTCTCTCTCTCTCTCCCCTTTTTCATTCCCTTCTCTGAAGCATTCAGTATACATTAACAGTTATACATATAATCGAGCAGAATGGCTACATGCCATTTCGATCGTAAGACTAGCTGAGGCCTGTACTAATATGGACTGTGCCATTTGAAGGATTGAGAGCATTTAAGGTCTTTTAAGCATTCCAGTAATGGAAGATTTGCTTTTAATATTGAAGCACAGTTATACAATGTAGAGGCCTCTATCCCCAGCTTTTATATTACCATTCAGAAACTTATTACGTCAGTTCAAAATATCCTTGAAATATTTAATTTCAATCTTGCTTCAATCGTGAGGCACATACCAAATATTAATGTTTTGCTGGTGCGCGGGTAACAAGAATATCTTCTATGCATTTATACGTAAATGTCATAACACATCAAGCTCAAAGGGCATCATTATTGCTGCCTAACTAAACTCTAGTCGGTATAATATCAGTTAATGAGTTCCTTAAATTTATGTAGAGTAACTGATTTTATACCGATCAATTTTTTCAATGAGACAGCATTTTTAACTTGCTCTGTACATCCTATATATGCTTTCATATGTGTGCACCTCATGTATAACTGATATAATCATTTTGGAGCATATCATATTAAA
Source organism: Dolichovespula media (assembly GCA_911387685.1). NCBI lineage: Eukaryota > Metazoa > Arthropoda > Insecta > Hymenoptera > Vespidae > Dolichovespula > Dolichovespula media. The sequence goes on along the minus strand of OU426861.1, from coordinate 4,681,347 downwards.
GGATAATTATAATAATACATAATTTTATAGTAATATTCAACATTAAATAAAGAATGTATTATGTGGAAAAATTGACTGGAAAGTATAGAATATTTTGAATTGTGTATTGCGTTATTGATCTGCTTGAGGAAGAATAGTTACATTTTCAGAACAATGCTGGGGTTCTGTAGGAGGCGTACCATCGTGTGAGCTTCCTATTTGTGGAGTGGCAGGGGTCGCTGGTTGAGACTGAGGGGTCCCAGTAGGCGCATATATAAGACGATATCCAGCTGGTAAAAAGAAACCAGCATGCGACGTGCAACTGAATGTTTGAAAGTTTGCTAACGAAGGACCCTCATGATACTGAACATATCCTCCACTTCCAATAGAACCTGATATTGGTGTTGGTGCAACTAAAGCTCCACTTGCAGAAGAAGTAACGTTTGTTGCATCTGGTATTATTGGTGTAAATTGACATTGACTCGAATTTATAATCACAGGATTATTTGTTGAATCAGATGTATCAGAGGTTTCGCTTGAATAGTTGATATTCTGTTGTGCAGAAATATTCTGCATACTTTCTGAAGGCACTACTGGAATTGGGATAACGTAAGCATGCTGTATGCTGGCTGAGGTTTGTTGCTGTTGAAGTTGAAGTGGAGTTTGTTTAAGCTTCTGCATGGCTAACCTTAATGTTTCATCTGTATCTGGACAATTGCTGATGCCTTTTTGTAATGGAGTTTGTGGGGCTGTGCTAAACGTTAAATGATCATCTACACCTGGTGCTCTTCCTTGTCCTATATTTGCATAAATATATATATCCCTTTTTTAAAAATTATGGTACAAAAAGTTATATAATGAAAAGTTCAAATAAATATTTTTTCAGAATTTATACTAAATATTTGCTATAAATAATACCTTAGATCTTCTTGTTTTTTCTTAGATATACTTATATACTTGGATAAATTATAAAAGTTTGTAGTATGTAGAATATATAGATATATATTTACATACATATTGCAACAGAATTATGTATATTAGTTTAAATTCTTACTATGATATAACTGACCTGCTGCTGCATTAGTAGCTACGGTATGATAAAGAAGTGGATGATGTTGATGGTGTAATGCACTTGCTTGTTGTTGCTGCTGAATTAATAATTGTAGTTGTTGTTGTTGAAAGCGTTCTAATTCTTCTCTGTGCCTTCGCTGAAGTGTTTCTAATTCCATAGTTTGCCTAAATAATAAAATTTGTTGTAAATTTTTTGTTATATATATTGTTTTTATATATATTATCGTATAAACTTATACCTTTTTATAAGTAACTGATATTCTTCACTAGGTGTTAAAGTTGATGCTCGTTCCTCTTTCTCTAATTGTAACTGCATATAAATATGTAACTTTAATATTATTATTATATTTATAATAATATTAATACGATCTTTTTATACACAAATGTTATTATCATTACCTCTGCAAATAAAGAATTACTTGTTAATGTTGCTTGTAATGGTAGCATGGACCCTTCCCGATTCTGTGCCATACATGCTGCTGTTGTTACTATAACAATTAGAGTATATTATATATATATATATATATTTAATTATTATATTTATATATAATTATATATATTTTATATTAATTAATAGTAATAATATATATTAATATATATATCATAAATCTTAATTATGCATTATTATCATTTATGTTGAATATCTTACTTTGTTGTTCATCAGAATGACACGCTTTAATTTCTTGTTGCTGTATATTTGACGTAGCAGAGCTTGGAGGTCCTGCTACTTTAGATACCATAAATCTTGAAATTTTTCTAACAGGTTGTGTAGCAGGTTTCTGTTAACATTGAGATAAGATATTTTTAATTGTAAAAAATGGTTTTTTTGTATTTTATATGGCATTATGTTGCCGTACATGATTATATTTCTTTAAACAAATATTAGAAAACATAAAATACCTCAACAACAGAATCTTGTAGTTCTGTTTGTACGGGTGTGTTCGTGTCAGAGCGAGACTGCACAATATTTGGTGTAACAGTGGCAACAGGTACTGAAGGAACAGTTGTTAATAAATTTTGTGTTTGTTGCAACGCTGGTTGTATCGGCGGAGGATTAATAACAGGTACAGGAGGTGTTAATGGTTGAGGCGAAGTTGTTGGAAGTACTGGACCTCTATGATGAATTTTTGCTAATTCTTGTTCTAATTCTTGAAGGCGAGACCCTGGTCTTTGAATTCGTACTTTTATGTTTTCTTTACTCGGACTCATGTTTTCAGGTCCTCCTTGACTTCCTGGTATAGGACTATCCAATGAGCTTTCCACATTCTAAATATAAAATATAAAAGATTATAATATTGAAAAAATTATAAGATCATTATTTAAAGCATTATTTACTTTTTACGTAACTTACAGATTGTGAAGATATAAGTTGAGAAGAAGCATCTTGATATGTTATTTGTCCTTCAGAATTTGTCACCACACTTGAATCAATACCAGCATTCGTAGAATGTATTGTAGTCTGAGGCGATAATGGACCCTTTAATTTAAAAAATAATTATAGTATAAATTAAAGTAATAACATAAATTAGTAATAGTCATCAACAATAATAGTAGTAATAATAATAATAGAGTTATAAAATTCGTAATGTATTACCTGTGCTATATTTTGTGAGGATGATATTGGCATACCAATATTAACCAACTTTTGTTGTAAAGAATGCATGTATGCATCATATCCTCCCATTACTTGATGGCTGTGAGGTGTAGCTGGATAACTTATAGGTGGTGTGCCAACATTTAATAATTCAGATGGTTGACTAGTTACTTGAACAAGTTTTTGATGCAAATCCGCTATTGTTTGTGGCCCAGTTCCACTTGTACTTCCCACACTACTTATGTCTGATACTTTATCCAATGAATTCTGTTGACTGAGTTTACGATGTTGATACTGCTGCTGCTGCTGCTGCTGCTGCTGTTGTATAATTTGTTGATGCATAAATAAAGTAGGATCTACAGATTCTACAAGTGTGTGTTCTGGAGTCACATCGTGACTTGAATTTTCATTTTCCGAAGTTAATAACTGACAATCAGAGCTCGTACGTCTAATTCCACAACCACTGGAGCCATCATGAGCTTCTGCATCCAATATTTTCCCTATTTGCTGCTGTTCTGGAAGTTTTAAATGTAAATGAGACTGATCAGATATAGAAGCAGGTTCTATATGAACTTGATCTTGAGGTATTTGCTGCATTTGTGGATGGACAGGTGCTATTTGTTGTAGCTGTTGTTGAGCCTGTATAGGTTGAACATTTCGCATTGCCAGATTTTGAGGCAATATATTTTGGTTTGTAGAACCAATCCATTTTGTTTGAGAAGACATTGTATGAGTTGATATATTTTGTTGCAAAATTTGTAATTGAGAATCAGTTTGTAATGGAACATTTAACTGAGCTCCCTGTGGTAAAAAAGATGAACTTTGATGAGGTAACTGCTGACTCTGAAATGTTTGTTGAACATTTTGTAGATTTTGATGAACTTGATGCATAGTTTGGTTTGGAAAATTTTGCTGTGTTTGTGGTTGTATTGGCAATTGATTTATTTCAGGTTGTATAGGTTGGAAATATTGTTCTGATTGTAGTACAGGTTTGTAATCCATAACATTTGTATTAACAGCAGTTGCGTTAATATTTGGTTCATGAGTACTCAAGCCATGTGGTGTAGCAGATTTTGATTTCGGATTAGATAGGATATTAGCTAAATTCTGTGCTAAATCTGGAAGTGTAGAAGATACCTCTTTTGGTTTAAGCACAACTTTATGAGTAGATTCAGTAGAAACAATAGGATGAACTGGCACTGTGACAGGAACTGGCATATGAATAGGTACATTTCCTGAAACATGTACGATATTTTGAGGCATTGCTTGATGTTGTCCAGGATCTTGAACTCCTTGCGTCATAGTTATAGGAGTAGAACTATCTTGTGAACCGATTTGTACATGTTGTACATGTTGAATAGGTGTATTAGAAATCATTGAAGAATATCTTTTATCTTCAGGGATATTAGCTATCTCGATAGTTTGAGATTCTGTCGATACATTGGATGTAGTAGAAATATTAGAAATCCTACGATTTCTTTCATCTACATTGGATTGTTGCAATTGTTGTATAGGTCCAGAAAGTATCACATATTGTTGATGTTGTTGTGGTAAATATTGATGTACGGATCGTTGAGATTGCAATTGATTTTGTTCTGTTTGCATATGTTGCTGAGTTACATTTTGCTGCACAGCAATTTGTTGCTGCTGTATTATAATATTTGATTGCACAGTGGATTGATTTTGATATTGTGTTTGCGTATTTAAACCGCTCGTTTGTATTTGTTGAGATTGCATTTCTTTTTGTGATATTGCAGTGAAGTTTTGAACAGTTGACTGATGTACCTGTTGAGTTACTTGCTGTATAATTGGGGTACTAGGCATTATAACATGTTGATTTGATGGTACAGCACCTAAATTTTGTTGTAATTGTCCTGATATTGTCATCTGGGAAATGTTTTGAACTCCAGCAGTTTGTTGATTAAATTGTTGTTGTAAAGTATGCTGAGTACTATCCATTTGATCTACAGGCTGTTGTAAATTAGGTAAACTTATGTCAACGTTAGATGGTTGTTCTACTGTCATAACTTGTGTATCTGAAGTATTTATTTCTGTTTCTTCAGATTTTGTGGTATCTACCTTTATAGTATTATTGATATTTTCTGTTATACCAGAAGCTTCCGTTTCACTTGCAAGTTGTTTTTGTTCAACCACGGGACTAACTAAGAAGCGAGATATTTTGCGTATTGGTGCAGCAGTTACTGTGGACGTTTCTATAGAAATTGCATCGGACGTTGCTATATCCTTACTCAGATCTTTTTCTTGAATGTCTATAACTTCTTTTGATGTATCATCCTTCATTAAATCATTTGTTTGAGATATAGAAGCATTCACATCTTCTACTTGATTTTGAGTGGATGTTGCTGGTAATTGAGCAATCGAGTAAGTATTAATATCTTCTTGGACGATATGAGTCGCTTCCAAAACTGTATCTGCAGATGTTACAGAAATTCCACTTTCTTGAGGATCAGTGAGATCACTTGGAATATTAGTTGGTGTCAATGTATCAGTATTTTGAGTAGATGTAGATGATCGTCTAGATGCTTCTGCTGATGTGCATTCAATAACCCCTTGGCTATCAGTTGTTGGAACATTTTGTTGCTTATCCAAAGAAGAACTTGCAATATGTGAAATTATTTGATCGATTGGCAACAATTTTGTAGGAGTAGAAGTGTTTGAAGTTTCGTCTCTCTGAAAAAATATAACATCATTTTTATGAATATACTCAGAAGTTTTCAGAAAGTTTTGATGTACAAACACATATATATATATATATATATATATATATATATATATATATATATATATCTTATCTTACATCTACTTATAAGTAATATACTGGTAATGAATGACAAAAAGGAGATATATAAATTAAACTATCACCAACACACATTCACGCAGCACATACGCACGTATATATTTGACACTATATATATTCTTCCTTTCCTTCCCTAATTATACCATTGTACAGATGATATGAGGTGCTCTGTTGATATTAAAAAACCATTATGATTGAACTGATACATTATAATTCACATAAAAAATATATAGATACTTAGGTTACTCATGGCTCGATAAAATGAGAAAGGATACATAAATAAATAGGAATATACAATAAAATACAGGAAATGGGAAAAGGAATGGCGGGGATGATGAACTCACCGAACGGTGCCTACGATGGACTTTGTACGACGATCGGTGACTGCTTTGACGAGTTAGCGAGCCATGTCTCACCTGCTGCGTCCAAAACCACATATACCAATTATATGTACACTCTTTCTATTATATCCAAAACATACATATTTTGCACCTAATCATTTATATTGCCATCACGCTCAATGGCTACTTTATTTAACTCTCATTGTTAATTGCAATGAATTTTCATTTTTATCACATTAAGAACTTTTATCCTATTTTCTATAATTTGTATTATTTTAGATGAATGAGATGTATAAAAATTATATAACTACATTCTCATGTGACTTTCTTAACTATTTCTTAAAAAGTAATTGAATCATATGTTCTATAATTAAATACCTTGTAAGCAGTGTATATCTGCAAAGGAACTATTTCATAGTTTGTACATTTCATTAAAGTACTCCACTTTTACGTTCTAAATGAAATATATTATTTTCTAGTAAAAAAAGAAACTATGGTTGATCTTAGTACCTTAGTTGTATCAAGACTGTGGTCTCGATCTCTTGGGCGACGACTTGTAACTGGACTACCACCTGCTGATTGATCTGGTGGACCATGGGCTACTAAAGGTAATGCACGCGTCGGATCTAAACGTAATTGTTTCACGATATCTTCAATTAATTCTATGAACGTTTCGCACTGGGATTGTGGTAGCAAATTTTCAGCTGCCTGCATAATAAAAACAAAATATACACGTTATTAATATACTTACTAGAGGTTACATTCTGTAATATATTATATTTTGAAATGCACATACCAAATTGTTAGCAATATCAGTAGGTACCATGTCATCTCTGTCAAATTTAAATGTAACCGTTTTTTGTTTACTAGTATCTAGCTGACACTCAACAGTCATAGACTGTCCTTCTCCACTACTCACTGACAAGACTGTTAATTTGATACCCGGCTTCTTGCGTTTAGTACCAGATCGTTTAACTCTACTTCTTTCAGAAGTTGCAACATTTTCTGAACTTTCAGAAATAACTCTAAAAGCATGAATAATATGTTAACATGAAATAATAAAATATAGATTGATTGTTATTTGAATTAGATATAAGCTTACCCATCACTTGTAACTGCTGGTTGTTGTGGAACAGTATTTGTATTACCAATTGGTATTTGGTGATTATTTAACTGTTCTTGATGCATAGTAGATTGTATATCCAATGGCAAAGATTGTACTGACTCCATAGTATCTTGTTTTGTTAAAGATGATCTGTCACTAGCAGATGTCTGTATAGGACCATTTATTCCTGATGTCAAAGGCATGGAAGTGGGCATAGAAGTAGGCATAGAAATGGGCATAGAAGTGGGCATAACAGTGCCACTTTGTGAATACTGCAACTGCACCACTATATTTTGTTGAGATTGTGCTTGATGACCAGTATTAGAGAGCATAGAAGGGGCACTTTGAATACTAGGCATTGTAGAAGTTACAGCATTTTGTACGTGAGTTACTGCCACTGAACTTTGAATATTCATTCCTGATGGTATTTGTGTCTGAACTTGTCCAGTTGGTTGCTGTATATATGACTGAGAAGTTGCAGGAGCAGTGTTTCCAGAAATATTTGTATGTGAATAAATCTGCTGTGCAGTCTGAGTAGATGCCAAAATTTCTACATGGCCAGGTGGATTAGTAGAAGTAGTATATGTGTGAAATATTTGCTGTGGCATATTTTGTTGATATAAAGCAGAACTGGTATATCCTCCACTACTAGTTGTATTTTGTTGATAATATTGCTGACTTTGAATTGGTGGAGAACCAACTGGATGTTGATGTACCTGTTGAATATGCTGCATTTGAGATTGCGAATATTGTACTTGCTGCTGAGGTTGTGGCACTTGTTGATGCATATGCTGTTGTTGTGGCAACATCTGTACTTGAGATTGTAATTGTTGTTGAATCTGGTGTGTTAATTGCTGTGGTACACTCATTTGATTTAACTGAATATATTGTTGAGGTTGGTGCATGTGTTGTTGTTGCATTTGTTGCTGCTGCTGTTGTATTTGCTGCTGCTGCTGTTGTATTTGCTGCTGCTGCTGTATTTGCTGCTGCTGCTGTTGTATCTGATGTTGCTGCTGCTGTATTTGCTGCTGCTGCTGTATTTGTTGCTGCTGCTGTATTTGTTGCTGCTGTTGTATTTGCTGCTGCTGCTGTATTTGTTGCTGCTGCTGTATTTGTTGCTGCTGTTGTATTTGTTGCTGTTGTTGTATTTGCTGTGTTACTGGAGGAAACTGGGGTTGGGCCTGAACATTTTGAGGAGTGGAGCACTGTGGTGAATTTGCACTCAAATTTTGTGGAACATGTTGTGAAAACTGTTGTTGTTGATACTGTTGCTGCAATTGCTGATATTGTGGCTGTTGTTGATATTGAACTTGTTGTGCAGCTTGTGTTGCTTGTTGTATCTGCTGAGCCTGTTGAGGCTGAACTACTGATGTCTGTTGCTGCATAAGTGGTTGTTGAAGAGGCTGTTGAACCAACTGTACTTGTTGAGGTTGTAAACTATGCTGTTGGCCTGGTTGAGAGGTTGATTGCAATTGTGGCTGTTGTAATGGTATTTGATTTGGTTGCAACTGCATTTGTACCTGACCTTGCATTGGTATACCCATACCAGATTGAATCTGTTGTTGTTGTAATTGCATTTGTTGTAATATTAATTGTTGTTGTAAAATATTTTCGGCAGATGTGGTAGTTGTATCAGCTTCTCTATCTAGACGTTCTTTTTCTTCTTTAGCACGTCGCTCCTCTCTTTCTCGTAATAAAGCAGCTATCTGTGATTTCAACATTTTAGCTACTGCTTTGGCATCTTCCTCTAATATAAGACTCGATTTAGCCATTTCTGAGGCAACTTCTTCCGCGTTATCAGCTTGAATGTCGAAATCGAATTGGATTGCTTCATTTTCTTTATGTTTATTTGTCCGCTTTTTTGGATCCAAAACTCTCAATCTGAACTCTACACGCGATAATTCAGTATCTGCTACAGCTGAATCACGTGACACCATCTCCAATTTTAATCCTATATCATCCGCGAAAAATTCATGATTTAAAAGATCCTTAACCAGAGGTCGTTCTTCCTTTTTCAAACGAATGCACATTTCGATAATTTCACGTACTTCTGGATTTTCCACCTTATCATAACTCTGAGGTTTAACACCCTATGTTGAATAAATAAAATTACTTAGATATAGTTTATTTATTATACATTTATAATTTTTTATATGTATATAATTATTTGAAAATAAGGAATATTTAAATATAGTTTAGTAATATAGCAATTAACTAAAATTTACAAGAACAGACTGTAATTTTTGTAATATAAGAATCTATAAAAATTTACCGAAACAACACGTTTATATATTTGAGCTGGACCTGTACATTCAGAATATGGGTATTCACTTGTAGCCATTTCAAGCATACACATTCCAAATGCATAGACATCAACCGATTCATCATAATGTTCTTCATACATTTCTGGTGCCATAAATTCCGGTGTACCAATAACACTCTTTGCAAAACTCCGATTTTTTAATGTAGCCAATCCTAAATCACCAATTTTCACACTGCCTGTAGTACCAGTGATGAATATATTATCACATTTTAAATCACGGTGAATAATTGGAGGAGATCTAGAATGCAGAAAACTAAGGCCTTTGAGGATTTGACGGCACCAAGATTTTACAACTTTTGGATTAATTTTCTTGAATCTTCTCAAATACCTAGAATAATATATACCAACATCAAGATAAAGTTTGTATTTAGGAATAAACTAAGAATATTTTTCTATAAGTTGAACTTACGTTTTTAGCGTTCCTGATGTCATAAGTTCTGTGACTAGTACAATATATTTTCTACGTGTAAGCGTGACTTCCCAATAATCATAAAATCTAACAATATTAGGATGTTGGAGTCCCTTTAACATTTCTGCTTCTTCTCGAAATCTCAGTCTTTCTGTTTTATTTAATTTTTTCTCCTATAAACAAATATTAAATCTTTTTAAAATATTAAATACATATTTGCATAAAATAGAAATATTTTACATTTTACAATGTTTCACTGACCTGAAGTTCACACCAAGCAACAGCTACTCCTGTTTGAGTATCTAAACCACGATAAACAGTTTTAAAACTACCACGTCCAATTTCTTCTTCAAATTTTAGGAACCTTCCATCAGGTGAGATACCTATTGCTTTTTCTTCATCATCATCATCTTCAACTGTTTGTATTTTTGCTTTCATTAATAGATTGCGTACTTCTTCCATAGCCATTGCTTTTTGACTTAATTTTTCATCTGCTTTAAAATTTTCATCGAGCAAAGGGCCAATGAAACCTTCGACAGTCTCTTCTTGTGTAACTGCTTCTTTCTGAGAATTTTTTTCTACATCTGTTTCTTCTTGTAGGTTTGTATCCTTCATAACTTCTATATCTGTATCCATTGGTGGAACTTTTCCTAATTTACTCAAAGACTCGTGAAGTGCTTGAGCTGCTACTATATCACTAATACTAGTCCCATTATCATCTTCATCATAAATTGTTACACATTCATCTTCAACTCTTTGTGTCTCTGTTTCTTTACCTTCTGATTCTATCATTTCTTCAGAAACTTTGGATGTAACGAATCTGGAATTTTTTACTATTTCCTCATTTGATTTTTCTTTATTACAGTCTTTAGGCATAGATTCCATTTCTAAACTATTTACAGTAGCAGATTCAGAGCAATTATTAGATGATTTTCCTTTTGGATTTGCATTCACAGTATTTATGGACGTTTCTGTGGACGTTGTTGTAGGATCTACATTACTTTTTATATCAATTTCTTCTATCGTTTTAGAATTATGTAACTTATTAACATCTTGTGGAATAGATTTACTTTTAGATCTTAAAGATTTGTCTCCATCATTATTTCTTTTACTTGCACCAGAAGATGAGGATATTTTTTTATTGCTGTGTCCAACAAAATCTTCAGTAATATTATCTTTCTTCATTTTTGGCTCTATTGTATCAGTTGTGGTACATTCTGGAATTTCTGTTGCAGATGTGTCCTTCTCATTAATACCAGAAAACATTTTCGAGATATTATGTTTTAATAATTCTGTGCACTCTAAATGTACACTTGGTTCTATATTCGCTTCATCTTTATTTATTCTTTTCGATTTTACTTTACTCATTGGTGTGGAAGGTGTAGAACTACATCCTGAATATGAAAATCAATAATATTTTTTATCTATTATATATTAATTTATGTATAACTATTAAATCTTACCCGATACTTTGAACACATTCTCTGTTGCAGTAATAGCCTCCTCTGCATCACTAAAGCTGCGATCATTGTCATGATCTAAGGAGGATGAATCTTGACTCCGAGGAGATGACTTTTCTGAAATACGAGCAGATAAAATCTTCTTCTTAGAAGAAGGTGAACTAGTTGCAACGCCGTTGCTAGTTATAGACAATGAATCTGCATTTTGATCAGCTCGCTGCATTCGAATTTGCTTTTTGCAGATTGTAGCAGAAGAGCGACTTATGCCTGATAGAGTCTATAAAAAAATTTATGTTTATTGAAATTTATTTTAATTTTCATAATATATTTATTATATGAAATATACCTTTCTCTCAGAAGAGCTACCGGAGCTAGAAGCAGTTTGAGAAACAATGGATAGCTTTCTTTGGCGTCTATGATTATGCGAATGGTTGTGAGTTCTTTGTGTTGTAACAACTGTACAAGGAGTTCCTCCCTCTTGAGAGGCTAAGTGGCCCACTGACAAACCAATGCCACCCTGGCTGCTACCACCCCCACTGGCCACCAGCTTAGGACATAAACTAGACAGGCCACCACTGGTACCACCTGATGAACGTTGCCTGTTTGTCTCATACCTAAAATCCAGTTAAAAGTCATACTCCATTCTGAAATTTCATTTATGTTATGCAGAATATTAAGATAAAGCTTAAGGTAGTTCCAAACAAATCATAATATAAAGACATCTAACACATAAACATATAAACAATTGTGAGTTATTTAAATAAACTCAAACTCAAAATTAAACTTACATAACTATGAAGATAAGCAGTATTAATATGATCACGTATCTTAATTAGATTAAAAAAGTATATTTTGAAAAAAAATAAAAATGAATGTGCTTTTTTATTGGGTGAACAAAACTTAAAATAAAATAAAATAAAAAAAAAAAGAGTATAAGGAAGCATATATATAAAGGTGCATGATACAACTTTCTTGAACTTCATAGAGATGTACATAATTGTATATGAAATCAAACAACAGAAGAGTAATATAAAAGTTTAATGATATCAATCTTCATTGTGGTATCTATCAAAATACTAAACTTATTTGCATTTAGTTCTTAAGTTATTATAAAAAGTTAAGATAGATAAATATTAAGTTACATAAAAAAGAAAGAAAAAAAAATAAATAAATAAGTGTCAATGTAAAAAGCATGATTTGTGATACAGACATCATTATACCTGTCCTGCCTGCTGTGGCCAGATGAGAGAAGACCACGCACTGTGTTGCCTATAGCTGCTCTCTTTTTAGCCTCCCTTTCTCGTTCTCTGTACCCACCAGATCCAGTGCTCACCTGATGTTCTTGACGAATACTTCTATCAGTCTGGAAAAAAGATTATTCTACTGAATAATATTTTAGGCTTTTTTATATAAAAACTTTAAAAAGTAAACGGAAAAAATTGGTAAACAACAATTGAATTATTATATACAAACTTACCTTAATATTTAACAATTTGATATTCAAATTAGAATTCGTGTTTGTTGGTACAGGACTCAGATCACAACGAACTCTTCTATGTGATTTTTCAACCACTGGTGACTCTTCCTCCAAATCTAATTGATTTCCAATCGCAAAAGCTTGAGTTTGTGTCAGCACAATATCTTCACTGCTGTGTTTCTGACTACTACGCACCGAACTCACTGCCTTGTTTTCATTGCAACATCTCGGCATTGCACATAACCAACTTATAAGAGTTTGCTGATTAAAATGTTGACCAATTTTGAATGTTAGTATTTTTACTTTTGCTCAATAGATAAGTAATTAATATTGTTTTTCTTCGATTTTTTTTTTTAAATAATTATGGTGTAATGATTTCAAACAAGCCTGTCTTCAAAGATGCAAAGAGTTAAAGAAACTTTTATAACATTTCTTTTCCAATAATCTTAACTTTATACATAATTTCCATAATTCTTAAGTCTTAATAAATATGTCATGCCAGATCACTTGATGAAATCTGAAATCAAATTGTAAATCAAATTAAAAAATTATTAAAATGTTAAAATATGTTAAAGATTAAAAATGAAAATATGTTAAAATTAATTAAAGATTATATGAAATATAATTTTGTGCAACTATTTAGATTTTATGAATAAACAAAGAACACATATTATCTACAAAACAATAACTATTTACAAGCTATGTTCTTTCAATATAAACAGAAATATTATTTGTGTGAAAAAAAATATTTTTTATATTAAATAATAATCTATGTCAAAACATTTTTCTTCTACAGCGTTGTTAATAATTGTTAACATTAAAAATACTATATTAATATTAGTATCATGGTAAAAGTATTATATACACAATTATGAGATGTGGACAATGTTATCTATAATCACCATATAAAACACCTTCAAGACTCCAAGGTGTAGTCTTATAAATTATTTGCTGTCCTTTGTATATACCATTTTAAAACAAAAAGCTTGATATGACCCATTTAGAACTAAGTAACAAAAACAATCTGTAATATTAGGTCTTTTTTAAACTGGTTTTTAACATCTCACAATCTTATTGCAGGAATGGCTTTTAATCCAATAGATTTGTTGTCTTTGTGTGCAATGATGTAAAATTAAAATTATTAACATATTAAAAAAAAATAAAGCACACAACGAACATGATTTTTTTAGTTCTGTTTTGCACATAAGACTTCTTGAAACAGTTTTCTGATAATGAAAAACAAATAGATTAAAGGTCAGTTGAAGATAGAAAATTATCCTGTCCTAATTTTGGGTACATACTGCAACTCCACATTGTGTTTCTTCCACAAACATTCTGTTCAAAGCAAATATTTAATATGTTCAGTATATGCAACAAATATAATGTAATATATATATATAATATATATATATATATATATAATATATATAATATATATATATATAATATATATAATATATATATATATATAATATATAAGTAATTGTTATATTAGCATAATATAAGTTAAGAAAAATAAAAAAAATAAAATAATTTTATTATTTATTTTCTAAAATATAGATTAAAGTAAATTAAAAAAAATTTTTTTTAATATATATTAATCTAATATTTTTCATATAGTTAAAACGATAATGTAATTAATTGTTCTTTGAATAAAAATTTATTATAATATTTATTTTAATTTAACAGTCTTTTATATTATCTCAGTCCTTTTTATGAATGTATAGGATAAGTGCATTTTAGATACATAACACTTTTTGTATTATCTGTATCAATTATGAAGTGCATTTTAAAAGTATGAAATATTATATATTCCATATATATTTAATATATAGCTATTAAAATATCTTGAAAGATATTATGCATATGTCATAGAAAAAATGTAATACTAAAAGTTTTGTTATAACTTATGAATGTATTGCTATTAGAGTTGAATTTTAAGTATTGTAATGATGTAAACTCATTGAGACTGAACATTTATGTTGCTTATGCAGTTTCTATCTTGCGAAAATTTCTATACCACACAGATTATATAAATTTAACTTCATCAATAGAACAATACTGATCATATCCACTTGCCAATAAATATAAGAGGAACTACTGTAGTTATTAGCACAGAAGTTATATATTACATACTATCTATAGTTTAAATCATATAGCAAAGATATGCAAATATTCATTTTAGTCCGGTCGCTTAAATTGCAACGCAGAATGCAGATAAACGGACCACGAAGGAAAGGATTTACCACACTAAAGGCGTAGAATGTAATTAAGTATCATGGGACAGACTCGAAAAATGTTGACAGTATATAGTCGGTCGGTATATAGTACATCTTTACGTACGTATGTGAATATACGTATCTCACAAGCACCATTGCGCCGCATGCTGTACGCACAGCGTATGCATGTACACACGAAGATAGAAGGAAGTAATACACTCGCACGCCGCAAATCAAATAACTGCACACAATCGTACACGCACATAGAGAGACACCGAGATAATGTGACATCTATCTCAAAAATATCGTGTCGTTATATATTTTACATATTGTCTAACCGAAAGAGTTTTAGAGAAGCGTAATAGAAGTTAAATTTTTTCTATTTCAGGAAAAATTATGACTTTTTCATATATTTTTGACTGATAAATCTGAGCGAAAAGACTGTTGGTACTTGTCATGCGAAGACGAACAGTACCCTCATACCAATGCTGAACTATCCAAGTGAAATTATCGAATGTCCAGTTTATTTTTAATATTCTCATTACCTCCGATATAAACCTGATCATATTAGCTTTGTGATGCACTGACAAACAGCACTCGTAACCCTTTAATCTGCCGGTACTCACATTTGTGTTGCAGAAAATCTCCCGACTACACCCAAATAACCACCATTTTTTTCACTGGTTGCTACGCTCTCTTGCGGTACTATGCGCAATACAATCGTCGACATTTAAGTCGCGTTCCGAAAGTAACTGCTCGACCTTCGATCACATACCTTTTTTTTTGTAGTTTGATGAGTTATTTAAAAGATTTCAAAATTTCTTTCGGATTAATTAAATCGTTGAAAAATATTATCAAGTATGCACCACGTATGATACTCTTCTGCCACCAAACACAACCAACCATCAATTGCGACAACACAAACTGAACTACCACCAACAACCACCACACCAATAATCACTACTACTACAAACAACCACCACCATAAAACTGCGACAATACAAACTCATTACAACTACGACCAATTGCAAGCTGGATTAGTGATTAACTGGAAGTAACGGTACTATAACGGTAAATGTCTACATTTTGACCAATTGTTCTTATATATTAACCTGAAGCTTAGTCAATATATTTATATACGTTTATATATGAATAATATATATGAATAAATTATCTTACTAAAAGTAAGGGTAAATATATGTTCAATTTGTTCTTACATGGGTAAGAACCTAAAGCTTTACTAATATATTTAAGTATATATTCGTGTATAATATTTAAATGGTATGTTTACTTTCCTGACAAAAAGTAATGGTACTGCAACAATAATTTAATAAAGTTTATGATCAAATATTCTGTCACTCGACTACGTTATTTATTATTATTGTAAAATCAAAATTAATGTATAAAAGTATAATATTAAATATATTTTATTCATTTTAATATATTATTTTTTAAATCTATAAAGAAAAGAATGAGTAATAAAACGACGGGAATCAATCAGTCGGTGTAGCTGCGACGCAGTAGATCATTCAAATCAGTGAATATTTCGCGCCGATAAGATTCGATGATACGAAGTTGATCAAATTAAATTATTGACGGCGAAAATATGTTAGAATATTTAAAATTAGAAAGAGCTTATTTTGTATAGTATTTTAAAAATAAAATATTACACAAGCATATGTAATTATTTACAATAACCGTACTATCAAAAAAGTATATCATAACGATACCCTACACTTACTTGATACATGCGCGTATGTAGTACTCAAATGATGTGGCAGCGTTAAGTATATTTTAATTATATTAGAAATGTCTAATAAAATATTTGATTTAAAAAATTGATATGATAGATCTGAAATATGACGTACTACTGTTTTGTATTATAGTTATGTAAGACAATTTAACTTATTCTTAAAAAGATGTAGAATTTAACGATTCTTCTATAAATTGATTTGTAATGCACTTTAAAAGACAAAAATGAAGATTTTCATTTTACAATTATCAATGAACATATTTGCGCCACCTATGTTGCATAAACGTATCACAAACGGTACGAATGTTTATAAAATTTCCCTAAACTAACTAGAGGGCTTGACCAATTCGCGTACTTGATTGCTGCAATGTCTAGGGAAATAATACGAAAGATAAGATTATCTAGTAAAAATCTACTACTATTTTTTATAAGATATATGTACGATTTTCAAGGTAATTCACAATGGTATTATATAGAATGTACTATTTTCAACGACGATTTAAATTATAGTATGTATAAAATCGAACGAAATATAAATATAGATAATAAATTTCGATTAGCCAATTAGATATTTACCAAAATAACAGCCAATTGTATAAATATTATTTCATGCAATTGTAAGAAGCGCCATACGTCTTGAACACAAGTACGCGTGTTGTTTTCCCGCGTGTAAATGGAAAGCATCCACCGTTGTGCGCTAGTAGTGAATGTTCCTACGTCGAGCTACGCCGAGTATGTGCATAAAGTAGTTCGTGGCTTGGTGTTATGTAGGATACTGTCATGAGAAGAATTTGAAGCGAAAGTTGTGTTTTGTGTTCAAAGTTCAAAGGCGATAATTATTGGGAAAATGACTCAAACGGTGAAGGCTAATTTGTAGGGATTGATGAAATTAAAGAAACGAAAAAGTCTGTGCGCGCAGTGTGTGAATATGCCCGCCAAGGTCTCAAAGAAGGTCGTAGGCATGATCATACGAAGCCGAAAGTCCATCATGAAGGATGGAGTCATTACGGTACTGAAAATTTCATTGAATTATATTTTAATGCACACAAGTGTTTAAAGTAATCTACGATCCCCCTATCTTTTATATTTAATCATGTTCTGGAATATTATGAAATCATAGGATGATCACGAATAGTCTATGTGAAGACCTATGTTTACTATGTTACATACAGTTTATGATTATTATATAGAATATTTTCTCTTTTCAAATATGTTTAACTATCTCTATTTTAACACAATAATATCATACATTTGGAATTCATTTATTTTCAAAAGAAAGAGCAAAACATGTGATATTTATAAACATAATACTTATAAAGATTATATTTCCTCTGTTTATTTTATCTTTTTCTTTTATGTAGTAACAAAGAAGTTATTTTTCTATTAATAGCATTATATCACATTATTGATTACATGGAATATTTTTTTTGATTGATCTTGTAACGTTACATAAATATTGGTAAGAACATTATCATATCTCCTCAAAAGACATATTCTTCTTTATTTGTATGGTATATTTCTATAGTATTGTATTCTTTTATTTATAAGATAAAGAAAAGATGGTACAGTAAAGACCATTAGTAAACAAAGCTATAATATTTTACGCTTCTTTTCCAATACTGTTAAAGCATCTGATCTTAATGGTTTTAATTTTTATTTTCCTTAAAGCTTTTATCCATGATATTATTTATCTAGACTTATTTTTTTAATTTCTCTTTATTTTAAATTTGTTTTTCTTCTTAAAACTCAGGAATGATATTCATATAAGGAAAATTAGATAAGCTAAGTAATCGGTACAATATGGCAATAAAATATTTCTAATGTATTGACATGAATTTTTTAAAATATATATACTTATGTTGTATAAAATATAATCATGTTAATATTTAAAAATAAAGCATATATAATTTATATTATAATATCATATAAAATAAAAATGTTAAAAGTATGATGTAAAAGAGAAGGAGAAAGAAAGAGAGAAAGAGAATCAAAGCTATCAAGATTAGTTAAGTTGAGACAAAATAAGAAAAAGAAAATAAATATTTTCCCGCAACGTGAAATATTATGAATAGTTGTTGCCGCTCGACATTATTAAATCGATCGTACTACGGCTTTTTGTATAATAAAGTTTCCGTGTATATTGATCGGTGACAACTAATCGCCACGTACATATGTACGCAGGTACAATTTTTAACGTGCATTTATTAAAAACATGACACAAAGTTGTAAATTTCCCCGATCACTGAGAATAACTTCATTTTGGAAAGAGCGATACTTCGATACGTAACCGAAATCAGTGATTGAATACCATGAAGTGGTTATGATCCTCCTGAAGTTATATCGAATCGAAAGTGTTACGATGAATAGGGTATAGATTGGCACAAGAGTAGTAGAGTGGGGATCAGTGGGAGAGAGTTGCAATGCAGTGGTTTCTGTTCTCGCGGATATTTTCGTATAATCATAATCAAAATAAGGAAAATTTGTTAAATACCAAGTTGAGAAAATTTCTCTTGAAATATGTGATCATATGTAATTTAATGGAAATTGCATCGATTAATGTCCGCGACTTTGAAAGACGTTAGGGAACGAAATGGAGTATGCCTCCACCCGACGTAAAAATTGGTCTTCGATATGCGTGTTGCGATTTCTGAAGAGATACGTCAATCGCTGAATATTTTTGACATTCTCGGAAATTCAGTTTTCGTAAACGGGCATCGTGTAACTCTATATCGGACATTAATTGTCGCGATTGCGGAACCGCATGACGTCACGCCTTGACTGTGAGTTCCGAAGTCAAGGCTGCAGAGGTTCACCTGTCAAATGACATCGGAACATTAAGATATTTCATGCCAATTCGGAAATTTGCCCTGAATTTTGAAATATTTACTGATGTATCGTATTACCGAATTATATCGTGTCACAAGATTAAACGATACAAATTGAGAAAAAAGTTTGTAAAAGAAGACACGACGCAGGATAATTATTGGCCGGCTTTAACAAATTTTTATCTGCAAGCTATGTACTATTGTATAAGAAGCACCTCTGGTATTTATATGAAAGTTTATTCCTTATTAAGTGTGATTATCATATACGAAAAAGCAAGAAATATTATAAAAATGTGTACAAGCAGATGATTTATCGTTCCAATTTAAGGGATCATAAAAAAATTCAAAATTATAACAAAAAAATTTCACAAAGATAAAGATAAATGAATTGAAATGTGCGTTGCACTGCCGTTCAAATAATTTTTGATGCTTAAGTGATCACAGAAATAAATTCTGGCATTCATAGATAAGTGAAAAGCTAAAGATAGCTATCCTTTTAGATATATCCTTTTGCTTCATTTCTGGAAAGAATTAGCATTCTTCTTGGCATTGTGAAGTGATGTTCCTTTTTAAAGGTTGTACAAAACTTGCAAAGAATACTGATTTGCACTTATAATGCTTGTGATATATATTAAGAAATTAGATCTAAGCTAACTTCATCAATAAAAAAATTTACTTCTTAAATGTAATATAACTACTTAAAATACAAAATATATTAGCACAAAGAACATGGTGCTTAACTTAATTAACTATATAAAATAAACGTAAGAAAGGAAGGATAAACTTTATATGCTCTAAACATTTAGTCAAAGAAGACTGTGAAAATTAATTACACAAATTGCTTAAGAAAAGTGCGTGCACATATAAATGTACTTATAAATAAATATATCCAATGTGGTATTATTGTTCGGTGTAATTTATATTCAAAGATAATGCAATAAAATTATATTCATAACATGATCTTAACAAATAAAAGTATGATTAAACAAAAGTATGAGAAAAAATATATAGATAAAGATACATTTTTAAGATTTTAGTCTACAAAAGGTTGAGCGTGTAATTTTTTCAAGATAAGTCAAAGATTTATGAGATGCAAACAAATATTTATATTATATGGATTTCCACAAAAGATAAAATGATAAAGTAAATAATTAAGTATGAAAAAAAATACCTATAGTAATAATTCTTAGGGGTCATGCCCCCTGGGGCAAAAGGAGGAGCAGAGGGCTTGGGCCCTTCCTGTTCTGATATTCACAATAGTCAAGAACATGCTATTGCAAAATTTACACCTCCTCTTACATTTGCCCAGCAATGCTACAGGCACCTTAAGGTTTCATTTACTATTCATAATTACATTATTTGTAATTCTATAGCTAATAATAAATTATTGCTATTTAATAACATTGTATATTCTTTTATTTCACAGAGTTCTGGAGTAGGAGAGGCAAGCGTATATCATGCATTGGTTGTAATATTTTTGGAATTTTTTGCATGGGGTTTATTAACCATGCCTATCATTTCTGTATTAAATGAAACATTTCCGGATCATACGTTCCTCATGAATGGTTTAATAATGGGCATCAAAGGGATTTTATCTTTCCTTTCGGCACCATTAATTGGTGCTTTATCAGATGTGTGGGGTCGAAAATTTTTCTTACTTATCACAGTGGCCTTCACCTGTGCACCAATTCCACTAATGAGCATAAACACATGGTGGTTTTTTGCTATGATTTCAATAAGTGGTGTTTTTGCTTGTACTTTTTCTGTAGTATTCGCATATGTTGCCGATGTTACAGAAGAAAATCAAAGATCATTGGCATATGGTTTAGTAAGTAGTATTTTTTTTATATCACATTTTTTAGAAATCAAGAATATCTTTTTAACTACATCCTTATAAATTAATATTATCATTTTAGGTTTCTGCAACTTTTGCTGCTAGTATGGTAATTAGTCCAGCTTTAGGAGCTTATACCATGACAAAATATGGAGAAAATCTAGCAGTTGCATTAGCAACAGCAATTGCAGTCTTAGATGTTTTTTTCATATTAGTAGCTGTACCTGAAAGTTTACCTGAAAAAGCAAGACCACCAGCACCCATATCTTGGGAGCAAGCTGACCCCTTTGCAGCCCTAGGAAAGGTAAATGTTTAAGAAACTTAGCAGTGTATTAGAATTTCAATTAATAGAATTTTCTATTATTTTTTACTAGAATTTTCTATTATTATTTTTAGTATTATGTTAAATTTATAATTATTATTATTAATCATTGTTATTTTTTTATTATATCAGGTTGGGAAAGATCATACAATTTTGATGCTGTGCGTCACTGTGTTCCTGAGTTATCTTCCTGAGGCAGGTCAATATAGCTGTATTTTTGTCTACTTAAAATTGGCTATGGGATTTTCTGCTGCTATGGTAGCATGGTTTATTGCTGTGGTTGGAATATTAAGTGTGGGGGCTCAAATAATATTAGGACCTTTAATGAGAACCCTTGGTAGTAAACATACTATAATGTTGGGTCTTTTGTTTGAGATGTTACAACTTATGTGGTATGGCTTCGGTTCACAAACATGGTAATGTCACTTTTATAGTTATTTTTGTAATTAATTACATTTTCTGCAACATATCATTACTTTATATGGATTAATTTTTAAAGCATTTGTGTTAAATAAAATTATTGTATAAATTGATTGCAATTTCAAGGATGATGTGGGCAGCAGGAGCTCTGGCATCTGTGTCAAGTATCACATATCCTGCAATTTCTGCATTTGTATCTATGCACTCGGATGCTGATAAGCAGGGTTTGGTACAAGGAATGGTGACTGGAATGCGTGGTCTCTGTAATGGTTTGGGACCTGCAATGTTTGGTGTAATATTCTATCTTTTTCATGTTGATCTCAATGACGATACACCCTCTCTCCCATTGAAACCATCTCTTTTGGATGAGAATAACAGAACAGGAACTGCTACACAACACCTTGATATTATGCCCCAGGTATTTATTGATAAGTTATAAAGTATTGATATATCATATTATATTAATGTTATATATCTAGTTTGTATACAATAATTATGGTACAATATTTATTGGGGACAAAATTAAAAAATATTTTTTTCAGCTTGTACCAGGTCCGCCATTTGTATTTGGCGCATTGCTAGTGATTTGTGCATTGCTGGTTGCTGCATTCATCCCTGAAACTACCACAATGGCAACAGGAGCATTACATCATCCATCCACCTCCCGGAGGCCCTCCGGTAAATACGCATATCAGAAATGTACGTTACAGGTTGCCACATACACTAAAAAACAAATGTGTTTGGTGGTGGGTTTATTTTGAAGTCATTGCTTCATGCAATGCAAGTAATTGCATTTTACATTGAAAGTAACATATATTTGGCAATATTAATAACTGCAATAATATTTAATTAAGTATATAATTTTCATTGCTTAGAAATAAAGTCAACGATTATACCGCGTTGTAAAGCACCAGTTCTCGTCCGATCATTGCTTAGAAATAATTACTTCAAAATATGCAATATATATGACTGCGCATGCACGCACGCACACACACACACACGCGCGCTTTTATATTATCGATAAAATATATCAATTACAGATAAAAATGTTTACTTTAAATTAGAAAAGATGTATTTTTAATCAATAAAATATTTTTTACAGGTTTGTCCTTGGACGTTCATTATGAGCCCGATAGGATGGGAAGCGGAAGAGGAAAGGTAGGACCACTATCACCACTAGTCGACAATTGCAACTCTGCTGCACTATAGCTGCTGATAAATTCAAAGGCAGTTACTTTTCATGGGCAAGATATGTATTCTCAAAATATGACGAAACATTAATCAGTGAAGTGGTCACCGGTGTAAAGTGCACCAACTTCAAAGAGATTGTAATAGATTTGTCTATAATGTATTATACTATTTCTTTAAGTCATTAACTAAGCTTGATTTTAGGACTATCAATCAACTTAATGTTTAGGTTGTAATTTCCACAAGCAGTGCTTGTGTGACTAAGAAAGGGTTCTTCTTCAAAGCAGATGCAGCCCTATTTGGAACAGAGTTTTATTACACCCTCGCGCGCGCGCGCGTCCACACACACACACACACAAAGAAAAAATCAAATTGCTCTGTTCTTTTAACAATTCTTGAATCGAATTATATTATATTAGAGATCAGCAATTTTGAGACAACAATCAGTAATCATTAATTTGCGTAGCTTGCCAATAGCAATACAGCACAAAATGGCAAGACAAATGACAGTATTTCTAATAGACTTCTAAGTTGTGTCATATCCTTTATTTGAGTACCCTTTTATTGATTTAATACCTAATACAAAAAGGAAAACATGCAAATTTATTTTTTATTAGTCAATCGCTATATGATAATATACTTTGCGGATATACATTACATTGTAATGTCTATGAGAAGATCCATAAATCATGCAAAAACATTAGGATGAAAATAGTAAAAAGTTTCATTTATTTCTTTCATAACACTCACACATTCCTGATAATAAATATGCAGTATATTCATAATAGAAAGCCACTGCTTTATATTGTAGAAAACATTGAAACCTTGAACACTTTTACCCCATTACAAATTATATTTTTGAGTACATAAACGTTTTCTCGTCTGTTATCATAGCTACAAAATTTAGAATGCGTAAATTTTACCAAAGTTAAGAGGTATGTTGTGTAATATTCTATTGTTTTATTATGAACATAGGTAATTCTATCATAGTGTTCATTATCAAGCAGAAGTAGTTGTGCACTTCTGTCTTTTTAATTAATTTATACACAATGTGAAAAAAACTTAATTTAAAGCATTTACAGAATGTGTGAACTACTTTTTTTCTGCACAAAATATCTATCATTTAGTAATTATAAATTGTCAGCATGAATGAAAAGGCCTTAATGAATATAACACAATTTATATAAATTTTGTCATCCTAAGGCAACAAAAAAAATTAAAGAAATTCTGATGAAACGTTATTGTGTAGCCCAATTTTTAATTATGAACTTTTAGTATGACCAAAGCGTTGATCATATATAAATTTAGAATCATCAGCATTCAAGAATGTATTGGTAGAATACTTTATCTGTACACTGTCTCAAATTGTGAATGGCTCTGTTAAATTCAACTATTTTGTGTTTCTTTAGATTTTCAATAACAAATTAAACCATTAGTTGAAATTATTTTTAGATAATTCATGATAATGAACATGAATTTTCAATTCATATCTGTATATATAAACTTTATCAAAGTTGTATTGTTTCAAACAATATTTTACTTTAAGTACTTGGAATATAACACTTTCAATTGGTTGCATATATCATTCTTGCCTGGCTTGCATCAGATTGCTAATGCCATTATTAAAAAAAAAAAAAATAAACTAACAATAAGAATAAAAAGAAAGACATTTGGTCTTTTAATGCCAAAGAATGAAAAATAACAGAAAATTGTTTTGGAACCTATGGTGGATATAGATAAGAAAACAATATATTTCTGCAGACAATGTTGGATATGCCAATAAGACATACACTTTTATATGATCTCAACTTTCTCCAAGAATTTTTCTGTTTTCTAATTTAATAATATGATTGTTTCAGAGTTGAAAAAAAGTTTTGAAATTACTGTTGACAAAGTAATAAAACAAATTGACAGAGTAGTCTATAATTCCATTTCTATTTCCTTCTTTTCTTTATTTCAGTAAAAATTAATTTTGTATATATAAAAAAAAGTTTTTGCAAAATATAAAATTATTTTATATTCATATTAAAATTAAGCAGCAGATTTCTTGGAGAATGCAAGTATAAATAATACAGACACAAATGTACACTGTTGTTGTGTTAATTCCTAGAAATCCTTTAGTAACATGCTCTTATTCACTGGAGTACATATATACAATTGTATCATACAGCAAAACATCATAAGATGAATAGAAAAAATATAATGTTAAATATAAGTAGGTACTAATGTCATGGCTTGACTCTTTGCTGAGTTAAGTAATTGTATATGTACAATGTATGATGGGTGCGCTAATAAAAAAAAGTAAATATTTTTAAGATAAAAGAAGATATGCCTAAGAAAATAGCTCTTTCTCATGATTTTCTTTTTTTTTTTTATTATTTTTGTTTAAATTATTTTCTCATATTTTACAGATTTGTAGAATGTAGTTCCTCATATTGTTATGTACTCTGTGTTATATTCACTGTATTTTGTGAAATAGATGTTAGTGTAGAACCACTTTGCTGCCAAGATTCTATTGCTTTATTTACTATTAATTCAGATGTTTTTTCAGTTATCTAAAAAAAATATTTATATTAAATAATTATTAAATGATATTTATGAAATATAGTTATATTTAATAATTAGTTTACATTATTGATAGTATTCAATACACTATCTATACTGTCAGTGCGCAATAGAACACGCCTAAGAGTGGTCAACATAATCACACCCACAAAAACCAAAATTTTATATGCTCCTACAGTTATTTTGTCCCATATCCTGTAATTAGAAAATTAATCATTGCATTGCTATAGTATAATGATGATTACAGTTTATTATATAATTTTATAATGCTTTTTGTAATCATTCTTCCAATTATTTGATTAACATTTTATTATAAATTATAATATACATACTTTGCTATTGATCCATTACATATTGTGCCTGCAAAGCATGAATAAAACCACATATCAAATGGAAGATTATGAAGAGCTTCATTTCTGGCCAGATGCTTGGATAATTCTGGATCTTCTCTTTCTAATAATGCACATGTACATTCTTGTAATCTACCAACTTCTGCATGGAATTTTTGTACCTGATTCAAAAGTCCACATAGTATCCAATATACATCTACTAATTTATCTTGTCCAGAATCCGTATCTATAATATACCAGAGCGCCTCAGCCATTCTGCTCATTGCCCTAATACAAATGTAATCTAAATTGTATATTGCATTTATACAATAGTTAGAATATGTTTACCAAGTTGCTTTTACGTATATTATATTTTTAAATATATTATAATAAATACCACTAACCTATATAAAGATGATTCCAATTGAGTACTCATGTCTATCTTTGTTCGCCTTGTTCGTAAAAGCCACATTGTAAGAAGCATTAAATGTGGTTTTGTATTGTCTTCCATAAACTTTGTTACTTTAAGTGCTTTATGTAAATCTTCAAATTCTGCTTTACGTTGTTTCATTATAAATTCATGGCTATCTATATAAACAGGTATAACGTCAAGTAATATTTTCCATATTAAATTTCTATACATAGCAGGGACAGTAAATCTTAAACAAAACTGTTTGAGTTTCATTTTATCAAATGGATGTTCTTTTAGCAATATCTCCAATGATTTTTTTTCTTCAACACTGCGAAATCCTACCTAAACATAGAAAGGAACAATATTAGTTTATATGTTCTAAGTAAGAATATCTAAAAGTTAGAAACTAAAACTATTTAATGACATATAGTAAAAGATATGTTAATTATAAAAGTTAATATCTGTTTACCTTTTCATAATAAGAAGATCGAAAATTTCGTTCGTCTGTCATTTTGTTAATAACTAAAATTTTTCATAAAATTTTGTTAAGGAAACATATCATTTATGAAGTCTATAATAATCATTGATTATTTACACATTTCAATTCATATATATTAAAAATTAGCTACACTTCTACATTCCTAATAAACTATACAAGTAATAATCAAACTAACTTATCATAAAAACAGAGTAGTTTCAAGATCATAACTGTGTAGCATATGCTATCAGCTGATCGTGTTATACACGTCACATGCAAAAATCAAATAGAATCTATGATCTGTAATATACAGTAACCAATCGTATTGTGTTTTTAAACACATATGAATGGTGGGCAATTCTCGAAAATACATAATTGAATTTTTCGCTAGATGGCGACACTTTACTGTAAATAATTCTGGTGTCAGTAAAAAGTTTTAACCTATAGGTTGCTGTAAGTTCAAAACGTGGTTGAACACATGAGACTGGAATTCCAAGTCATATTATTATTTAATATATTTTAACAATAAAAATATATGTTGTAAATCAATTAAAATCTTAATAATGAAAGTTAAAAAGTCTCGTAAGGTAACGTTAATTGAAACATGATGTAACAGTGTTTTCATATAATTTATTTCATAATTCATTTTACCTTAACGTGAAAAAAATACCAAAAATAAAATCATTTTTAGATAGGAAAAACGAAGGAGCTAAAGGAAAAATTCATTGATAGTGATTTGCATATAAATTTTGAAAATGAATTTAATTCTGAAAATGATTATAATCACGACAGTGATCTTGATGACGGCTCAAACTGTATGGAAGAAGTTAATGAGAATAATGAATTTGGCCCAGAATTGAATGGTATTAATAACTCTATTTCTAGTACCACAAAAAAAAGAAGTGTTACAGAAGAACTTGGTAATGTACCTATTAAAAAGAAGAAATTACAGAATGATTTATATAAACAACCAACGGTTGAAGAATTAAGTCAGCTTAGAGAAACGGAAACTCTTTTTCATTCTAATTTATTTAGACTCCAAATTGAAGAATTAATAGCTGAAGTAAAACTAAAAAATAAATATAAAAAACTATTTGATGAGTGGTTTATTAAATTCAAGGCAAATATAGAGTCATTGGAAGAAACTGATGAACTGAAAGTATGTTATTGTTTAGATTTACTTAAATTTTTTTAATTTAATTAAAAGATATTAAATAAAGAGTTAATATATTTATTATTTTAAGTTCACAGATGGAAATATCAGTAAGAAATTACATTTGAATATTCCTATATTGAATGTACCGGAAGATCTAAGAGCCACATTTAAATTTTTGAAACCATTAACTATTAATATTATTGGTTCATATTCTTTCGATTGTACAATTGGTCCAGATACTGCTGTGGATGTAATGATTCAAATGTCAGATAATTTATTTCAAAAACATGATTATCAAAATTATAGATATTTAAGAAAAAAAGCTATATATCTAGCATATATAACTTCAAATATAGGAGATGATCTTGCCAATAAAAAATCATTTATTGGTAGTAATTTACAACCTGTATTAAAAATATTACCACCTGGAAGCTTAGGGAAAAAATTAAGGATACATATACATATATCTGCACATGCAAATAGTTTCAAACTGAACAGATTTTCACCAGAAAAAAATTCTATTAGATCTAATTGGTTTTTCAATGAAGAAGCTGAAAGTGGTATGTTATTTATTTATTTATTTCTTTTTCAGCATGTATGTCTTAATACTTAAGATAAATATATTATATCTTATTTAGCGTCTTTAACACCAACACCACATTATAACTCCATAATTTTATATGATCTAATAATGTCAGAGACAAATTCTCAAAATACTGCACTGATAAAGGAATATCCTAATATCAGAGATGGTATTATTTTGCTAAAAATATGGTTAAGCCAACGACAATTAATTAAGGGTTATGATAGCTTTAGCAGTCATATAATGACAATGTATGTTTTATATTTGCTAAAAATAAAGAAACTCAACACATTTATGAGTAGTTACCAAATAGTAAGGAATGTATGGTGTAATTTAGGTAAGATATTATTTATTAATATTATTATTATTATTATATTTGTTTATTGCACTTGTAGTATTGATATTTATGATATTTTTTATTGCAGTGCAAAATAATTGGTATAAAAATGGGATATCCATGTACCAAGGAGATGATAGTCAGCAACGTATCCTGGATTATCATAAATATTATGATTGTGTATTTCTAGATCCAAGTGGATATCACAACTTAGCTTCTTTTATGTCAAGAAATACTTTCTCTTGGGTACAAAGAGAATCAGAGATTTCTTTAAAACATTTAGACAATGTAAATGTTAATAGTTTTCCATCTATTTTTATGCATAAAATTCCATTCTATAATGCATTTGATAATATATTATGGTAAGAATATGAATATTTTGAATTAATTTAAGAAGTATAAGCGTTATATTTTTAGTCAAATAACTTATTTTATGTTTAGTATTGAAGATGATGAAGTCATAGAAAAAATTGTTGACACTAAGTCATCTAAAGATGATAAATTAGATTATGGTATTGACAAACGCAGTCAAGCTATCAAGATACTTATAAAAGCATTGCAACAAGGTTTAGGAAATAGAGTGCATAGAATATGTGTATTACCTGATGAATCAAGACAATGGGAGTGTGAAAATATATTGTTAAATAATATAGGAAAAATTTCTATTGGTTTTGACTTAAATCCAGAATTTTGTTTTAGTATTGTTGAGAAAGGCCCTGAAGCTAATTTACCAGATGTAAGTAGAACATATTAATTTTAATGTGTATTCTACAGAAAATATATTGTATAATTTTAATATAATTTTTTACAACAGGCAGCTTTATTCAGAAACTTTTGGTGTAATAAATCTGAACTACGTCGTTTTCAAGATGGATCTATACGCGAAACTGTAATTTGGGGAAAAGGAAAAACCTTACATGAAAAGAGAATGCTTTGTAAAAAGATCGTAAAATTTATATTGAAACACAAATTTAATTTATCAGAGAGTCAATATTTATATCTTGCTAATCAAATGGAAGATATTTTAAAATTAAATAAAGTAATATTTCTTATATATATTCAAATATTAAAAAGTATAAAATTCTTATTATTAATAAAATATTTTGATGTTTCTTTTTAGATTAAAATTACACACTTTGTATATGGGACTGGTGAAGAAGCAACTTTACGCGTTATACAAGCATTTAATTCTTTAGAAAAAGACTTAATGTCTCTTGTTGATATACCTCTTTCAATAACTGGTGTACAAGGATCTAGTGCAGCTTTTCGTTATACGGAAGTTTTTCCACCATTAGCAACTGTTTATCGAGCTGGTCATAAAATAACTAAAGAAAGTGAAAATTACTTAATGCTTAAAACGAAAAATATTGGTATGGTACCTAGATATGTTCATCCACTTGATGTTAGCTTACAATTATCAACTAGTGGAAAATGGCCTGAAGAATTAGAAGCTATTAGAAAAACAAAGGCTGCTTTTCATATTCAAATAGCTGAGTGCCTTAGGAAACAGCACAATGTAAAAGCACAAGGAAATGTTGCTCATATAGATGTATTTAAGGTAATACTTATATGTATTTTATGGAATGGCATTATTTAAAGTCATGGTAAATATAATTCAAATATTTATTTATTAGGATGGGTTTGTTTTTCGGTTAAGAATAGCACATCAAAAAGAAATAGCTTTCTTAAAACACCAAGTTGATGAAGATGGTATAATTAAATATAGGGATAATGAAGAATCTATTGAATTAGAAAAGAAATTATTTCAATTGCCCAAATTAAGTAGTGCATTACATGGGTAAGTGAACAAGTAAAAATATTTAGTTTAATATTAAAACTTGTTGCTAATTATTATATAAATTCTATTATTTATAATAGGTTACACTCTCAACATCCTTCTTTTGGTGCTGCTTGTTGTTTAACAAAACGTTGGTTATCTGCTCATTTATTAGATGACTCTCATATGCCAAATGTAGCAGTTGAATTAATTTTAGCATCAATGTATTTAATGCCAGAACCATATAGACATACACATATGCCACAAGTAGCATTTTTAAGAGTTTTAGAAATTTTTGCAAGAGAATACTGGAATACGGATCCTGTTATTGTTAATTTCAACGATGAAATGTCAAGTATGTAACTATAATATATTTAAAAAACTTCATTTTTTAATAACTTTTTAAACGTGTTATATGTATTTGTAGAAGAAGAAATTATTGAGGTAGAAACACTTTTTGGAAAGTCGCGTGACACTTTACCACCTTTATTTATTTCTACACCTTATGACCAACAAGGATCTTCATGGACTAGAAAAGCACCAACCATATTAATTTTGAATCGTATATGCCTTCTCGCTCAAGAATCTTTAAAATTGTTTGAGCAACAATTATACACTAAGACGATATCAGATTGTAAAGCTCTTTTTAGATCACCTATGTCAGAATATGATTGTTTGATACATTTGAAACCGCTTCTTAATCCTAGAAGATTACAAGCAATTAATCTGAATGAAGACCATCCATTTATTGAATGGCATCCATATAAACCACATTCATTGCAAAAAATTCCTATCATAGACTTTGATCCTGTTCAATATTTTTTGAAAGAGTTAAGGGTATGTTGATTTGATTAATATATATTTTTATCAACATTATTTGATGTCAAACTAATATATTATTTATGTTTATAGGATGGTTATAGTGAATTTGCTTTATTTTTTCATGATACATATGGTGGTATGGTAATAGGAGTTTTATTGAAACCTACTGCTTTAGAAGACAATGATTTTAAAGTACCGAATGTAAATTGCCGAAAATTGAATAACGATGGTAAACTTGTATTAAATTTTTCTACGATGATACAAGATTTTTATGTTCTTGGAAAAGATCTTGTAAGAGCCATTGAAGTTACTTCCAATAAATTATCTCTTACATGAGATTAAACATTTTACAAAGAACATAATACATTTTTAAATCATAATCGAAACATTTTTTTATGTATACATGTCTTCTAGATGTAAATATGAAAAATAAATATTTTTATCACAATAACAGTATGATATGCATGACCATACATATATTACAGAAATATAATAATTTATTATACAACAAAATGTAATATAGTAATAATGTATTATTATGGAGAGATTTGTCCACGATTTATTGTTTACAAAAGATAAATATGTTGACTCAAAAAAAAGGAAAGAAAAGCAAATATTATATAAATGACGATGGCGATGTTGAAAAACGTAATCTGTCACGTTCCCTAAGTTGTGCCATTTCAACACTATTTATAATTTGTGCAATTTGCAATTTGACTGCTATTTGCCTCTGAGGAAAAAGAGTCTTCAATGTTTGCGCATAACTTAAAAATAACAAATCCACTGCATCCATACATTTTTGTACTTTTCTCATTTGTAAATATTCTATTGTCTCTTCAGGTGTATTTAAAGTCTGAGGTATCGAGCTATGCCTGAGGACTAGCACTTCTTCATTATGAGAATCATTAGAATATTGCACAATATCTTTATGGTCAACAGGTTCACTTTGGATCTTTGTATTTGTATCACTATCCGAATAACTTTCTACACAATTTAAATTGATTCTAACAAAAAAGAAATTTGATCTTTGGCTCAAAATATTCTCTGTACAAATCATATTATAGTATTATTACTTTATATCTTATCTAACATATATTTATTTTGTATATTAAATTTTTTTTATTCTTATTATTATTATTAATACAGATTGCATAACAACAATATGGAGTAATCAACTATGCGTTTATATCTTTCGCGATAAAAATGTAATCATGATATCAGTTGGGAATACACATCAATAATAATAACAAAGTAAATGATAATCTACGTGTTAAAAGAAAATTATCCCGCGAACTGTTCGTGATCGCGAATTGTCGTACTTATCTATTACATTTCATAATAGTAATCGATATAAAAAGACAAAAAAAAGAAACGAATTAAGTGAACGGTAATTTTCGATTACAATCAGATCTTTTATCGATCGATTCTTTTCGAATAAAATTCTAAATTATCCATTTTTGTAATCGTTACTCACTGTCTAGTAGTTACATAAGGCTTTAAAAAATTGTCCTGTAGCATCTACTTTTAATCGTACATATTTTCCATAACTATCACGAAAGTGCCTCCATTTATTTTTTGCTACTCTACCTACAATAAAAATGACATTGAACTGATAAGATATATGTGTTTAGTATCATTGATATATACTCTTCGTACGAATTATATTTTAATCTATTATAATTGAACCTATTTAAATCAATTTATAAGTTCATTAAACTTTTTTTATTGTGAAATCGTAAAGGACGCGTTATAGAATTTAAATTCAAATAGTTCGATCGATCCAATATTTAACCAATTTCAGAGGGGGATCATTTGAATATCGATACTGATAATCAATAAGCGAATTATTCAATTATTCCGACTATCCGAGTACCGATGATGGGCCCTGTACGAATCCTCATCATTTTTTAAGTCCAATGAATCGCTATTTCTTTCCACACTGTTGTTTTCTTATTGATGTCCTTGTAATATTTATTCTTCATATTATACAAGATCGGGTAATTTTTCACAAGATCAATTAATTTCTCAATCTCGCATATCTTAACTTTAATTTATCAAAATGCGATGCACTGTCCAGTGAGATACACTTCACGATCAAGTAAAACTGCCCGACCGAATACGATAAATTGGTTTTGAGGCGTCAGTTTCTACGCGCATACGGTTATCCGATCTCAGGGCCGTTCTTATAATAAAATGTACCCGTTATAAAATATTTTCATTCGACATGTTATTTTTCTTTCACATATATGATTCTTTATGTAGTTTTTTCTTTTTCTGTTCTTTTATTGTTAACACTACAACAATTCTTTTCGTTAGACAATAATTTGTCAAATAAAATTTATCTTCTATAATGAATCATTTGTTATTGACTGATAATTCTTGTGATAAAATATGTTATATATACATATGTACTTTACATAATAAACAAATTTAATTGGAGACGCGCAGTTTTTGATTATGCAATGTGTTTTTATATGTATATTCTTACTTTAAATTACCAAAATATAAACAATAATTGTCCTCTTTTTCGTATATTTTTATATTTATATTAGAATTATATTAATATTAGAACAAAATTAAAAGTGTATAATGTAATGTAAAATAAATCTTTTAAATGTAGAAAGAAATATATTGTAAAACACGATCTTTCGATAAATATAAAATATAAATAAGAAAAGAGACCGTTTTCAAAGGAAGTACTTCATATGTGATAAGGACAGAAAATTTTATCTCATATACACAGAAAAAACAACTTATCATAATATCTTAAACTTTATAAGAGCAATATTTAAAAAATCAAATGCTTGATATCACATTGATATATAAATCAAAGCGAACTTATGCAGTATTACAGTTGTAGATAAAGACAAGCGCAAAATGAAGTTGTTATGGAGAAATAGTAAGTATAGAATTCTATGTATTTTTAAATTAGATATTGTAAAATAGAATGTGGTGATATATACTTTAATGTCTTTTTTCCAATAGGATTTCTTTTGCTTCTTAATATCATATTGGTTCACAAATCGCAATGTGAATTAAAGACTAAAGTAGAACGTAGTATAAGGAATGCTGTAGTTACGATTGAAAGTAATCAAAATGTTGCAACTTTACGGATTTGCAGGAGTAAGTAAAGATATATCACATTTTTGATTTTTCTTAAAAATAAGCAGATTAAACATTAAATTTGTATTTTGCTATTTAGATTCTGACAGAGAAGATTCATGTACACGCAATGTTCTCCACACTCAATCTTCTGATATGTTAAGAGGTCCAACTCTCATAGATTTGAATTGTGGTACTGATAACGTATGCCTTAAAAATGAAGATGTAATACACACAGTGATTAAATTACCTACAAATAGTGATGTCATCACTGTGTCCCGACTTGTTAAAGATTCTAAAGCAAAGCTTATAGATTGCTATGAACTTGGTGATGACACAGAATGGTTTGGAGGACCTCAATTACGTTATCAACACTGGCCTATTCAACATATGTATTACGAAGAAGAACCATATCTTCCAACACACCCTGTAAATATGGCTATAGCCGAACGTTACTGGCTCTCTGGTAAAGGAACATACATCTATGTGGATATGAAAGATCCATTGTTTCTTGATCAAAACAACTATATGGACAAATACATTTGCCTTGTAGCAAAAAATCAAGGTCCTTATAGGCATAGAGAATCTGTAACGCTTAATTATGAAATAGGTGTATTTAGAAATCCAAGAGTAGCACATGAGTATGTAGTGAACAATCATTTAGGCAAACCTACAGGCCATCCAAATGAGAGAATGATTAAACATCCAATATGGTCCACTTGGGCTAGATATAAAGTTAATATTGATGAATATATCATTGAAGCTTTTGCAATTGATATTCTTAAACATGGTTTTAATAATAGTCAACTTGAGATTGACGACAATTGGGAGACTTGTTATGGTTCAGCTGAATTTGATAAATCTAAATTTCCTATCATTGTTCGACTTATGCAAAAATTACAATACAGAGGTTTTAGGGTAACATTATGGATACATCCATTCATTAATAAAAATTGTGAACCAGCATATAGCACTGCTCTAAAAAATTCATATTTTGTTAAAAGTACCACAGGAAAAGTTGATATGCAATGGTGGCAAGGTAAAATGATTTATCAAATATAAGAATGTACAAAATTATGTATAAAATCATGTATATGTATAAATAATATAAAAACTACAATTTTTTAAAATTCAAAGGTACTGAAGCTGCAACAATAGATTTCACAAATACAGAAGCAGTTGATTGGTGGGTTGCAAGATTAAAGTTACTTGAAGAAATTGGTATAGATAGTTTCAAATTTGATGCTGGTGAAACGTCATGGTTACCTCAAGTATCATCTTTAAATGGTTCATTGGATATTCAGCCTGGAATCTTCACAAAAGACTATGTTACAGCTCTTGCTAAAAATTTTGATGATAATATAGAAGTTCGTGTTGGATGGAGAAGCCAAGATCTTCCCATATTTGTTAGAATGATTGATAAGGACTCAACATGGTCATGGAATAATGGTTTACCTACTTTGATTACAACACTCTTGCAAATGAATTTGAATGGATACGTATTTGTTCTTCCTGACATGATAGGTGGTAATGGATATTTGAATGGTGCATTAAATGGCACTGTATATCCACCAAAAGAATTATTCATTAGATGGTTGCAAGCTAATGTTTTTATGCCATCATTACAATATTCTTTTGTACCATGGGATTTTGATAATGAGGTAACTATTTCTACTACTAATAGCTTATATAATCGAATTTAATATTCTAATTTTTTTCATATTTCAGACTGTAGTAATTTGTAAGAAGTATACAGACTTACATGCAGATATAGCACCACTTATCTTAGATCGTATGAATGAGTGTATTAAAACAGGTGCACCTTTAAATCCTCCCATATGGTGGGTCGATCCAACTGACAAAACAGCTCATAAAATTAATGATGGTAAATTAAGAATTTATATAAATTATTATCATTTAGTTTATGAATAATATCGCAAAAATAATTTCTATTGATTTTCATATAGAATATTTACTTGGAGAAGAAATTTTGGTAGCACCAGTAATAGAAGAAGGAGCTGTGTCACGAGACATATACTTACCTAAAGGATTGTGGAAAGATGCATCAGATAATGTTACTTACATTGGCCCAGGATGGATACGAAATTATGATGCACCTTTAGACAAACTTCCTTACTTCTACCGAGTTTAACGCATGTACAAAACATTTATTCAAATAGGTAGATCAAATTAATTTGAAACTATTATTTACAATATATAAAATATTAAAAAAATTATCTAAAACAAATAATTCTAATTTTTATTATTGATTTATTGCAAACCCTATAATTTTTTAAAAGTATTTTCAACTGTTCATCAAAAGATTTCTAATTTCCGTGTTAAGTTTTACAATTACTGTGTCATCATTAGTGTAACTTCCGGTTTTTAACAGGGAATCCCGTTCTTCAATAAGAGCTTGTAATCGTTCATCGTATTCTTCTGATTTATGTAAGATAGTTTTCATATTAGTTTGAGAATTTTTAGGAAATATTTCAGTTATTGGTGCTAGAATCTGTGTGTGTTGACGTTTTTCCTTCATTAAAGGATTAGGTTTAAATACATCTATTTCTTTTTGAATTTGCCCTAATAAGATTTGATCATTTGTTAAAGCTGTTGAATCTGCACATAATATCTCTTCCAAACTATGCATCAAAATAAAATATTAGATTTTGTAAATAAACAATGACAATATGATGTAGTTAAATGAGTTTTAACTCACCCTAAATTTTTTAACTCTTCTTTACTATTTTTAATTTGGATTTCAATTGTTTGCTGATGTTCTCTTTTCATTCTGTGAATTTCACGAACTGCTTTACCCCACTCTTCTTTAAAAAATGTTTTATTATGTTGTGCATTATTATATTTTTCTTCAAGCGTTTTTAATTCTTGTAACAAAGTTGCTGTCTGATCTTGTGTAAGAGATCCTTTTTGGTATACTTCTAATTCTTCTGCCTGCTTTGTTATCATTTGTCGTAATTTCTCATTTTCTATAGATAAAGGCTCAATTCTTGCTTCAAGAGAAGCATTTTTTTCTTCGAAAATACGTATCTACAAAATATGTGTAGAACATATTGTAAAAATGAGTGAATGTAATAATGATAAGACAAAACTATTATATACTAACTTTTGATGTTGATTCTTCTTGCATTATACGTAATGATTCTTTTAATTCCTGAACTTTAGCTTCATATCTCCAATGCAAATCTTCATTTGCCTTAATTAATCTTGCTTCTTTTTCAAGATTTTTTAATCTCCGTGTTCTTAAATCATCAGTTGCCTTATTTAGATTGTTTGCTAACATTTTACACTGCTCGACACTGCATGCTAGTTTTGATTCTAAATTTTCCTTTTGCCTTTGCCATTCTTCGCTCAATAAATTTAAATGACGTTCTTCTTTTTTCTTTAACTGTACAGAATTACATAGAACAATGTCTCAAGTCCTCTCTGTACTTTTATAAAATGTAACATATATATATTACAAAATAAAATATAAAATATAATGTACCTCTACCCTAAATATTTCCTTTTGTCGCTCTTTCCACGTTTCTAATTCATCAACTATTTTATATGCTAAACTATCATCTATAATTGGTGGACCAAAATTTTGATCTAAATGAAAATAAATTATAATTTATATAAAAAGAATTAATAAGAATTAATAAAAATAAATAAAAATGACATATAATATAAATAAATACATACCAGAGACATTTTGTTTTAATCTGTAGTACGGACCATGATCCAGTAAATTAAGTACAACATCTAATTCACCGACTTTAATTTCTTCTGAATTGTACAAAGGCATTTCGTACTCGTACTTCCACTAAGTAAATAATACATGTTATGTATTTATTGCGTTAAATTATTTTATTTTTTATTATCATTTTAATACCTTGTCATGATAAAATAATTGTTTTACATCAAGAGAAAACTGTGCTATATATGTTTTAATATCTCCACCTACATCACATATACTAATTTTAGGAGGAAAAGAGACCAACAATTGTTTGATTTCATTTGTTGTAGATATAAAATGTAATTTGCAACCAATATCTTCTAACTTGACTTTCTCTCCTAAAAAAACTGACATTTTAGAATAAACTGTTGACATAATTTCTGCTTTCGGATGATGAAATCTATAAAAAAAGAATATATTTATCTATATTATTCATATTATAGACATAAGAATTTATTAGGATAAATTCTACCTGAACTCAATATTTTGTATTGAAGGTCCTGAAGATAATTTAATTGCAACTAATACTATATCCAAACAAAAACAATGATAATATTCCACACTTTTTGAATAATCTGTATTATTTGGTAATTGAGATATTACTGGTATAGAATTTTCTTGGATATCACAATTTGTTGGATGCATAGCTAAATTCTTATGGTCATAAATGATTCTTTCACAAGTATGATTTTCAAAGTCACCTGCAGGATTTCTATGCATATTGATTTCAGTAAATTTCTGAAATATGTTTTTCAAATAAAATACTAAAAGTTATTCTCTCTTATTTTTGTGTAGGAAAATATTACAAATGATTGATTATAAGTTTAGAATGTAGATGGTATTTTAAAAGTATATGTTATCAACTACAAATATTACAAATTAAACTTAATTACTTGATCAAAGGTGTTTTCATATTCTTCGTTACATTTTTTAATAGGTAACGGTGTCATATTATTTTCAGTTTTTATTACTTGATTAGTTTCATAATTATGTAAATTTTCTTTTGATCCGACATACTGTAGTTTAAGTTGTAAATCTATGTAAGATTGATTGTGTTTTGTATCAATAGGATGAAATATGTTTGTTTGATTTAGATAGCATCTTTCATTTAAAATTGTTGTTTTGCCATTGGTAAATTGAAGAAAATCAGGAATATCATTTGTTAATGGTTGCAAATTAACTTGGGTTTGACTGACAATGCTATCTTTATATTTTAAAGATATATTCAAGTATGGTTTTAATAGTAAATAGCTTCTTAATGTATCTAAAGAACTTCTAATTCTTACAACAATCTTTTCATTAAGAACCAAAGTTTTTTCAGAATCTTTTATAAAAGATTTGAGTTTCACATCACTTTCTAATATATAATACCAAATTGAAAGATTTTCTTTTATATCATTATTTGAATTTTCTAGCAATAATGCATCCAAATTTATTACACTATTCGATATTATATTTAAAAGAAATATTTCATTGCAAAGATTTAATGATCCTAATTGTATAAGTCGTTCTTCGTAAATTAAAAATGGAGTTACCATATTAGTTTTAGAAGTAGGACAATCGTATGGTTGTATATAATCCAACTAAAATGCATACGTATTCAATAAAAAGAAGAACTATGCAATATTATTAGAATTTTACCTTTGTCAAAGAATTTGAGGCAGCATATTCTCGATCTTCAATGCTTAATGATAGTAACAATTCAGGTTTTTGTGCTCTAAGATCATTTTTTAATCCTAATAAAGTATGCCAGTTTGCTTTTGCATCTACTTCTTTACTTTTAGGTATGATTTGTGCAGATCTTATACTAAGAAGAATATATCCAATTTTTTCTTTATTGTTATGATCCTTTAAAGCAAAACATTCTAACTTTAAAGGAGTTTGTCCACACCTCATTCTACATATAAAATCTTATTATAATTATTCTATTCATATACAATAATATTTTATCACATATAAATATTACCTATATAATACATACTTTCTTACAGAGTTTTTATCCGTTTCCCAAACTAAATCAGTTGCATATTGTGGATTTGAATTTGGTTCAATAATATCAGATTCTAAAGAATGGCCATTTAATGTTGCAATAAGAATCGTTGGTTGTGAAATCTGTTCAAATCCTTTTCCTATAGCATATAAACAACACATGTAAAATTTTGAATTCACAATTAAATAAAACAATAAAATAACCTAAAATAAATACCTTCTTTAATACTAAATACAATTTGAAGATTAGAACTTCCTAATTCATCCATGACGTCAAAAATTTGGATTAATCATGTATAAAAGAAGATTTTGAAATATTTAATGAGTCAATCAAGAAAACCTGGGTTGAAATTAATTTTAAATAGAGAAGCTATCCCGAAGTTAAATTATTCAAAGAAATGATAAATATCATGCGTTCGATAAATAAGCAACGAATAAGAAAAAATACTCATAATTGGGCAAAGAATCGATCGTTTATATTCGATAAAAATAATAAATTCATATTTTTCGTGACACTTATTTGTATCACTCACGCAGTTATTTTCACCGTTCAAATATTTTTGGCGGCTTGCATTCAATATAAATTCAAGATTTCAGAAAATATTTCTAATACGATATTCTGATTGGTTCTCTATATAAAACGATTTATCGTTATTGGTGTTGTATATACATACATTGTGATACGTGATAATAAATTGAAAATCACATTTGGAAAATGAAAAGTTTCGCCGATTTATATGATTTTAATAAATACAAATTGTCATAATAGCGACATTGAGATATTAATAGGCTCATATTATTTCATTTAATGAGTAACAAGTTATACATAAATCATAATATATAGTCCAATCAAATTAAACCGCAATGATCACTGATTGGTCAATTCTCCTTATCTCGTCGGTAGATATCGGAAAAGTTGCATGAGCCAATGAGATTTAACGGTATCTGAAAATACGTTCACCAATAACCGACGTCCAATAAAGGTACATGCGTAGCCATTTGTCTGACCCTGCCCCTCTAGTTGGCAACATTGTCGGCCTCGTAACAAATCTTATCCGTCTCCCCGAGTCGAGCGCGAGAGACGGGAGAGCGCAAACCTGTCGTGATCGTTTCGTCCGCATCCGACTGGCTTTTCGGGGTAGCGTGTGCGCGTTTGCGCGATCACCACGCACGGAGAACTGTTGTGCTTGTGGGAAGATACATTACGCTTTGCCATCGGTCAAAGGATAAAAGAGGAAAAGCGAAAGAGTGGCAAGGAAAGGAAAAAAAAACAAAGAAAGAAAGAAAGAGAGAGAGAGAGAGAGAGAAGAGAGGCACACGCTGGAAAGAACTCAACTGGCCGCACTCGAGCGTGTGCGTGTGTGCGCGCGCGCGCTGTGTGGGATAACGGCGATCAGCCGTACTCTGGTGACACGAGCCCATGAACTCTTTCGCGAGCGACCGAAGAATTCCTCCTCCTTCTTCTGCTCCCTTCCATCCTCCTTCCCGTATGTATAAACTTGGATGATTTCGCGCGTCTAAGCGTCATCTCTCTTCCCTCTTTCATTTTCACCGAGCCGTACACACGTTTCTCCACTCTCGTTACATTTAAAGGGTACCATACGTAACTAGAGAAAAAAGGAGAGAGAAAGAGAGAGTGTGAGTGAGTGATATCGAGAATCGTGCAATAGTCGTGATCTCGCACGCGGCTCGATCGCTTCCGTAATGGAGGAACAGTCATCGGTGTGTGTTGTCGTCGTCGTCGTGCGCAAAGAGGACGGTTGCCACGGCGATGTTCGCCGGTGTGGCTGAAACTGGACGGATTTTTTTTTTCGTTTGGAATTAACGTGCCTGGCCGGCCGGCCGGGTAACTGACAAGGACGGTGCGAAAATTTGATATGAGATCGTCCAGGATCTTCGATTCGGCTCGGCCTCGCAACCGTCTGTGACAACCACTGGCCGCTTTGAGTAGTAGAGAGGAAGAAGGAGATAGTTAAGCTAGGTACTTATATAGGAGCAGAAAGCAGACAGAGATAGAGAGTGCGTGTAAGTAGCGAAAGAGTGCAAGGCTGAAGAAAAAAGAACGAACGAGAGTGAGTGTGAGAGAGAGAGAGAGAGAGAGAGAGAGAGAGAGAGAGAGAGAGAGAGCAGACGAGTGAGAGAAAGAAAAAGATAGGACTACGCGAGAGGGTGTGGGTGAGCGAGTAAGAACGAGAGAGAGAGAGAGAGAGAGAGAGAGGAAGGGATAGGTGTAGGAGGAGCGGATAGAGAAGGAGGGAGAAAGAAACACATAGGTGGGTGCGCGCGCGCGAGCCTGCGGTGTGCAACGTTCTTGCGCGCTAACCGCGCGTGTGTGCGTATTTTCTTGAAGTGGGTGTGCGATTGCTTTGTGTGCTTGTGTGTGATTAGAGATAGGTGTCGACGAGAGCGTGTCGAACGCGTGTCGTGATTTACCTTGCCGTGTGTGGCGAACTCAACCGTGATTTCTTTAACGTTCGACGATAGTGTGGAAAGTATTTTATCGCTATTAAAATTTGGAAAGCAAAGTGAGGTTAGAACGGCATGGGGATCGTCGATCTCGACGGAGTGAAGTCGTCGTCGTCGTCGTCGTCGTCGTCGTCGTTTTCGTCGTCGTCGTCGTCGTCGTCGTCGTCGTTATCATCATCATCATCATCATCGTCTCTGTCGTCGTCGTCATCGTGCGTCGTCGTCGGAGCTGTCGCCATCGCCGTCATCTTCGTCGTTGATCCTAATTTCGAAGCGTGACGGCGAAATTTTCTTTAGCAACACCGTCGATTTAGGTGCTCCTGCTCGTATGGTGGTGTCCCTTCATCCTTCCACCAGGAAGTCGCGTCTTCGTTGGCGTCTTCGAGGAAGGAGAAAAAAAGAGAGAATGGAGATCCTTAAGCAGCGTTGCTTAACGA
Organism: Dolichovespula media; assembly: GCA_911387685.1. NCBI lineage: Eukaryota > Metazoa > Arthropoda > Insecta > Hymenoptera > Vespidae > Dolichovespula > Dolichovespula media. Next base: position 4,638,020 of record OU426861.1, on the reverse strand, counting down.
CGAATATCGCCTTTACTGATCGTCTCCTGTGACGCGCGTGCAAAGGGGGGGGAAGAGAGAGAGAAACGTATATACAATCGTATACGTTACGTGTCGCAACACATACAACATATGTACGTATGTACACGAAGGGAGAGGGCAAATCGAAAGAAAGAAAGTAAACGAAAGAAAGACGGAGAGGAAGATATAGAATTTCTCTCTCGGTCGATTTAGTTATAGGAGGAAAGGAGAAGTGAGGAGGAGCATTCGAAGAGAAAATTATCGTTAAATCGTCGTCCTGTCAGGATGCAGAAGAGAGACGGCAGGGATGGCCGCGAGAAGGAGCTCGGCCGTGGCTCCGATCGTGATCAGCAGGACGCGACGAAAAGGACCTCCCGTGGTAGTGGAAACGCCACGAGGTCCAATGTCCATTCCTCGAGGCATAGTGTCACCTCTTCGTCCGCTGTGCTGATGGTTGGTCCGAATTTTCGGGTCGGCAAGAAAATCGGCTGTGGTAACTTCGGGGAACTTCGACTCGGTGAGTCATATTTTTGTTATGCATAATTTTATCATCATCATTATCATCATCATCATTATTATTATTATTATTATTATTATTATTATTATTATTATTATTATTATTATTATTATTATTATTATTATTATTATTATTATTATTATTATTATTATTATTATTAGTAGTAGTAGTAGTAGTAATAGTAGTAGTAGTAGTAGTAGTATTATCATTATCATTATTATACATGTACTTCGATTCGCTTTCAAGCCGCTTGATTTTCCTTCGCGTGTTTCATTAACTCGAGCTACATATAAAATGATCTAAAAGATAGAGAAAATTTACTGATCGTAGCTAAGGGGAAGTGGTGTCTCGTTAGAAACGCGCCTTAAAAGTGGGTCATTTACCGGTGGGACGTCGTCGATAAAACAAAATGGAGCCAAGCGAGCGAGCCGAGTCGGTGCGGGCTCTTTTGCGAATCTAAGCGAAACACCTGGCTCGTCTCTACTACATGCAATTCACTTCCGTTCCTTCCTATCTTACTCCCATTCTCGTCATTAAAACTAGTATTATTATGCGTGCCTTCTCTTTCGTCTCCCGTTTCTATAGTTACGTTTGTATCGTAATACGTGTGTGCGTCGCGCGTGTGCGTGTAAAAATATATAGCTAGCATCCAACGTATGAATTCGGAGGCATTGAAATTTCTTCGTTCTTTGAAGATTTATTTCTAAGTAATGTAAATTATTAACTCAGTCAAGCTTATCCATACTTTTAAGAAAGTTTCTCGATTCGGAACAAAAGTTTCTCTGTTCGCGATTGACATGAAGTACATAGGAGATTAAACTCCTCTTTGTAATTGTTGTAGTTCCCTTGTAAGAGGAGCTTCTATCTTATCCACTAGCAGATTGCATATAGTAAACGATTATTCTTTATCTCTGGTAAGAAGCAACAGACATATTACAGCACGTCACGTTATTATACTTACTGAGTGTACCGTGATGCCTCGTTAAAACATGAAAAATAGGACGTAAAAAACAGCCGATCGCGATGTAATCCAAACTGTCTGACGCAAATGAAATTTCGACGTGACAATTACTTATCAAAAAGTATTCGAATATATATTTCTTCGAAAAGTTTCCCGGGTCTGTCTAATCCACATTGGGATACATTGAATATTCTTCTTGTACAAATACGTGAATTGCTCCTGTATACTATAACAAGACGATAATTTCAATATTGGACGTTCGATTTGCGAATGGATTTCGTCATACACGTGAAATTATTTTAGAATACTTTTGGATTTGAATATTGTTGAATCATTAGATGCACGAGGTATTCACAGTTATTTTCTTACTACATCTATTCTTAAATTATTTTACTATTAGATGTAACATCAATGGATAATTATTGATAACGCTTTCGTTAATAAGAAAAAATAATCGAAGAACAAATCATGTTCTGAAAATGTCGTAAGTCCTGAAAATCGTTATAAAGGAAGAAATGTAATTTTGTATTGTAAGTAGACTCGCAGTTATGTCATTAAGTAGGTATATTTCTGTCTTATCAGTTTTGAGTTATTAGATTCAGTGATGCTTCGTAAATTCTTATCGTTGTGTTGCCTTTGCTCTTGCGATCATTGATAATTAAGATTCCATCGTACGAGCCATATAATTACAACACGAATTCGAACGTCATTCGTTAAGTCTAATCGACGTTAAAAATTTCTTCTGGTTAAGAAAATAACTAAGATAAATATAGAGAGCAAAACAGTGTTCATTGTTTTTTATTAATAAATTATGATTATAAGAGATGAATATAGATATATTATATATGTAGACACAGAACGAATTCCCTCTTTAACTCGCATAAATTTATTATACTTGCTAATAATGATTGTAGTCTACCTGTTCTTAAGCGTGAATGATTCATTGTAATTGTCATTAAGTGTTGTTACTAAACAACAGAGATTCATCGTTTCACCCGTTATATTTTTTCCTACTTTTTTCTCGATTACACAAACTATATATATATATATATATATATATATATATATATATATATATATATATATATATTTATATAATTATATTACGACAGAGTTGGATTAATTATTTAACAATTTGCAATTCTTTTTTATCACTTCAATGTAAACGTTTCGGGTGCATCGCTGAGTTCACGATTTGTTTACTTTTGTTTTTACACGAATGGACAGAGTGTATAGAGATTTACGAGAAACGTGTGAAAATTGTTTTCGTAAAAAGATACGAGAGAAAGAGAGAGAGAGAGAGAGAGAGAGAGAGAGAGAGAGAGAGAGAGAGAGAGAGAGAGAGAGAGAGAGAGAGAGAGACTACGATAATAACTAATATATGGCTGATATTACATAACAGGAGGAAGGTCGAATTGAATCAAGTTTGAGTTCGAATAAATATTAAAAAAAAAAAAAAAAATAATAAAAAAAGGGAATATAAAACCTTATCCTCTGGCTTTTACAACAGAAATAAAAACAGTTATCGAAAATTGTTGTGTATTAAGTTAATCCATTGGTGCATGACCTATGAAATATCTTCACTTTTCCATTCGTTCTCTACGTAATCGATGTTGCCGAAGTCGAGTAACTGTAAGATGGAAAATTTTACCGGTAACTTTCTAAGAGAAAAAAAAAGAAAGAAAGAAAGAAGAAGAAGAAGAAGAAGAAGAAGAAGAAAAGGTCCTCTAGTAGTGATGTGTGAATTAGTTTCATTTAATTTTTTTAGTTCGATGAGCTTTCGAAACTCTTTCAATGAATTCTTTTTTATAGGCCAACAAATATCAATATATTATTATATATATAAAATACGAATAATTTTCTGTGTTCTCTTACTTTTCAAATCATGCATTTGATCGACCTCGAAAGTGAAACTGACTTGAATTTGTTCAATATTGAAAGTAGAAACTATTGATCCGAGGTTGTATCGTCACGAGTAATCAGTGAATTTGAAGAAAGAGCTTCGAAGTTAAAACGTGTTTTACGGATGTTGAACATCGTGTTCTCTAAAAAAATCGCACAGTTCTTTTCTCGTAGACACAGTTATACTTATTATCCGGTTAGATGATCAACCAACCTTCATATGACGTGCACACAACGGATCTCTCTAGACGTTTCGTTTCGTTTCGTTTGAAAGGAGAGAACGAAAAAAGAAAAAAAGATAAATTCTTCGAAGCTAGAATTTCTCTAGAATAGTCCACTCTTGCGAAATATCTTGAAGTTACGAGTGCTATATTTCGATCTCTCGTTCTTCGTCTGATTTGGATTAAGCGATTCTCGTTCATTTGAAAAATGCACTTCACAAAGGAACATTCCGTTGTTATATTTTTTTCCTTTTTCTTTCTCTCTTTTTTTTTTTTCATTCGAGTAATTCTTTTTCTTTTGGAACCATTTCCATTCGAATCGATATCTATCTATACTACGAAGTCAAAAGGATTAATTTGTATATTTCCGAATCAAAAGAATTTATTCGTTCGTTTGTACGATCGATTGATTACTATAGTATTCGTGATAATAAAAAGCATCTTTTTTTTAATCGTTAACGAAAAAAGTTGGACGAATGATATCTAATAATATTTGTAATCTTTCTCGAGAAGGGGTGGACGACGTAAGGACGAACGTGTGCCACTAACGTCGTTATATACATATGCGTGCGTTATCAATTTATCGCCTACTTCGTCGGTGCATCGCCACATTCGAGGGTCATAAATGCATTTACCAAGGGCAATTGACCCATCCTACGATGTGTATATACATATATGTGTTGATACATGTATATACATGTGCGTTTGCGCGCCTTCCTATATATCTACTTACGTTATATACATATCCAAGCCTACGACTTGCGGAGATAAATTTAGATTTATAAAGTATGTATTTGTAATCAAAAATACGAAACTATTTTTTTCTTATAGATAGATAGAAACTTTAGAAAAGTAGTTCACGTTGAGTTGAATCGAGATTTCTTTATTCATTTATAATATCAGTATGGAACGTATTCGCAATTATTTTTTACATACGTAACATATAAATATACTCGTCGTATAAATTGCTTCTATCATAACATGATTTTAAACTTTCTATTTATTATCTTTTTCTAGCTATGAAATTAGAAAAGATTAATCAACTGATAGCTGACGAACTTACGTAAGCGTTTTATTTACAATTCTTGTATAGAGCTATGTAATGTCGTAAAAGTTAAACCCTAAAGGTATACTTTTATATTGATTCGTAATTATTATTACATGTCGTTGATGGAGTTACTTGTTAGATCGATTTGTTTTCTCGGTCAAATAAATTTAATTACATACATAGAGGATACATCAGAGAATATATCGGAAAGTATAATTGAATAATGAACGAGCATGCTTTGGAATAAGAAAATGATCGATAGTGTTTCCTCGATATATTGATAACGTTAATTGATCATTTTCGACATCCTATGAATCTCTGTAAACCATCCTTTATCGTACTCAATTCGTATACAGTCGTCTATAAATATCGATAGCACTAGCGATCCACATTTAACTCCTATAGCTTAGCTCTTAGTACTATAGTCGTAGGCGAGGCGATCGCATGTATTTATGATTCAGAAGTTCCTACAAATCGATGCCTTCCAGCCGACCACCGTCCGCATGCTTCCTTTCGGGCATAACAGCTGTATATTTAGGAGCGAACGGAACCTCAATATACGAACGAAAGGGGACACAGGAAGTACGAAATTCCAAACCCGTAGAACTAGCGAGCGAGCGAGCAAGTTTGGTGCACGTAAGATCGACCTTCCGGCCGTTACCGTTTCGGTTTTATACTATACGAAAGGGGTTTAAAGTTGTTCGTGTTGTTCAACTTAGTGTTCCCACGGTCACGTAATAGAAAAATTGATCGAGTGCTTGCTGCTAGAGACCTTGTTTCCAATTTTTTCCCTCGCTTCTTTCATCCTTTTTTTCTTTTCTTTTTTGCCCCCCCCTCTCTCTCTCTATTTAAAATCATTCTTTATTGGTTTGGATTTTTTGTAAATTTCTTGAAAATGTATCTTATTTATCGATACCTTTCATCTTATCTTATCCGTGATATCTAATCAAGATTGGACTTGAAAGCTTGGATCAATTTGACTTACTGTTCATTTTCAAAGAAAATTCTTAATAATTAATTCTTAATTAATTCGCAAGTGATAGATTCTATTTATATATTATTATTAAATCTTCTTATTTAAATAAAATGTGAGTTTATTGATACATCAATTTTATCCATCGAATATGTGAAATTAAAGGAACATAGAATTTAAAATTTTGCGCTAGAGATTATTCTATATAATCATCATCGTGCTGTCGTCGTGAAAGAAATATTATCATCCCTACCAGAACGGTTTTCGGTCAGCTGATTCATATAGAGCAGCCAGCTGACTTTTAATTTCTTTTGTCGACAGCTTTCCAAATCGAGCTGCAGGCGAGCATTGCGTTAGTAGTCTCTATTTTCCGAGTTTGAACGACGACCGGTTCAGTGCCGGAACGTTGGCGTATTTAAGCGCGTGCCTATCAGGTAGAAAACATAGAAAGAGAGATAGAGAGAAAGAAATAAAGAGAATTAAATAAGTGAAGTAAGACAGATAGAAAAGATATATATATATTCGAGAAGAATAAGAGGAGAGGGTGAGTGAATGGTGAAGGTGTTCTCACATAGAACAGAAAGAAATACTGAAGCTTGGCAAGTCTTCACGAGACTTGGATGAAAGAAAGAAAAATAAAAGGAGAGGGGAGAGAGGGAAGGAGGGAGGGAGGGAGAGCGAGAGAGAAAGAGAAAGAGAGAGAGAGAGAGGAGAGATCACAGGCATGAACACGCACAAGAAGGAGAAGGTTCGAGGGCAGGTAGCAACCTGTCTACTCGGTCGACTCGCCGGCTTGAGTGACTCAGGAAAACCTGATGACTGCAAAGTGAAATGAACTCGGTCCCGGATCCGGCTAGACTAGCCTCAACGCCGTGTAACGTCCTTTTAACAGTGCGTTCGCGCTTCTTCTTCTCGCTTGAGCGTCTCTATATATAATAAATGTGTATGCATGTACGCACGTGTGTGTGATGCGAGCGCATATGCGTTCATTGGGTAGAGACGAGTCGTAGCATGTAGCAGAGCTAGCCAATGGAAACGCGATATACTTTCGACGATCATAGACAACCGTTGCTGCTGCGTATTGCTGATTCTCTTCTTTCTGTTTGACTCATGGATATGTATATGATCTTTACACGTGCTCGTTCACGCATGTATTTGTTGAAATTTGTTTCGTGCGAGATGGAGGGAGAGAGGAAGGGAGAGGACAGGGGAAAGAGTGAAAGAGAGCAAGAGTTCGATCGATCGCTACCTCGTTTCACCTTCCCCTTTTCATCCTACTCCTCCTATTTCTCTTTCTCTCTCTCTCTTTTTTTTTTCGGATTCGACGATGTCTAACAAAGATTATCGGCTTTTCGTTGAGCCGACTCGAGAATTCGTCACCGCGTATGTAACCACGAGAAACGTGTTTCAATTACATATACACGTTGTGTATTGAAAGACTATTGCCATCGTTACGTAAAGTTTATATGTACGTATATATCTCAAATTAATTAATAAGCCAAGTAAATAGAGTTAGATTGTGAACGGTAAGAAATTACTTGGCACGGTACATTGTTTTTGCAAACTGCTCATTATTTTCCACACGAAATGTTTTATGTACATAATTAGAAAAACGTAACGGAATCTGGATTACACTCGTGTCCATTCATATCTAGTAAAAAATACTCCGTAGAGTTTTTGTTTTTTTTTTTTTTCTTACTATTTAAGAGATGCGCGTGCGCGTAATTATCTCTGTCTCTATGAGATTTGTGTTTAGAGTAAACGTACACGTGACGAACGTATTGTATCAGCGATCATTGGCGCTTCTCGTTCATTGAGATGAATCGATATTCTGACGTATATCATTCGGTTCGTATCGCAGTTGATAAAATGGTAGTATCGACGATGTCTCTTCTCACACTTAGTAATATGATTTAGGTATTTATTTTGAAAATAGAAGTAAACCGTTCAATTACTAAACGATGATCCTTGGGCAGAGAAGAAGGTGTCCTTGAAATTTTAGCACGAATCCTTTGCGAGAGAGTCCATGAGGAATCTTTGTCTCCCTCACTCAAGAGACGTTATATGAATTTTAATTCAGCGATGTTTCGTTAATTGCATTCTAAGCCAAAGCAAGAGAGTTACGTTGAATTTTAATAAGACCACCTTTTCTCCTCGTTCCATAAGTCTTCGCATTTTCGTTTAATAATCTGACGTGAGATCGTAAAACGAAAAACGTAGATAGTATATAGGATCGATCTAATGTAAGTCGTATTCGAGAAAAGGATTGTTTAATTTTTCGAATCAAAGCAAATCCCTTTTCAGAGATGTTTCCCTAAAGTCTTTTGATTCTGGAAATATACGAGTCGGTTTGTGTCCTCCCTTTCGCTTCGACGCTTCCCATTTCCACGAGCTACTTGACATGAATTCGCAGTCAGCCTCGTGACATAATTAAACGGGGAGGGGGAGTGGACGAGTCATCGTCGTAGGTGGATTTATCATACAAACTTTTACGGATAATGTTACGTCGTAAGAACAATTATGTTATAAGTAAGTACGTACTTGGTTAATCTCTAAAAATATTACGTGCTTACGTTAAACCTGGCTCAAAACTCGAAGGTTCTACTTATGCTAGAAACGAAAGGTTTCCTTTCGAGTTAAACCGGATTTGCAACTAACTGGTATCTGCATTGAGAGAATATCCGTTCATGTCTACATATAATTTTAGCAAACTTGATATTACGAGGCAAAATGGACTCTTAGATGTCTACTAATATGAGGATAGTCGATTATATATTTCCTTTTTTTTTTTTTTGTCATTTTCCAACGTAAAAGAATAATCCTAATAATAATCCGATATATTATGTATGTTGAAAATAAGTAGCTCGATAATCGCATTTCGTAATAATTCAATTCGATATATATCAATTCATATAAGATTAACAAAATATATTCATGCCAGAGCAGAACAAAATTGCAACAAACGCGTTTCCTTTCAAAAGCTTTAACGTATTATTCACAGTCTCATTAGAGAACCACAGATAGTCAGTCACTTTATCGTCGCTTATCCATTGTCAATCTTTTTGCGACTTTTTTTTTATATTGTTCTCGTATAGTACTTCCTCCTTCTCTTTTTCCTCTTTCCTCTTCTTTCCTCTCTTTCTCTCTCTTCTGCTCTCTCTCTCTATTTCACAGAAATTCTCGACAGGATGTTCTCTCTCTATACGAAGCGATGGCAATGAAATATCACGAACATTTCAGCCAGTTACGTGAAAGTAATTACTTTAACGTGGAACAAGTTCGCATTAAATTATGTCCTTCAATTCCTTATCCACGGTAATTCGTTATATACCGAATAAATCGATGTCTATAAAGGCTGTCTCATTCAAAATATATCTAATAATTTTTATGTTAATCGTATCTTTTTCGTAATAACTACAATTTTGTCTTGTGTGTGTTATTTTTCTCCTTCCTCCTACATGAAAACTTCAATTTTGTTGCGCAAGAATAAAATCTGTACCGGATTTTTAGTTTTGGGTTTAGCTTTCACGGAAATTTAATTTCTTTGAAAGCCAACGGAGTACTGTGCCTTTCTCCTATGCGTTCATAGAATTCTCTCTCTCTCTCTCTCTCTCTCTCTCTCTCTCTCTCTCTCTCTCTCTCTCTCTCTCTCTCTCTCTCTCTCTCTCTCTCTCTCTCTCTCTCTCTTTCATAACGTGTTGTTTGTGAACCCAACGTCATGCGGAAATTCATATTCGTTGTCATTTTTATGGTTTTGGTCGAGTTTAT